>CM031236.1:522073623-522608936 GCA_018340775.1 Taxus wallichiana var. yunnanensis | reverse complement strand
ACTACATAATCATAAAGGAGTACCACTGCGCTAATCAGCCAAAGAGTTGTTTCTGGCTATGTTTGCTCATGCCAAGCCTTTTTATTGTGCTTTTTCTATCTTCTTCAATCTAACACGAAATTGTTTTTGTTCATAAAATTTCTTTAGTCTATCAATGTGCTCTATTCTTTGCTAATCATCGCAAATCCCTCCACATGTGCAATACGTGAGGATGGAAACATGAACTCAACCGATAAGATTACCTCTACACCCAAACACTAGGCTGATAAGGTATTGCTTTGTTAACCTCTCGTATGTAGTCATGTACACCCATGATCTGATCGACACTTTATCATCCTAATCTTTTTTTTCCTACGTCATAGATTTTTGTCCATTTGTTCCCCAAGATCTTATTGAAGGATTCTAGCAATACCATTAGCTTATGGGTGATAGGGGTAGTCTTCGATGAGCTACCATAAAATCAACTAATAATATCTTTATTGTTTCATTCAAAAAATGAGTTCCCTAGTCACTACTAAGGCTCAATGGACAGCCATACCTACTGATAATATTCTCCCATTAAAATATTGTTGTTGTAGTTGCATTGAAATCCTTTTGTGGGCACATCCTCTTCCCACCTTGTCAAATAATCTGTGCAAGTTATAATGTAATGTGCACCTATCCTCCATGCAGTTGGTATGATTGGACCAATAAATTCAATTGCCCATTTCTCGAAAGGTTCCGTGCTTACGATGGTTCTTAGCGGAATCTCATCACATTGTCCTAGTTTTCCTATTCTTTGAAAATGATCACATGCTTTGACAAATTATTTAGTATCCGTGTGATAGTGTTTCCCATAAATTCTTGCTAAGAGTATCTTATGCATTATATCCTCACCTACATAATATCCTCATACTATCACATTATGCTTACTCCATAATTGTTTGGCATTCATGCTTTAAGACACATTTGCGTAATACTTAATCTCTACCCATTTTCTGACTCACCTCCTACACCAACTGATAAGGTGAATCATGAATAGATAATTTATTCTTTTCTAGTGCTTTCATTCCTTCGGATGTCATAACACTATGTGTAAGAATACTTTGTAATATCATCTAAATCACATGGTATTGCATTGTAACCTGAATAATTGGGCATTTAGCATGATGTCCTTTATGCTTTTGTCCTCATCCTTTTCAAAGTTGATTGAAATTTTTTTAGTCCCGAATTACTTTTTCCTAGATTTACTATGACTGAAAACTCAAAATTTTGAATAATAGGATCCATCGATAGATTTGCCCTTATAAAACTATCTTATTAACCGGATACTTAAGTGTCATGTAATCAATGTAAAAGATAAATGGTGTGGCTAATCAATATTGTCTAAATTTTGAAACACGTACACCATAGACAATGCTTCACGCTCTGTAGTTGTATAGCATTTCTCGATTAGTGTCAACTTCTTTACTCACAAAAAAATAGGATGGTCCATATTACCTTCCCTTGGTTGAGCCAATACTACCCTAATTATTGTTTAGAAAGCATCCACACACATGAAATGGTAAATTCAAGAAGGAAACATAAAATGGGCGTGGTTGTTAGTAACTCCTTTAATGTCTCAAATGCATGTTGTTACACATCCTCTAATATAACTTTCCTCTCACCTTCAAAACTCCTCTAGTGGCGTATGGAAATCTTGGCATATCCCTTTAATGAATTTCTGTAGATTATCAATATGTCCAAGGAATCTGTGGACTTCACTTTGATTTGTTTGCTCCTTGAACCCCAAGATGATTGTTACTTTTGCTAGATCAGCCAATAAGTCCTTCTTTGTAGATGATGTGCCCCTTAATAGTGTACCAAATGATGTTGTAAAGATAAATTTCTTAATGTTCATATATATATAACTTATATATATATATATATATATATATATATATATATATATATATATATATATATATATCTAAGTTCACATGCACCTTTCCAGAACATTATCCTTAACTCCTCGAAATATGGGTGGGCCTTGCATGGGTAGGCCCACCGATTATTGACCAGAGGGCCCCCAGCTCGGGAGCTAGAATAAGACACTTGATAAAAAGAGAATCCTCTGCTAGGAGTTGACTCCGTATTGGGAAAAGGGATGGGGGGGTATCTGAAACCCTCGAAGGAACATGCTGGGAACCCATTTAACTAGACCATTATATCGGTCCGATCATCTAAATATAATTGAAGGAATTTTTTTTTATGAAATATTGAAATGCCTAAACAATAATGTGCTGAGGACATTAACACATTATTGAGACCTAAATTCATAATTGTTTACACTAATCATCCCTATTACATTACGAACTTTGTCTTTGTTTGGTCTTACACACGATCCTAACCTAATGATAGCCTAAAACCATCAATGAAGGAATAGATCTCGGTACTGCGTAACATTCTCTCTAGTATTTATGTAGTGAATGGAGTGGGAAAGGATCAATAACGTAGGAATCATTCAAAACTTGGTAATAAACACAGATCTTGATCCTCCATCCTTGATGTTGATTACCATAAGGATGATCCATTCTAATTCCTCTATGGACTCTACGATGATGCATTCTTTCAACATTTTATCAATTTCATCTTTTACTTAACATGCATAAGTTGGGATTCATCCAGTAAGGCCTCTTACAAATGGTCACATGCCATCCTTAAGATTTATCTTCATCTAAGGAAGTGATGGATGGTCACACTTCAACTCATGGTATCCTCTTAGAAATAGATCTTGAAATCATGTAATAGTTTGATTATTTTTGTAACCTATGCCTTAGAACTAATAATAACCAATTATTTTCTCCTTTTGCGCATCATATATCCCAAATGTTCACTTCTTTGTCTTTATTGGCATATGGTATGCATGTTTTGTTCATCTATAGTATCTAAGACTTCTTGTGAACCTTCCTATATGATCTATGTCCATAGATCCTCAACCTCATCATCATCTATTAGGTATATGAGCTTTCCTTTCTCCTTTTCTTTCAAGTTCGCTCCATTAGAATCTCATATGTATCCAATCTTGTGTGATCACTCACATGCTCTTCGAGTAAAGTCACTTCATCATATATATATGTGTCAAGATTTCCTTGC
The DNA here is from genome assembly GCA_018340775.1 of Taxus wallichiana var. yunnanensis. Lineage (NCBI taxonomy): Eukaryota > Viridiplantae > Streptophyta > Pinopsida > Cupressales > Taxaceae > Taxus > Taxus wallichiana. Next base: position 522,605,822 of record CM031236.1, on the reverse strand, counting down.
CTTCACACTATCTCCTAAGTGATGTGCTTCATTAACTATAATGCTTCATGGACAAGAGGTTTAGTAGAAAAATAATCAAAGGTGTGCATGATACTTGAGGTTAAGTCATGCCAACTTGTTGTCTCTTGCTTCAACTCCGCATGTATGTACCATGTGCATGCATCTCATGCAGTGTAGAATAGAACTTATGAACCCATAGTGATGGGGGTAGTGCATCAGGACCTTTCAGCCAATTCTTCTCAAAATCTATATGTGACTCTAAGGGGATGTCTTCCCATCATAAGTTGGTATATGAGAAGGAATGATTATTCCTAAAAACCTTGTCAAGAAAGTAACTCTTATTTCACACCATCCTAAGTATATTATCTCTATGTGTATCCCACCACCATGTTTGTTCCCTTTAAGAGTAAACCAACATGTTTCTCCTATCTCCTTCATTTCCGTAACTGCTCCTCCATTGTACATGTAAGAAAGACTCAATATTTTCCTCCCCAGTATATCTTGGTAGTGCCACTCTTCCCACATGACTATTTGTGCCTGATCACCCATGTTACTCTTCCATGACACTCATGACCCACCATTTCATAAGTTCATGAGCCCAATTATCACAGGAAATGCTAGTAGTGTCACTAATAGAATGTGCATCTCCCCAATTTATCACTCCTTCCTTTGTTGGTTCAACATTTTTATGGAGTACATGTTGTCTATGCACATATATCTGATTGAGGTCCTCTTCATTGATAGGTTTTGTGTAGGGTGTAATCTTGGTACCATCCATCGGGATTACCACCCATTCTTCCTCATTCTCAAAGTTGATATACCACTTGTTAAAGTGCAAGGTCTACATTTTTTGCATAACACCAAGGGTGGCCAAGTAGTGCAAGGAAAATTTTTCACCTTCTACTAATCTAAAACCTCAAAGTCTCCTTTGAAATTTTCTCCTTGAATCATGATGCTTGCATTCTTTAAGACTCAATGGGCATTGACCTTGTTTTTTTTGGCCATGTACAACACACTTGAAGATGGTTGCAATGGTGGTCTTCCCATTTGATTCCAAGCATCTAGTGTAGGATATTGAATTTTACTGTATCAATCAAAATGTTACTTACCAACCAACCATCTATAACTACATCTAAAGTAATCTCCTTGTCATACTCATGGTCTGGGGTGGAAAATTAACATGTAAGATTTGTCTATCCTCTCTTTGTTCCATGCATGGAACTTTCTCTCATAACCATTCTCCTAACAGAGGGATGATATTTCTCTTTCCTAAGCATTCTACATACTTCCTTGAGGTCATCCACATCCTTATTATCATGTACCTCATTTTTTGTGCACACTCTCTATCTCATGCTTGTTCCTTAGGCAATGTATCTCCCTTATAGTTCTCTAATCAATCCCATGGTTTCTTGGAAAACTTATTTTTTCTACCCTATCTAGATATTTATTTAGTTGCACATTCTCATCCCATATGATGAGTGGATTTTTTCCTTGTTCATGCATGTGTGACACTTTTTGTGCATGTAGTAACCAATAATGGTTTGCTACCCTCTACCACAAACTAAAGTCTTAGATTTAGCCATTATCCTTTCCTAGAGTGCTCAACTTGTATCATTGTTTCTCCCCTATCCTTCTTATTTTTACACATATGTGCATACAAATCTGGGCAATCTTCTACTTTGTGCCCCTTTCCACAAGTACGTGCACAAGATTGGTTCTTTAGAAACTCACATTGATAATGGTTTATGACCCACATGTATAACACATGTTCCTTAGATGAACCTACCCTCCATGACCTCCTCTTCCTCTGCCATGATATCCTCCTGGTATCCCCATTACCATTGTTTCATTGTGCCATTATTTATCCACACATTATTTTCACTTTTCTTTTTCATGTCTCTTAGAGCTACTACTCTCGCTAGCCTAGGCATAACCCCATCTCACAAGCTTCATGAATGTGGTCAATCAATGATAATTAGTTATATCATGGGTGTGCATCACAAATATTTTAATACATTGACACCTTCTTTTGTGTGCACATGATGCAAAAGTGGGAAGTCTCAAACATCATGGTTCTTGTGAAAAATTTGTAAGCCAAGAGTAAGTGCATGACACACACACACTCTTGCATAGAAAACTATCCTTTGTGTCCCCTTCTACATCATAATATATGCACCAAATTCCATTATGGGTGTCATGTGTTGAGTTAGAGATAAATTCTCTAGCTGAGTAGCCATGGCTGTAATTTGAGCTTCAAGAAATGAGCTTACTCCAGTGTTCACTTCTAACCACCTCTACATGTAATGTCTTGCCTCCAAATCCTGCATGGGTCTGTGAATGTTTTATGTGATAACACCCTTCAAAATGGTGTCAACAATCCCCCTACAAACCATTACACATGTTGACTATGTGGTGGATGTCATATGAAAGCTTAGACAACAAAGTTTTAAAATGCACATCATATTCCTTAACACTTTTAGATAAGCCTTTTTAATGTCCTTGAGCATTTTGATACTCTTCTTTACTCAAATTTGGTATGTGAAATTCAGCTAGAAAGTTAGTGTGCAATGCATCATAGTCCATTATACCTGATGTGGGTCATACTTCCTATACCAACTATGTGTGTGCTATGGACCTTGAAGTTTGTAGTGAATTGACTCACCTTCTTATCTGAGGTTTGTTATTCCTTTGGCCCTCCATAAAATTTCACACTTGTGCACATGCTCTCTGTTACATCTTCCACACCTTGATACTCTGGTAAATGAAGTGACATCTCAAAGAAAATATGAGGAGTTGTTGTGGTGATGGGTTACTTCCTTATCCCATGGATTTTCTTCTTGGGGGACCAGATCTGACCCCGAACCTCCACTAGGGTTTCCTCCACTTGGGGAGGACCAGAGCCTCTGAGCCTCTGTGTCATTGGGACTAACAATGGTCTTGAATGAAGAACTAGTTTTTGCATGGCATGTAGTAGAACTAAATACACACCAATATTTTCCTTGATATCCCTCAATAGGATTACTTCCATTAAGTAGAGCACCAATGTTTTATCTTGACATCGCACCTATTAGATTACTTCCAAATAAATTTTTTGTTCTAATATGTCTGAGCATGTTGTTGCCATACCATTATGCCTTTATTATTGTGCCTCCGAGATGATACCAACATGTATCTACCTATATCTCCAACCCAACGTGGTGATCCCTGATTACCTTCTTTCTCCCCATCACTATGATGATCCTCTATAACAAATTCTAAATTTTAAACACCAAACACAAGGGCTAGGGGTCCGGGGTGGGTTAGATGTGCCAATGGTTCTTATTATTTCATCAAACTCACTTTCATCAGATGTCGAGGGTCCTTCTTTTGTGCTTTCCCAATATCTTAGGGACATGGTCTTGTGGTCCCTTCATTCTCTGTAGGGTTCTCATCACTTCCTCTTGAGCCCCATTCCTCTCATTCTTAAGCCTCTTCAACTACCCTCTCTCACACATCATTATATATATGAAGTCTCTCTTCTTATCTCTTTTCTTCCACTTGGACCAACGGTGCCATCCTTCCCAAACCCTTTTCCTACCCTTAAATTGTGCGCATGGTGGGGTTTTATCTTACCAGGGAGATTTTCCAATCCAATCTCAATCATTAAAATCTTGATGGCCAATGGGAGCACGTGTAAATAAGATCCTCTAGGTTCACGTAGGAACTAAAATTTTCCTCCTCTGGACATGAATACATTGAGATTGTGTACTCCAAATGTGTAATTCCTCAAAATTCTACCCACCAATGATCTACTACTGCATGTGTCCAAGGTTCATCAAAATTTGTGAGTCTTGATACTTATCTTGGCTCCACATGAACCTTCTTCCCAATTTGATCACTTTATCTATGAGAGTATGTTGCTAACCATTCATACAATTCACTTGGAAAGAAACTAAATAAAGTCTCATACAACTCATCATATAGGTTTTCCTCTACCCATTTACGTGAATTGAAACCACTTCCAGCTGTTGTATCTCTAAAAAAATCATCTAGACATCTTGTACCCAATGCTCAATATTTTCCAATGATAGTTGGAACACCATGCACACACCACATCTTGATGATTGAAGTTGAAAGAGGTCCGACAATGGAACCAAAATGTAGTCTTATTTAAATTAACACCACTTAGTCAGAGCACTAGCACATCACTTAGAATAATGTCTAAGTGCTCACCTAAAGCACACACAACCTAGCAAGTCCCTCTTTTTAGATCATATAAGATGTATAGTCAACATAACATTGTTACACAACATAGAATAGAAGACAATATAAAGTAAATCATGACAAAGATAATAACATAAAGAGATATTTATATTCATTCCATAACATATACAATTAATATCAAGATATGAATACCAATGACACCTTGTTCATCTCTCCTAACCTTGGAAATCCATAATTAAACCATCCATTACATTCACAAAATCAAACATAGCTCTCACATAAGTTCTTACACACTATAAATACTACATACCTACTTACACTACATACCACACTCTCTCATTATGCACTACACATACACACATTATATATAGACATGACATATATATATAGTTGGTGGGAACTTTTCCTTCACCACTTTACAATGTTTTTCCTATTAATAGACTCTCCTATACTTAACTTGCATGTACCTTGATATGTGTTTTAATCTTCAACTAGTTGTTCTATCTCCATGCATGCTATTAATAGATTACTTCACCTCCACACCATGTTATATTTAATTACATATGTCCATTGAATATTCCATCTTTATCTACTCTCTACATGTGGTTTAACGTTGTTTTTATCCTATTTTATATATTTTCCTTTTCTTTATCACGCCATCTTGGTTTTCCTATTTTTAGTCCATTCAGATTTCTAGATAACTCTTATACTAGTCATTCTTTCCTTTTCACATGAACATTCACGCTTCCTCTTATCACAAACATGCGCGTAGACTTTCCCACAATGTTCTACACTTACATTAGTTCTTGTCTTTTTATGTCGCATACGCATTCATACCTGGCTCATACTTAGCCACTTTTCATAGTCCGACACTATTGGTGTTGATGGGATACATTAGAATGGATTTGATAGTGTTGATGAGATATGATTTCTTGTTCCAATAGTTACTTGGATGATAAGTATTAAATATAGGAGTATTTCTCATTGGTGAAAATGGTGGAGAATAGTTTTACTCTGTGAAGTTGTGTTACTTGAGAAAAAAAGTAATTGTGATTGGTCTTGGATTTTTAAATGGATTCTCCATTCCCAAAAGGTTGGAATTTTTTTATCGTTATATGTTTTTGAACTTTGTATCACCACTATTACAAGTAATAAATCTATATTTCCTCTATTTCCTTTGTCAATGTTCCTCCATACTCTCTTTTTCAACTTTTCAAGCATTTTGATCTTGTACAACTAAGAAGGAACTTTGTGTCCTTGATTAATGAATCTACAAAACTATGTGTCTCTAGTTTTTAGTCTTATTGATTGCTTACATTGTTGTGTTCTTCCAATTGAATGCGGACCTACTCTAGTTACTATTAGTGAGAATTTTATAGTTCCTACTCACAACATTAACCCTCTCTTACTATTTCTCCTACTCCACTTTACCTCCTTCATAGAAAATTCCTTGTATATTATATAATCACTTTGCCACATGTTTAGTGGAGTCTTCTTTTTTATCCCCAACCTAACGACCACTCCACAATTTTTAGTTAATTTACATTTGATAATGGGATCCTCTCCACACCCAAGAAGGAGGGGCTTAACCTGGGTGTAAGTCGGTGAAAACTAATAATGTGCATTGCAACAAAATATTTCACCAAAAGTTTTGGTGACTCCACTAGGAATATATGCCCTTTTTTAACCCTTAAAATATCTCTAAAAATAGAAAAAATAGATATTTGAAAATCATATAAAAAATATAAAAATATAAAATTGTAAATCTAAAAAATCGTTGTTGAAAATTCACCATTGATTTCTGCTATAAACTTGTCATTTATAAGCTATAAGTTTCCATTCACTTATTGAAAAATATTTTACAAAATGGTGGAAAGAAGATATACAAGTGCTAATCAAGCAAGTGGCACAATTGACCTGACATTTGAAGAGCAAAAACAAGCTGATTTTAAGCTTCCGATTTGTTGAATACAAGCAAACCGGTCGATAGTACTCTCATGAATTTGATTCTAACTTTCCTCTTGAAGGTTAGATTATAGAACCAGTTGTAGAACCACTAGACCTCATACCTTTGGAAGAAGAACCAAAGTAAGAAGATGAAATAATTGTTGCACATGTGCCATGGGGACAGAATACTGGTCCGTTGGCCTTGACTCCTACACTGCATGAATTTCTAAAAGGATCTAGGAAGAGCTTTCTGAAATTCTATGTAGATGGAATGAAACGTCGGTATGATCATATTACAAATTTTATCATAGCCTGTGGCATTCTTGGAGTGGGACATGAAGATGTCGTCATTTGACTATTCATAGAATCATTACAAGATGTCGTTGCAGTGGTTTTACCACTTTCCATCACGTTTAATTGCTGATTGGAATGACATGAAATCCAAGTTTGAGGAAAGATTAAATATTTTTGAAAATTTGCATGTCCTCCTTTCTTAACTAACTCATATGAAGAAAGAATGCAAGATCTCGTGAGAGAATTTGTAACAAATTTCAATAATTTGATCAATAAGATTCCTACTAGTGCTTGTCATACATTGTAGACTTACAGATAATAAAAAAGGTTCTTCATTAGTACTCATTTTCTTGAAGTTGGTTTTGATCTACGGAGAGCTCAACCAAACACTTTGGACAACGCTCAAGAAATTTCCATTAATGTGTAAGATGACCTCATCATGTCAAGGAAGATTAAGAACTATCCGAGTGAAGGATACGATTATAGTTTAAAAGATGGAAGGGTTAATACATTACTATAAAAATTGGTCAATGATTTGACTTCATTGAAGAGGGAAATTTATCAACATGTCTTACATCAAAACAAGAATGAGAATAAAATTGTGAGAGCATCACGAAGGATTTCCTTAAAACCTCCATAGGTTAATGTAGTATGTGGAACTGTAAAGATGAAGGAGAATAAATTATTGAATAACAAATTGATGAAGAAGAAGAAGATGGATGTACCAAAATTGGGTATTTTGAATACTCACCGGATGAAGATTCTAAAGATTCTATGGCTAATATGAATAGTTACTCATGTGCAACATTCACCCACTCACAAATAGAGAAAGAATCCTCTTCTTCTTTGCCTTTAAGCTAAGCATTTGAATCCTCAAATGGTGAATCTACAAAAAATAAAAATAAAAGGAGGATAATCATTATGCCTTCCATGGGGCATGGAAAATTTTAGTGGCGAATATTCATAATTTGGCGAATAGTAGGATTTCGGGAATTCGATTTTGGCAATTTTACAGCCATGATAGTGCCTAGGTTTCAACCAAAAATTCCACAAACAATAATATATCACATGCATATATCGATGAATTTCCATTCCCAATGTATATGTTTATATTGAATCACGCGTGATCGGCAGAACCAAGATTTTGAAACATTCGTGGATTGCGAGAAATCTATGGAACCTTATTGGTCCTTTGGGCTCATTCACCAACATGTATGGGAGTTTTTTAGGAATTTGATTAAATTTTAGAATCACTAAGCATTGAGAAAATTTTAAAGGTTTTTAATCTTTTCCGATTTGTCTCTCTCTCTCTCAGATTCTTTCTCTAAAATCCTTATATATTTTGTTCTCCCTTCTTTTCTCGCTCTATGTTGATGCATGTACCTTCTATTTTCTCCTACTCTATATATTTAATGTTGCTACATATATATTCCTCTGTCGAGCTCTTGTTCTAAATATTCCCCTTTTTCTATATGCTTCGTTGCGTATATTTTCCTTTGACCCTACCTGACCAACCGAACCCAAAATCTTCACCTATTTCTATTGAATCAGAGGGTGTGAAGTCCCTCAAGCCCATTCTGCTATAGAATGTGGCAGAATCATGCCACGTGTCCTACATGGATGGTTAAGATGATGTTGACTTCCTTCACTAAGGAGAGGGACCTGAAACACAATCTGATGAAGAATATTCCACGTTGTTTGCATCTAGTCGGTGGAGTTCATAAGGAGTGCAACGTAATTTTGCCACATGGCTAGAGATTTTGGTGGGGGATTTAAAATCTAAGAGCTGAATATTTATTAATTATCATCGAAACGTGGTTGGGGAGTGGGAAACAAGTTTGAAATCTTGCTCGAGGCTCAAGATTAACAACCACCATTAATTCTGACATGAGTCGGTGAGTTAGACCTCGGTGCGCCCTTTGGAGAAAAAAATCAATAGAGGGTATTCTCCAAACTAGTTTTAGGAGATTCTCCATTTGATTTCCAACTATTTTATATTTTTACCATGTTCTCAGTAAAATTACATGGTCATTCGCCAAAACTAAGCTAGTTCTGAGGACATTCACCACAAATTCTATAATTTTTATTGGGGGTTCTTAAAATTTCCCTACCACGGGGTTGACTAATAATAATCCCAAGACCACCTCAATAAATAATCCATCTGCCTCTTTGAGTAATTCTCTTTCATCTCCTATTGACAAATCAATTTCTACTTTTATTAGTTCTAACAACGTAGATCCTAATCATGTTAAGGCTTGTAGATCACGATCTGCCCGATCAATTCTCCACATTTTGACATCATTGACCATGTGAAGAAATATAAAGTTCATATTTATGAGTCTGAGTACTTGAAAACCCATCCCAAGAAATTCGATAAACTTGTACAATTTATCAAAAGAAGCAATTCAAATTCATGTTCCAGGGAAATTCCAGTACCCAAAGAACTACCTCTTGCTCCTCACTGCCGCTCCTCAAAACCTTATGACTTCTACACCCTCTTCTTTTAAGAAGGTAGAACATTTCTATCTAGAGTTGTTGGTCAATGGATATAAATTTAATAATTTCATCATTGACTCCGGTGCCTCTAACAATGTTATGCCTACAAAAGTTGATAAAGCTCTTGGTATCTCTCTCACCTCGTTCTTTGGACATTAGTACTCCATAGAAACAAAATAAGTACCCCTCATTGGCTAGATCAAGGATGTTAAAGTTGCATTTGTATATTTTTGTGACAAGAAGATCACGATGAAAAAAACTCTGTAGCATACATTCTAGCCTCATATGTTATGTTGTTGAGTTAAAGCTTTTGTAGGGATTTTTGTAGAGATGTACTGAAAGGATTGGTCACATCCCACCATTTCGACCAATAGTAAGATGAAGAAGATCCTTCCCATCATGAAAATGAAATTTACGATTTGAAATCCAAATGACACAAGGGTAGACATACTATTCCATGATTCAAGGTATGGAAACTTTTTCATAGCTTCAGGGGAAGATGTTGAGCTACCCATGTTAGTGGAGGAGTATCCATGTATGATAAAGTTGGTTGGAAAGCATCATGATGACTTGATGGAGTTAGAACTTGATAATGTGCTCTTCCCCCTTGAGTATGTATGTAGGTTATATTTTTGATAGTGATGAAGATCATGAAAATATTGACTTATAACAAAGCAATCCCAAGGTACTAAGCAGTGTAGGCCATGAAGGAAAAGTGATATCAAACAACTTCTTGGCATGTGAGTCCCATGTTTCCAATCATGTTCTCAAGGCTCATCATGAAGATTTATTCAATGAGTATGATTATGAATATGAAGCTTTCTCTTTCCCATTGGGAGAGGATGACTCTTTTAAGAAGGAATGCATAAATGACAAGATGTTTGGGCCTCTTGAAGTTGAATCTACTCAAGAAGAGGATGACTTCATCATGGAGATGAATTTCCAAGCTCATGATGGTCAAGATTGGGAAAATGATGATCTTGATATTTCAGCCCCAACCTTGTGCTCGTTCTCCTTTTAAGAATATGGAGACCTCAATGAAGAAAAAATAGATATAATGGTGCTTTATTATCCAAAGTTTGGTTCCACTCAAGATTAAGAACCTCTCAATAAGGGATATATGAATAAGAATATGCTTGAATATTTCAAAGTTGACTCCACTCAAGGAAAGGATGATTTCATCATGAAGATGGATTTTAAGGCTCAAAATGGCCAAGATGGAGAAGATGATGATTTCCATATTGCATGCCGACCTTGTTCCCATTCTCTTTCCAAGATAATGAAGCAATGTGCACACCACACCATATAGACAAGTGGATAAAAAATGAGAAATTTTTATAAAGAATATTTTTTGGAGCAAGTGGTAGACATGGAACACCGAGAGGCTTGTGATAGTATTGAAACTCTTAAAACATTTGTTGAGAACCATCTCATAGAGACTATGGTCATGAAGTAGGTAATAATTAAAGCTCAAATTCCCATCAAATACCATTATGATCAAGACTCATTCGTGTAGAAGTAATGGAAAATCAATAATTGGAATGGATTTGGAAATAAATGAGTAGAAGGAAACCGATTGTCAAAGAAACAAAGGCAATGAACTGACTAAGTGGACCCTCAATTGCCAAAAAAATCATGCAAAATTTCTTAAGAAATTGAGAAATGGGTCATATTTTAGTGACACGTTAATGGATTTGTAGAACAAAATATTTTGGTGATACTTATGCATGGGTAAATATTCAATAAAGGATCGGTGGTATAGTGAAAGCGGGTTGTCCCTCGCATATACCATAGGCAATTTAGGATGTTGTGTCATGGTTTCCATTTTTGTTATGTGTTTTGCTTCCCATTTTTTTCCTTTCTATGTTGTGTTTTTGTTTCATTTGTTTCTTGGTTGTGTTTATAGCTTTCTTAATTACTCGACATGGTGACTCATGGCCTAGTAGATAAGGCATTGGTCTTCTAATCCACAAGAAACCTAAGGTTATTTATTACCCATTCAGTCTAATATCCCCAAGATAGAGTCATTTGTTATCTTGAGAAAAATCTAGCATTCAAACTTGAAACTTTTGATCATGACAACTAAGCCCACCCTTTGAAAATCTTTCCCTCGAATAAATCTATTAGCTCACGCAACCCCTCGGTTTGTGTCATCCTCATTCCAGCTGAGAGGAAAGTGATAATAATATTTTCAAGTGTGTTTCAATGTGTAGGGAAGATTACTTAATATGATTAAAAAATCATTAAGTCTCAATGGAAAAATATTTCCTCTAGAGGCCTAAAAAGGGTCAATTTTGGCCATTTTGTAGCTAGAAAATATCCTCCGAAAATCTACGGGAAGATTCAAACCATCGAGAGTGGTTTTATATAAAATTGATTATTTCCAAGGTATTTTAGGGAAATTAAGTGAAGAAAATTAATGAAAAGAACAATTTGTGCAACATCGAGTAATTTTGGGCACATGGAATGAAGGCTCCAACAATGAAAGATAGCTTCTTTAAATGAATCTAGGAGTTCGAAAAATTTTAGGAGGAAAAATATAATCAATGGAAATATATTGGAACCCTCTACATTATGGACACATAAATTTTATTCCAAGACTCAAATATTTTCTATGATAATCCAGAACACAACAGTTGCCTTCTGGTCAAGAATGAAATAGGCCATAAAAATCAAATTGTAGGTAGAATTGATTCCTTGTAATGGTTGGTATGATCTCGACATGTGATTTTAAGTCAAAATCATAAAAATTTTGACCCCAAAACATTCTTCCATGCTCTTGAGGTAGAAAAATCTTTCTCGGTGTCCTAATTTGGACTATACGGTAACATCAACTTCCTAAACTAGAAATAATGGGGTTTTGAGCATGATTTGTACCATTTTATTTCCCATGAGGTACAAAGGGGACAACAGAGACAAAAAAAATTCTCCGCCCACTTATCCAACTCAAGGCACATGAGGAACCTAATTTCAGCCCCCAGTGCTAAGTTTGACACCGCATGGAACCGAGAGGTTGTCATTTGTCCTTATATGGTGAAAATCAGCCTTGGGTATCCCTTATGTTCCCCTTTCCCATTTTAACTATTGAAACCCAAGCTCTAACATCCACGACTCGGGTTAAGGCAATTGAATTAAACATGAGTTAAGGAACAAAAAGAGTGAGTGAGAAGCTTGGATTTCATACTTAGTCATTTTTAGCCTACCACATGTCAAAGCGGGGTACAAAGCATCCTTGGGTATCCCTTATGTTCCATTTTCCCCCTTTTAATAGGTTAAAATCAAGCACTAACCTCCGCTTGACTCGGTTAATCTTCATGGTTAATGGTGAGTTAAAACTTGTAAGAAAATTTGGCTAACTCCTCTCATAACTTTTAACCATTTTGATAATTCAAATTATTGTAATTTTCACTCCATAATCTCCATTGATGTACATGTATGATGTTGGTTTGTTCAATACATCAAGCTCCCAAAACTAAGAATTTCTCATAGATCATAAAACGTGCACCCAATCTCCATCAAACTCTTTTAGTGCACTCCTCACAAAAAAGCCTTGAAGATGGTTATAAGATCACTACCATGGATTTTCTAAATAATTTATAGAAAGCTGACCTAAAATTTTTAGACTCTGAAGTTTCTTTTTCATATCTATAGAGCTCTATCATAAAAAAACCCTTGAAAATTGGAGCAAAATGTCCTAAAGCAAAACCCAAACTTTTGAGACCATTTTCATTACAAACTGACATCCATAAGACCTCCTTCCAAAAATAGTAATTGTCTGACGATTCACATGTATAAATATAGTAAGTTTCTAAAAATGGAAAATTCTCAACACCTATGATACTTGTAGTATTTTATTTTCTCACTTAAATGTTATGTGTGTTGGCACTTCATTCGGAATGATCGAATGCTCACCCAAAGCACACGAAGCTACTAGGTCCCTCCTTTGTGTTGTTTGTCAAGATGTTAGCATGCAAATACATAATGATAAATAACCAAATACAAATTCAATTATACTAAACCATTGCATACATTCAATTGGAAGCATATGTAATGAGGATACATAATAGATCGTATCCACAATTAAGATCAATTGCACCATGTAATTACCATACTCAGATACATCAATAATAATAATGCATACTCCATGTTTCATTATAAAAAAATCTTACATAACCAAATTTGAATACATATCATTCGATTGTACCAATATGTTTAGATCATATGCAACATCAAGCCCTAGACCATAAAAACTCCAAGACAATGATCATAGTAGTCCAAAAGCAATGACTTGTACAAATATTATATATATATGGGTGGGACTTACCCTTCACCGCCCATACACTCTCAAAATAAAGCTGCGTGCTCAAAATAGACAATATGCATGTTTTACAAAATGGCTAATAAGACTTGCTTTAATCCTATTAATAACTCAATCGTGCATGGCCCTTTGTCTTCATTACGCATGTGCTTTATCAAAAAATATCCCTTGTTTGGTCGCCAAGTTAACTTTGCTTATATCCTTTTCTTGGTCAACACTCCATCTTATTTTTTTATTTTTATCTTGTAAACTACAAAATCGGTTAAGTCTCGAAATCTACCTTCCAGGCATAAACCTCCGTGTGTTATTCTAACCCCTTTCACACGTTCCCCCTCACGCCTCCCTTTCGTACACCTAAAACTCCCATGCATGGCTTCAGGATATTCATTTATATGTCCAACATTACCCCACACTAATTACATTTGTCGTCCTTCGGTTAAAGCCAGAAGAAATTCCAATTATATCTCCTCCCTTCAGTTGGAAGACAACTCTGTGGCGTCCACCCAAATCCGGATCAAATCTGAGTCGGTGTCTTTTTTCCAAAAGCTTTTGAATGGTGATTCGGCCACCCCTCTGTGCGCTCAACTTCCCTTCTTTAACCAGATCCCCTCTTTGGTTGATGATGCTGATAATATAATGCTTTTATCCCCTTTTTCCAAGGAGGAGGTTCGTAAAATTGTTTTTTCAATGAAGAGGGATAAAGCGCCTGGTCCTGATGGCTTCCCCGCCTCTTTCTATCAAGACTTCTGGGAAGTTATTGGGGATACAGTCTGGCACGCTGTGGAGGAATCTTGGCGTACGGGCAAGCTTCTGGGCGCACTTAATCATACTCTTATTTGCATGTTTCCTAAAAAGTCTCTGGCGGAGTCTTTGGATGACTTCAGACTGATCTCCCTCTGTAATATGTCCTACAAAATTATCTCAAAAGCCATTGCCACTAGAATGAGCCCTCTCCTCTCTAAATTGGTGGCACAAGAACAAAGTGGTTTCATTCCAGGGAGGTCTATCACTGATGGGATCATTATCTCGCATGAACTGATTCACACTCTTCACTCATCTTCTAGAGCTGGCATGATGTTGAAATTGGATTTTAGTAAAGCCTATGACCATATCAATTAGAGATTCCTTATTAAGTCACTTCAAGCCATGGGATTTAGTTGGCACTTTTGCAACTGGATCTTCAACTGCATTGCTTCCCCGCAATTTTCTGTCTTGGTCAATGGTTCGGCAGAAGGTTTTTTCAGCAGTAGCAGGGGACTGAGACAAGGCGATCCCCTTTCCTCTTTTCTTTTTATTTTGGTCATTGAAGCTCTTAGTCGGAGCATCAAATCTGCCCATCTGGAAGGTTCTCTTAAGGGCATTCACATAACTTCCAATCTTCCGCCCCTCTCGCACCAACAATTCACAGATGATACATTCTTATTTGGTCAACATCCATTCCGAAGGAGATGCTTCTTTTCTTTCTTGAACTCTTATTATTGATGATGGGACAAATCATCAACTTCCACAAATCTGTCATTTTCTTTTTTAATGTTGCTCCTAGAATACAGAGAAGGATCAAAGAAATTCTTGGCTTTACCATGGGAGCCCTTCCATCCATATATCTAGGTATCCCACTTTTCTCTGGGAATGGTAAAGCTCTTTTATGGGATGGGCTCACAAATTCTCTTTCTTCTAGATTGCTCTCATGGAAAGGAAAATGGCTATCCCGGCAGGGAGAGCCATGTTGATAAATTTAGTTCTTCTGGCCATTCCAATCTATATGTTGTCTGTCTTGCAGATCCCTAAGACAGTTCTGCACAAAATTGAGAAGACAGTCAGATCATTCTTATGGCAAGGGAACAACGAAGAGTGAAAATTTCACTTGGTAAAATGGGAAACGGTCAAGCTGCCCAAACGTTTGGGTGGGTTGGGTATTATGGATCTCGCTCTACAGAATTCGGCTCTCGGTGCTAAACTTGTCTAGAACTTCATTTCAGACGCTAAAAGGCTTGCCTTCCAAGTTCTTTCTCATAAGTACCTTGAGGGTGGTCGCCCCGAGTTACTGCTATCCAGTTCTGAGCTCCCTAAAGGTTCACATATTTGGAACTTTTTTGTAAATCCAAACCCCTGATAGCAGACTCGGTCTCTTGGAATATCAACAATGGACAACTTGCCAACTTTTGGGAGGATAGTTGGAATGGGTTCCCACCTATTAATCTCATGCCAGAACTCAACAGAGTTATGAATGAGACCAAAACTACTTGGGGCTCATTGGTTGCTGATTATGGTTGTCAGCACCACAACGGTTCACCTTCTTGGATTTGGAAAGATATCTCCAATATTGGGGCCTCCGCTCTTGAATCCTCTTTCTACAAGGAAGCCATTCAAGACAGAAATCCACACTTCTTAGGCAGTGAAGACCAACTACTTTGGCTTGGGGATGCCACGGGTTCTTTCTCCGTGAAAGCTGGATATGATCTTCTCTTCTCAAGGTCTGACCAGGGCCTCCCCTATTCTTTTGGTTCTTTGGCACCATAGTATTTCTCCCAAGGTGGCCATCTTTGGTTGGCTGGTTTTGAAAAATAAAATCCTGACCCAAGTTAGGAGAAGGTCTTGGGGCTTTGGGTCCCACCAAGTGTGTGCTTTGTGGTGATGCTGAGGAAGACCTGGATCATCTTTTTCTTTTTGCCCTTTTGCTTCCAGTTGTTGGGATTGGCTCCTTAGTAAATTAAAACTTGCTTGGGCCCCATGCAAAAATATTAGCGAGACCCTTCTTTCTTGGCCGAGTTTCAATCTCAAAAGCTCTCTGTGTTCTATTTGGTCCATTGCTCCCTTCTTCCTCTTATGGCATATTTGGTGGGAGTGCAATCTCCGGCTCTTAGAAACAAAGGCTGAGTTGCATGTTTTCCTCAACAAGTTAGAAGTGGCCATCTCGAGAGAAAGTTAGTATCAACAGTTTGTCACATTCCAATTTCTCCTCCAGAGATGTAGAAATATCTAATTCTTGGCCTCTCATCAAGTTTCCTAGCCCTGGTTCTATCATTAAAAAAGGTCTCACACAGGTTGAAAAATTAATTCGTAGGAAAAGGGCCAGATGGAGACCCCCCCGAAAGGTTTGTGGAAACTTAATTTTGATGGTGCTTCTAGAGGTAATCTGGGTAAATCAGGTGCAGGGTGTATTCTAAGGGATGATTCTGGACATCTTATCAAGGTTGGATCCTTTCCCCTTCGGGATGGCTCGTGTAATGTTGCAGAAGCCCGAGTGCTTCTGGAAGGCGTTAAGATGGCAGCCCAATTGGGTTGCTCACAACTTTATATTGAAGGAGACTCACAAATAATTGTTCATGCAGTCTCTAGAGGCTCTTCCCCCTCGTGGAAAATCAACATCTTTATCCCCCATATTTTCTTTTGGTTGGGCAAGATTGGTACTTGGCACATCATGCACAATTATCAGGAAACCAATCATGTTGTAAATCTTTTGGCAAACTTTGCAATAGATCACCCTGCCGCCAGTGTCATATCAGATACTGATTGAAGCATGGCAAGGTCTTTCAAGTATTATCTCACGTGAGTGGACCAGCTTGATTTTACAGGGCGGATTTGGCTTCTCGTGCGTGTAACGCCCCATTTAAGGGAGGTGGTTGTCTTCTCTTTGCTTTGTGCCCTTCTATTTTCGCTTCCTCGTTGTTGGTCTTTCCGACGCATTTCAATGGCGTTTCTCGGGTTCCCCTTTGTTCTCCTCCAAAGCTCGGTGCTAGATGTCACCACGACCATGGAGATTGATCGTTCCCACCTCTCGGAGGTCTTCCAATACTCCTCGGACCAGGAAGCCGAGGCAATCGAGACAATTCTGGGTGACTCCTATAGATTTCAGTCTCGTCGTGCATGCACCAATGTGGACATCGCAGCTGCCTTTGTCTCATTCTACCTGTTACTGGAGGAGGATCTGGTTGTTGTCAAATTCATTGCTAACTCTGTTATTCATTCCGCTCATCATGTGGGCCTTAGTGAGGAATTGGCTGTCTTCTCCCTGCCGGATCCACTTCTATGGGTAGAAGAGGTCGATGAACTAGCAATCGGCTCGGGACGCGGCATCCAGTGGATATGTGGCTAGTACAGAGATCTTCTCAATCACGCTCAAAGCATTAACAACCTTTTCACGATGGGGCGGCTCGATCATCATCTTCTGCCAGAGGTGGACATCGAGGCCACTAGTTTTCCTGTTTATTCTACAATTGATCAATGGAATGCATTAAAGGACAGGGCATGCGGAGCTTATAGACTCATTCTGCGGGAGGCCAATCACCATGTTGGTACTGTATTGGTTGAAGCTGTTGTGTCCCTTTTGGTTGTAATGGTCATTTTTACATTGTTTAGGCTTTGTTTGGGCTTCTGTCCATTTCTATCTCTCTATGTGGTGGGCAGTAGCCCTTCTTCCTCTATCCTTCCTTCTTCTTTCTCACTTCTTCCTATATTTTCTCCTCTTCTTCTTCACTCTTGTAAGGTTGGGGCCTAACCCCAGGTTCAAAGCTCCGGTCAAAAGTGTTAAATTATCAAAAAAATAAAATTACATTGTCATCCTTGGCAATAGGGTCAACTTGACTTATCTATCAAAGAATGAATATAAAAATATTAAGGCGGAAGAATAAAAGAGTCCTCGGGGTGCATTGGTATCCTTCTCCTCAATTGACTACAACAACTCTGGGAACTCATTATTGAGGGTGTTCTCCAACTCACCCCACTCTACTAAACACTTAGTAGCCGTTTCTAGAATTATACTTGTTTTCTCCTCCATTTCCTCAGTAGTCATGTTTTCACCCTTATGCTTCAATTTCCTTATTACTCTGCGAGACCTGAGATTAGCCCTTCCAAGTGATTTATCTTCTTTGCGATAAGGGAACCCAGCTCGTTAAGCCTATCTTCAAATGTGTCCCACTTTGTCTTCAAGGCATCTCTCTTAATGCGATCTTTGCCGGGATCTCCACTCAGTTGAGCCTCTCTTCCTTCTTTATAGCATGTGTACTTACCAAATCAGCCTCCTCTTGATTAGTATACACTTGGAGGATTGGACCAAGGTCTTGACTATGTTTAAAGGCCCTTGCCACATTCCTCAAGTATCCTTTATAGTTTGCAACAAGGCTTTAAGCTCCACAATCTTCCATGCCACAATTTGTTTATTCTTTTCCCTCTCCGCCATAGTGACTCCTTGAGTTACCTCTTACATAGTCGACCTCTCTTAAAGTAGTATAAGAACTAAATTTTGTAGAAACTTCAAGGCTGATGGGTATGTATTTTGTGTTTTCTCATCAAATTCTAGATGTGCCTCCAAACTTCATCTCGATGTCGATGTAAAATCCATAATAGCCTTCTTATGCTTCTCATCTTTGTCATGCGCCTCATTCAATTGTTGGATTTCATGTTCCTTATTCTTGTTGTCTTCCAACAATGTTCTAAGCGTGGCCCCTTATCCAAATTTCTTTGAGCCACTTCTACCGCCATATTTTTTAATGCATTGTTGGCTGTTAGTAGGTGAACTTGGTTGTTTTTATCGTCACATGGGTCATTTGAGGCACCTTCTTCATTCTATGCCTTATACATGCTTCCTCATTGACATCAAACTCATCTTCATCCATGTGCTTCTGCATTTCCTAGCTCAGCATATTTTTGGTATGAATATTTGAACCCTTGGGGTCCATTATCGCCACGTGTATAGCTGTTAGGTAGTAAGTGTACTCACGGAATATTACACGTATAATATTCAGTAGGTTCATTGACATACCCAAGGTTTGTTGTTCATAAGACTTATTCTCCTCTTGGCTACCAATTCTTCTACTGTGGGTATACGAGTTCTAGTGCTGAAAAATATTCCTTCTCCTTTCTCACTAGAAGCTTCCCCATGCACCCCAGGATGGCTTACATATAATCCTCTCCTTCTCTTCATCTCCTCAAGTGGAACCTTATTCATCATGCTCCTTTGAGCACTTCTTTGTCACGGTGGGTCTCCTCATCCTGGGCTCTTTTTCACCTTCCACATTAACAATAGACGATGACTCTATGTTACACGTAACCTTTTCTACGATATCCCTTCTTCCTCACTATCATTCTATGTCACGATCTTCTATCCCCTCCTCTTCTTGTTATGGGCTTGGCTTGGTGGTGTTGTCCTTAGCGACCTCTAAGCTGTCTCACAAGACTCCGCGCCACCACTTTTCTCCTTGGGTTTTCTTCTCATCTTCCTTATATAGCCCTAGTTAAGTGTGTCACTCTCTTCCTTCTATGTCTCCTCATCCTCAAGATTAATCCTTACCTCTTCTTATTTACGCCTTGGATGATAATCCTTGTGCGTTCTTTTGGTGACTACGGTCTATTTTATTCTAGTGTTATAATAAAAGTGTGCCACTATCCTCCTTCTTCCTCTTTGTCCTTAGTATTTTCTTCCTCCTTTTTCCTCGGAGGGTGGCCTCACGTGCTTGCATTTCCATAACTATGTGTTTGCACTTAGGTAGCTACGGGACTTTAAATTCATCAAGTGATGTATTTTCCATTAACTTGACCTAGGCTTAAGGTATATGTATACCTTAGCTGTAATTATCTTCCCAAATGCCAAATTCATGGAGTTTATAATGATATAATCAGATATCAAAGTCTCGATATAATTTCTTGACGAGAATACACGTAGGTCTTTTTGTAGCATGTGGTAGTCACACTCTACCTTGTCCATGTAGAACCTCAGTCTGCGCGCATCTAAAAATATATTTATTGAAGCTTGGAAATAGCACGTTGTGAACACATATGACAACTTACACTAAGGGATCTTCTTACCATCCTTCATGGAAAATAGCCCAATGCGATATCTTGGTAAAATGCAAAGTCTTCCTTCCCATCCAATACCATAGGCAAGTTACTTGGGATATGCCACTCATGCTCGAATGCCTCGCATATTCTCTCTGTCGACATATATACTTTGAGCTTATATGATCTTGTTATTCCATCACATGTATAGTCTATGAATCTCTTGGTCGATGACTTCTTTGGCAGGTATCTCCACATCCATTCCTTAGGGCCATCACGGAATGCCAATCTATCTGAAACACCTGATAGATAAAGGATAATGCCCCATGTAATATTGTCACTCATGCACTCTTCCTCAATGATTTCCTTTGCGATGAATGTAACAATATTATACATTGTTCCCTCCACCATTTTCTTTGCGATGTGGAGCCATTTCTTGTTCACTGACCCCATATCTCCTAGTTGTTGAACTTGGTCAATAGATGCATGAAAATTTTAACAACATGGCTAGTCACCTTCAAAATATCAATGCGCACCCAACTTTCTAATATTATATTTCAACCACAGTGTCCTCCACACCTACTTCATCATCTATTACGCACACGATCTGCAGTAACCTATAAGTCTTCTAATCAATGGTGCTTTGATTCACACTCATCTTCTGCGAAGTAGAAGAAGTCCACTTGGACTCTTAACATGATCCATTGGTTAATTTGTTATGGGTCATTATTGTTACTCTTAGGTGTCATGTTCAAATTCCTTAACTTACCCTTTCATTTCTTTATTTGTTTGCCCTAGATACAAACTATGTTTTCCAAACTCTAGTATGAGAGTCAAACCCTCAATCCTCTTTTAAGGCCTTTTCTTCACTCTCACACTTCTCACAAAGGAGCTCCACTTCAGCTATGACCAACTCCTGCGAGGTTTGATGGATTCTCTTACGCACTTGCAATTCCCACTCGTTTGCCCTTTAATCACTCTTGATGCTCAAATACTCTAACATGCAAGGTAAGAATGAAGGAACTTTCACTCTTTTTATATATTTTTCAAAATTACCCACATTAATTACTCCTCACCTACCCAACATACTCATTTTATTATGATTTTTCACTTTTTCCGTACTTTCTGCTGCTTTATTCCATGCTCGGTGGTAGTTGTAATATTGTACGGGTGCGTCCCACTACTTAACAGGCCACAAACCTCCTCACACGCACTTGTATGTGTCATAGTACATAATCCTTTACGCCTCATACCAAGTAGTTCACCATGCTATAACCTACCTCACATTACACTGCTTGATCCTTTTCTCATGAGTGGTCTTCATCCTGAGAAATTTCCCTTTTGAGCACCATCAATCTTAACACCTGTAATACCTATTTCAAATAGCATCATTACATCACACCTATAACTATGTCATCTTTCCCAACACACTAACCTATATATAACTCTAAACAACTTGATGGATTTTTCTTCCCACACTTACACTGGTTCACCCCACACTAAAGGTATGTGTGGTCCTTTGCACATGAACTCAATAGATAGTAGTCGACTTCCTACATGCAAGTGTGCTTATTTCAACAAGACTTTTTTTTTTTTTTTGAGAAATGAAATAACAAAACATAACAACAACTGGAAAGAAACACACAAAAGAGAAATATAATCTAAGTGGAAATACTACCTTATTACAAACACCAAGAATCTTATTTATAGTAGGGCTTCACCTAATCCTATGAATTAACTGGGCAAAGACATCTAAATTAGTGATTTTACAATCTTATTACCAAACACACACACATCACTCTCATTCTTACCAGATCCATTATAATTAGTGGTTTTCACTAATTAACTAATGTTCCTTACCAAATTATCCAATTAACACCACTGCTATTGATTGTGTAACCCCTTTCGCATTCAAGATGCCACTTTATGACAAATCGTAAGCCAAAATCCTCTTCAAAATAGACAATTAGCGATTATAAGCTAATTAAGCCTATTTTGCCCTTGATTTGGTCAATATGCCCTAATATTGACTCAAACCCTCTTCCAACCACTAAAAATCACCTCATTTACCTCCAAATCATCTCAGTAAGCTTCAAAAAGATTATCCTAGCCTCCTCGTTGACCCTAAAGCGGTCGATTAAGGCTACATACCTCTTAATCACTTGTTAATTCACTAATTGTGATTAGCGAGGCCTAATCATGATTAGAAATTCTAATCTAATTTGGGGATTTTAGTCAACATGCACCAGAATACAAGTTTCTCCTAAAGGAAAACTATAAAAAGAGTGCACCTTATTCCTTTATACTTTACACCGTGCTTTGATTTGCATCTCATATAATATATATGATTCATAGTCAACTTCAAATCCTCACCTAAAACCTTGACAAGGTTGGTAGATGAATAATATAAAGTGACTTAACAAGTCATTTGGAGAGGTAATTTCATCATTGTTTAGAGTAGCAACCATAACCATTTGATTTCCCTCTTAGGTATATTTAGGCCCATGTTAGGTAATTCAAGCATATTAGTACGCATGTTTAATTAGATCTTGCATTGTTTTCATACTAGTTAAGCATTCCTTTTAGCTTTTATCTTAATGTTTCATTCCTAGACTTAGAATCCTTAGCTATTAGGTGGCAATGGTGTTAGCCTTCCTTGATTAGCTTTGTAATTTTCTTTGTAAAATTTTAGGGTGCTTTCATTTGGCATGCTCGGTGGGACCATACCCCATTGCATTCAATTTTTAAAGATTTTTAACTTAGTTTCAAAGTTTTTCATTTCAAGTTTTAGATTAGTTTCAAGTTTCCTAGATTAATTTCAAGTTTTCTAGTTTACTTTCAAGCTTTCTAGAGTACTTTCAATATTTTTAGATTAGTTTCTCAAGCTTTTAGATTAATTTCAAAGTTTTAGAGTAATTTTAAAAGTTTTATAGATCAATTTCCATTTTTGAAATTTGTTTCAACTAGATTAGTGGTAGAAGTTGTGTTTTCATGCTTTTTGTAGGATATAAGGAGGTGAAGCCTGTCAAAATTCCCAAGAAATACCAAATATTGGACCTTTTTCAAGAAATTTGCTCCAAAACTTGAATTTTTGACCACATACAGGAAAAAGGTACTGTGCATGAATGTGAGCACCTGTGCATGACTATGAGTGCCTATGCATGACTGTGAGTGCATGTGCATGTTGTGATCACCCTTGCATACACCCGAATTTTTGTTATGAGTGAAAAAAGTCCATGTGCATGGTGAGAGCTCTTGTGCCTCAGAAGCGCACATGCATCATTGACTATGTGAAAAATGACAGAGGGGCACTTGTGCATGATTGTGAGCACCTGTGCACTAAGAGGGGTGCCTATGCATCAAGGTAAAAAAATCAAATTCTAAAATTTCAATTTTATGATTCTGATAGTTTTTAAGGGTTTTAGATGTTTTTGTCAATTTATTGATTTTAGAGCAATATTCCTCACAAAATTGGCTTAGGGTTTAATAGATGATATGTTTTCATATTTTTTTGAGTTTGGAATAGGGTTGTGTATACTCTTATCTTGCACCTAGAATGATATTTAGAAAGAAAACACCCCTAAACCACTTTTTGCTTCTTGGGAGTAAGTAGGAACAATCATCCTTCATTTTTTCTTAAGGGAACAAACTTGCATGTTTTGACATATACTTGATCTTTTAGTTTAAGAGATTTTCATTTGATAAAGAATCAAGGCTAAAATTTGTGTATGCTCTTCCCTTGCACCTAGTGTGATCTTGGGAATCAAAAGAAATTTTAGTCTTTCATTAAGAAACACTTGGATTAATTGGGATAAACCTTGTTTTTGAAAAATTTGATAGTAATTAGTTGATTTGCAAGCATTTTTCACTACCATATTTTTATGATATTGTGAATCTTTTTGAACTACTAACCATTTGTGTGAAGGACCTAAAATGGTTTTCAAATAAATAAGGGCTCTCTTCAAACCAAAATTCTAACATTCACATGTGTTGTAGGTTGCCATTGGTGGTCTAACCCAAATTAATTAATCCAAAAGATAAAAATACACCAAAACAACATTCAAAACATTGTATTGTAGGTTTCGGTTAAGAGATACAACTTGTTCGCTTAACTAGGACATAAGCCCATTAGCATGAGCCTTACGCTACAACAATGGGGGTGGTCCTAGGAACCCTAAAGTATTTCATACAAGAGGGAACCTTATGAAGGAAGCAAGAAAGTGCTCCACACTACCAACTTGATTAGTACGCCTTGGTGAGATTAGAGTCAAAGATATGACAAGTATTGCGACCCCGGTGAAAGTATAAGCCAACGCACTTTGGTGATCATTATCTTTGAAGGGGTAAAGTAAAGGCTGAGATACTCCTAAATTAGCCGAGTGTGAATTTTGGGTAAATCAAGCTCGCCATAGATATCTTGTTACACCTAGAGAGAGAACCACCTAGGAAGCTTGTCGGCTTGGAGCCATTGTTTTTGTCTTAGTTGTTATACTTGAGAGTTCTCACAAAGTGACAACTTTATTAGATTCAAAATCTTGTTTTTCGAACAAGGGAAAAAATCTCTTAAAGTTGAAACCGCATGACATTTCATCACAAAATCTACTTAGTGTCATTTTGTCCTAGTTTTCACTTGTCCTAAGACAAGGCAAAACTCTACCAAAATAACACCAAGTTTATTTCAACATCATTTGGTCTACACCTTTGTTTGTTTATTGCCCATTTTTGAAAAAAAAGGAAACAATATATATCAGATACCATTAGATATCGCATATCCACCACTTTTGTATTCTACTTGCATGACTAGGTTGTAATGTCGGATGCAAGTGTTGAAAGTTTACATGGTACGTACTCATGATCTAGTAGGCCCCCTTGTCTCAAAGACCCATATTTGGGACTTATTATCATCATAGTTAAGTAATTTCATTCTTTTCTTCTTTTGATTTGTTACTCTACCCACATTGTAGCCATACGAGTTGAGATATTTACGTCTTTTTCCATTGTGAAATTACACCTAAATATTTATATTGTAGAATTATATTGTTCACATGCTTAGAAAATTCTTGTCATACTTAGACATATTGTTTACATCCTAACTTTGTCTTGAGTTTTGTGAGTGTTGATGATACATTTCTAGCATCCATGATAACATCATTTTGACACAAAAAATCTTGTTTTCCCGAAAGCTTTGTTCACGTGCCTAAATAGTTTTATTACTGTTGCTCACATTGTTATCGTCCATTTTATAAGACTTAGACTTTGGTATTGTTTAGAAACTAGTTTTTCGTATACCTTGTTAGAAGATCGTGTCAAAATTTCCTTATCCTTTAGGCCTTGTTTGTTGTAATATTGTATTATTGATATATTGTGTTGTCACTATTTGGTTGTAAACCTATCTAGACAAATCTTAGGGAGTAAACTATTTGGTGTGACTAAATTTTGAGCGTTGTACATCATTGTATTATTCAAGATAAGATTGTGTCGTATATTACCTTACTAGGTTGAATTATTGTTTATTCTTTGGTTTTAGATCACATTGACCTAGTGGATTTGTGGCTATTAAATAGTCACCATTCTTTGAGACAACATTAGTGTCGTTACACTATCAAAATTTGAATAAGGTCTTTTTTAGTAAACCTTAGTGGAAGTCTGTCACATTGTACCTCCTATTTTGAGTATGCCTACTATGAGAATGGAATCCTAAATATTAGAACCCAATATATTTGGAGGTGAAGACCCTCTTTTAGAGGATAATCCCATGGTTGCCCATAGTGGTGGAGAAGAGGACTCTCCTTGTATGAATCTAGAACATCGTCCTGCCAATTTTAACGATTACATTTTCCAAAACAAACATGAGATTATTATGCATGTTATGGAACTAGGAGCTAAGTTACCTTTAACAATAGACCCTTCTCTCGTTGCCAGATGATTCATGGAGAAGAGGAAGTAGACTGACCTCATTGTACCATCAATGAAATTTTAAATCCAAGTCATGCCTCTACTTCTATACCACAGAATAATGAGGAGGTACCATTTGAAAATGATGGAGATTATCGGATACTTGTTGTTAGAATACATTATGAAGACAACGAGGAACATGTTCATCATGCACAACCTCCCCTAACGAAAATCGTCATGAAATACCTATTCAAGAGGTGACGTTAGAGAAATAGGTCCAAGCCCTCACTCACCAATTGGAAAGTTTGGCATCCCATATACAAAGGGAACAACCCAAAGTTTTGAAACAAGCCATACCAAAGGAAAAACCTAAGGCTTCATTTCATGAGTTCCCAATACACACTCCTCGACGGGAGGCACAAAAAGATCCTTATGAAGAGATTCTCACAGAGAAAATAGGGGTGGGAATACACCTAGATTTAATCCTATGTATAGACCTACACCACCCACACAAGATCCACTTTTCAACCAAGAGTGGTCAACTATGAAGAAACGCCCTTCAAGCATTACAAGAGGTCAAAGCTGGGAACAATAACGAGAAGTACCGGTTCGATGAGTTATGTCCCTACCCTTTCGACAAAGCCATGCTACAGGTAATTTTCCCAAGACACTTTTATTTTCCAAAATTTGACAAGTATAAGGGAAATGTGACCTTCGTGACCATATTATATATTTTTATATGGCATGTCAAGAGGTGGCATTTAACAACAATGATCTTATGTGCCTCTTTCCACAAAGTTTAGGAGAACTAGCACTAGAATGGTTTGTACACATCCCTAAGGGATCTATATCAACATGGCAGAACTAGCAAAAAGTTTCGTATGACACTTCTCTTTTAATATAGAAAATGATGTCACCATGTTGGATCTCTGCAATGTGAAACAAAAAAATAATGAAAACTTCACCTATTTTTACAACGATGGAGAGGATTAGCTAGCCATTTTCCTTGCTCCATACCGAAAAATAGTTAATATGCATATGTTTTCCCAACCTCCATCCAGACATTATGTTCCACTTGCAAATGCATTGTGGCAACACATTTGAAGAGGTCATCGAAAAAGGGATTCAAATTGAAAAAACATTGTTAGCTAGGGGACTCTAAAACTGTCTCCATGATCATAATGATTCTAAATCTAACGATAAAACAAATTTTGTCCTAATAGAAACAAAAATGTTGTTAGTGATGGGATAGTAGATTCTAAGTGGGTAAGATGTTCAGAACCATGCACCTTTAAATCTTGCAAAAGGCAATCCACCTATGAAGTATAAACGTTGTACTTTCACACCTCTATCTGAATCAATATCATCCATATTAAAATAGTTAGAGGCCATTAACATGGTTAAATACCTAAAACACAACCCTATAGAGACAACACACCTAAACCATCATGGTTTAGAGAGAATGAATTCTACGGGTTTCACGCGTAAAAAGGGTCATAAAGCCCAGCAAGTTTTTAATATTAAAACACTATATTAAAGACCTAGTCAATAATGGTGACATTGAAGTAGACTTCTTAAGTGCTACTACAAAATATCCAAATGAAAACTTAGGGATATTGAAGAGCATGTTCCCAATCACATTTAAAAAAAGAAAAAGATGGAGGCGGGAATGACAATCGTTTGAGGTTGAATAAGAATGCTAACTATGTATCAAAAAAAGACCATTTCAACGCCTTGATAGGTTGTGTTGACCCAATCATTGAGTAAATTAATCTGATTAGAATTAAAACAAGATAATGCATTGTGGTATATCCGTGATAAGCCCCTCTTGTTATAAATTCTAAGCCTATTCCCCCTGGGAGATTTATTATGATGTGTTAGATCAACTAGAGAAGACTACATCTAATATTTCAATCTTAGACCTTCTAAATATTTCTAACGTCCATAAAGACATACTTTGCAAAACCCTACAAGGATCAAGAGTATCTATTGATGTTGACCCTATGCATTTACAAGCCATGGTAGTGCAAATCACTCCCGTAAAACATATAGGGCCAAAACGAGAACTTCTTGCCTTGATACAAAAGAATCCTTAACTGAAAATCCCTCCCATAACCTACCCTTACATATTGAGGTAATAATCAAGCGTAAGAAGGTCAAGAGAGTGCTTGTGGATGGCGGATCGGGTCTTAACATTTGTACTCTTAAACTATTCCGTTGAATAGGGTCAGTCTTGCTGAGTTGATTTGGAAACAAAGGTCATCACCATAAAGGTGTATGACAATGAAGAATGAAAATCAGCTGGAATGATCACTTTCTCATTGGAAGTGGGTCCCATAACCCATGATATGAAGTTCCATGTCTTGGACTTGGAGCTCCCTTACAATATCTTGCTCGGTTGCCCATGGATTCACACCATGCAGGTTGTGCCATCTACATATCATCAATGTTTAAAGTTGTAGTATGAAGGAAAAACACTTACTATAAAAGGGATCCCCAACCATTTTCTCATTACAGAGCATTTTCAGGTTATTTTCCCACTATTTATGAGTGTCCATCTACATAAATCAAGCATACTCTAAATTCTCCTTGCTTAGTCGGTGGTTGTCACTTCACGAGTGGATCCAAACACCCTGACTCCCAATGATAATGGTATGGCTACATTGGAATCTCCTTTTGCTATGTGGGAGATGAAGGTCATAAACAATGGTTATGGAGAGTATAATCTTTAGCAAGCCCTTATGATTCAAAACATTCCTCTATCAGCCCAAGCACATGGTAGACCATGTTACAAATTCCAAATATCAAGGAGAATTTCCCTTTTGACAATTTCACTTCTAGTGGATTCTTTAGAAGATGAAAGAATCATCAACAATATTGTATTTCATCCTCAATACGATGAAATGAATTTGTGTTATAAGTATTCTAGATATGTTACTCCTAACATAATCCTATTTACTATGAGATATCAAGGACGTGGATTCTGACCGCTGATAATGAGCAAGGCCCACTAGAAGCTCTTTGATACCTTGTTGCATACTAGGTAAATCAGGTATTGGCGTCCATTTATATGAGTTGCACCCTTGGATAACAAGTATGCTTCTTCTGAGAGTGAGGATAGTTTTTCCAAAAATGAAAGCAAAATAGATTCCCAGTGTAGTCTTTACGAAGACCTCGCCTCTACGAACCTATTCTCTAACATGGCTATCCTTACCATAACCTTTGTTATACCTGTTGTAACCCCTATAACCTAGACATTAACTCTCATCTACCCATCACTTGTGAATTGGGATCAACAACAACATGTACCTATTGACGTGTTTCAGAATGATGAGGCTATTGGAAATTTTTGGGCATCATAGATAAGATTCGATAAATGATCGGAAGAATGGATTCTCCATTCAACTTTATGCATGTGTGTACTTCGGAGAGGAAGTAGATTTGTGTGGACACTTAAGTAAAAAAGTGAGCAAGAGAAAAATTTCCAAAGAAAAGCCTTGCGGAAATAAAAAGGGAAGTCTATAGCTTAAAAACCTCTTTGAGCGCTTGTGGATGAAAAAGCATAACAACCTCTAGAAAAGATAGTGTACCGTATAAAGATGAATATCTCCCTAAACCACCTTTAGTAGAGGAGGATATTAATCTCCCTCCCGATCCTATGCGCATGGGGGATTAGTTAAAGCTACTAGTGCAAGATGTGATAGATGTTAACATCGGCATGGAGGGCCATACATGAGGATAGTTAAGTTGGGAGCTTCACTCTTATCCAAAGAACATAAAATATTCACAGGACTCTTGAGAGATTATGCAGACATCTTCACTTGGTCTTATGTTGACATGTCAGGACTTGATCTTGCATTAGTGGTAAACAACCTAGTTGTGCATCCTCATGACGTAAAGCCCATCAAACAAAAGCTCTAGAAGATGTATCCCCGCGTAACCTTACTAGTAAAGGCAGAGCTAGAAAGGTTATTAGAAGTAGGTTTCATCAGGCATATCAAGTACTCGAGAGTGGAAATCTAATGTCATACCAGTTCAAAAAAATCCATTCGGTATTAGAGTGTGTACCGATTTTAGAGATATAAACAAAGCTTGTCCCAAGGATGAATTTCCTCTCACTAACATCGACATGATTTTCAATTCTACTACTGGTTATGAGATGCTATTATCACTCATGGATAGCTTGTTTAGCTATAATCAGATAAAGATTGTGGAAGAGGATCAACACAAGATGACTTTCACAACCCCTTAGGGAACATTCTATTACCAATTCATGCCCTTCGGCCTTAAAAATGCAGGTGCTACATATCAAAGGTGATGATTGTAATCTTCCATGATATGATAAGTGACATTATGGAAGATTACATAGATGATATACTAGCTAAATCTAAAACTTGGGAGGAGCACCCAAAAATTTTACGGTGTATCTTTCAGTGTCTAAGGGACTACAAAGTCCGCCTTAACCCGAAAGAAATGCGTCTTCGAGTGTGTTATCTGGTAAATTACTAGGATTCATTGTGTCAAGGAGAGGAATAGAGGTGGACCACTCGAAAGTCACGGCTATCACGAAACTACCTACTCCACTAAGAATATTAGATAGTTGTGTAACTTATAGGGGAAAATTCAAGCCATCAAAAGGTTAATTTTGACTAGTAGACAAGTGTCATACGCTCACACATCTTCTTAAGAAAGATGTTAATTTCAACTGGGGAAAAACAACAACAAGATTTTACTTTACTAAAATAATACTTGGCTAAACCCCATTCTCATACCCCACGATGTAGGTGAACCCTTATTCTATACATCTCTATCTACACATTTCACGATTGGGTCATTCTTTGGCCAATATGATCAGAACAAAGAGACAACGATGTATACTATTTGATGTGGAAATTGAAATTGATAACATATGAGCTCAATTATCCACAAATTGAGAAAGCTTGTCTAGCCATGGTTTTTGCTTTCGGAAAGCTATGACTATATGCTTAACAATTAAATCAAGCTTATTTCAAAGGTCGGCCCTCTAAAATAATTATTGTCCAAACCAACACTAGGCTAAAGATGGCACATACATGTTGGATCATCTTATTAAGTGAGTTTGACATTGATTACAATCATCAAAAATAAGTAAAGGGATAGGTATTAGTAGATCAACTAGAAAAGCTTGGACATGCAAAGTGTGAACCCTTGAGTCTAGAACTTGTTGTGTTTGTGGAGCCTATTTTCATGTTAGAGTGTGGTACACCTTCTATGTGTTACACTTGGGTATTTTGCGGCGGTCCCACTCGCGGTGGCGGGTCTAGGGGTGAAGCCCACGAAGCAAATTTTCATGGGTGGTTTATTAACCCATGGGTAATGGGTAACCGTTATGGGCTGTTTTTGGGCCCATGGTTTTTTTGGTACCCATTGTTTTGTAAAACCACCTCTTGGCTACCCATAGGTTTATGGGATGGTTTTGTTTTTTTCCCATTGTTTGATACCCATGGTTTTGTAAAACTACTTAAGCGGATTGTCTATTTATATGGTCTTATGCATATGATAGACATACAAGCAAATGTATTGCGAGATGTGTTTTGAATTGGGTGTGAATTCAGCAGAGTTTGTTGAGCATAGCTCAGCGGATCAGGTATTGTATTGAGAGAGTGGAGGCTTGTAATAAAATCTGAGCAAGTGATTCTTGGTGGACATAGCCCAAATTGGGTGAACCATGTTAAATCTTGTCTCTCTATGTTGTGTTATTTATTCTACACTTTTATTTGAGATCTGTAATATTTTTTGCATATTAGTTTCTACTGTTGTGATTCTGTAAGGGATTATTCCGCATATTTTATCTCTTATTTCCTAACAATTGGTATCAAAGCCTGGTTTGGTTTCTTTGAAGTGTTGAATTGCGGGAAAGTTTTATCTTGTGTGGGAGCTATGGCGAGATGATGGAAGATCTAGGGTTGATAAATTCAACGAGTAGAATTTCAGTCTTTGGAAGATGCAGATGGAAGATTACCTTTATCAGAAGGATATTTATACTCCATTGTCTAAGAAGGTGAACAAACCCTCGAGTATGATAGATGCGGAATGGGATTTGTTAGATCGGAAGGCACTTGGAATGATGATCCGGTTGTGTCTTCCATCTTGGTATTATTTAATGTTTTAAAGGAAAAGACTACAAAAGATCTAATGGATGCATTAGGGAAGTTGTATGAAAAACCCTCTGCCTCTAACAAGATATTTTTAATGAAAAATTTGTTTAATATGAAGATGTCTGAGAATAGTTCAGTAGTAGATCATTTAAATGATTTTAATATGGTTGTGAATATGCTACCTTTAGTTACAATAGAATTTGATGAAGAAGTTAGGGCTTTATTAATTTTGTGCTCTTTACCTGAAAGTTGGAATAGCCTAGTAATGGCGGTAAGCAACTCGGTTCAACTAACTCGAAGTTGAAGTTTGAGGATGTTGTAGGGGTGATTCTAAGTGAGGAAATGCGAAGAAAAAGCTCTAGGGAATCTTATACTTCGGGGAATGCTTTGGAGTGGAAACTAGAGGGAGAGAAGAATAGAGGAAACCGTGGAAAATCGAAAGATCGGGCAAGGTCAAAATCCAAGAGCAAGATTGTATGTTGGAACTATGGAAAGTGCAGGCATGAAAAGAAGCGATTGTTGGGAGCTTCGGGAAGAAGAAACAATAAGAAGAATACAAGGAGGTAAATGTGGCATCGGGTAATGTATGTCGGGATGCTTTGATTCTTTCTTTGCATAATATTCTTGAATCTTAGGTTTTAGATTCGAGGGCTTCTTTTCATCTTTACTCCACATAGGCATTATTTTTTGATTATGTTCAAGGGGATTTTGGGCATGTTTTTCTTGGTGATGATGAGCCTTGCAGTATAGTTGGAAAAGGTTATGTTTAGGTTAAGATGCAGAATGAGAATACATGGCTATTGAAGGATGTCAGACATGTGCCTACATTAAGGAGAAATTTGATATCGGTGGGGTAATTGGGAAGTGATGGTTGTATTGTGATATTTACAGCTAACTCTTGGAAGGTTACCAAGGGTGCTCTTGTGGTGGCAAGAGGTAAGAAGGTTGGAACCTTGTATTTAACCACTGATAGTACTAATGATTGTAATCTTGTGGCTTCAGATGCAGATACAACATTATGGCACTATAGGCTCGGTCATATGAGCCATAAGGGCATGAACATCATAAAGAAGAATTTTCCTAGATATACAGAAATAGGTTTGGATTTATGTGAGAACTGCATATATGGGAAACATAAGTGAGTAAGGTTTCTCAAGGTTGGACCTATGAAGAAAGAGAGTAAGTTAGAGCTGGTACATTCTGATGTGTGGGGGCGGCTCAGGTATCATCTCTTGGGGGTTCAATTTATTATGTTACTTTTATTGATGATGCAACAAGGAAAGTTTGGGTTTATTGTATTAGAAACAAATCTGATGTATTTGATACTTTTGTTAAATGGAAAGCCTTGGTAGAGAATGAAACAGGTCTTAAGCTAAAATGTCTCAGGTCAGATAATGGAGGGGAGTATTGCAACAATGAATTTAATGATTATTATTCTAAGAATGGAATCCGCAGGCAAAAGATAGTTCTAGGAACTCCACACCGAGAATGGGGTATCAGAAAGGATGAATAGAACAATAATGGAACGTGCTAGGAGCATGAGGTTACATGTAGGACTACCTCTTTCTTTTTGGGCAGAAGCGGTGAGCACAGTTGTGTACTTGATAAATAGAGGACCCTCAAGTGCCTTGGATGGAGGCATACCTGAGGAGGCATGGTATGGTAAGAAAGTTGATTATTCATTTCTTAGAGTCTTTGGATGTGAGGTGTTTGTTCATATAGACAAGGATGATAGGACCAAGCTAGAGGCTAAATCAGAAAAATGTACTTTCATTGGTTATGGTGGTGATGACTTTGGGTTTAAATGTTGGAGTATTAAGGACAAGAAAATCATTCGGTCTAGGGATGTGGTCTTTAATGAGAAAGTCATGTATAAGCAAGCGATTGTGCGGGAAAACAGGAAGAATCCAAGAAAGAATATGTAGTGGTAGAGGATCTTTCGGATGGGAAAGTGACCCATGAATCAGTTCAGGAACCTACTCAACAGGAACCCCAAACTCCTACAGTGAGGAGGTCTTCTAGGGTAAGAAAAGAACCTAAACATTTTCTCCTTCTCTTTATTATTTATTACTCATTGATAGTGGAGAGCCAGAGAGATTTAATGAAGCAATGCAGGTAGATGCCGGAAGAAGTGGGAGCAAGCCATGGATGAGGAGCATAAGTCTCTCATGGAGAACCAGACTTGGGATTTGGTGAAGCTACCGGAAGGCAAAAGAGCATTGCAGAACAAGTGGGTGTACAAAGTTAAAGACGAAGAAGGAGGAAAGAAAAGATATAAGGCCCGGTTGGTGGTCAAGGGGTTTGCACAGAAACAAGGTATAGATTTTGATGAGATTTTTTCTCCTGTAGTAAAAATGACTTCTATTAGAACTGTTCTTGGAATAGTGGTAGCAGAAGACTTGCACTTAGACAGATGTAGATGTAAAAGGCGCATTTCTCCATGGTGATTTGGAGGAGGAGCTATATATGCAGCAGCTAGAAGGATATGAAGTCAAAGGTAAAGAGGAGATGGTGTGCAAACTGAAGAAGAGCTTGTATGGCTTGAAACAAGCTCCACGTCAATGGTATAAGAAGTTTGATAGCTTCATGATGGAGCAAGGTTATATTAGATGTCATTCTGACCATTGTGTGTATACAAAGAAATTTGAGGATGGAAGTTATATTATCCTATGTTTGTATGTTGATGACATGTTGGTTGTAGGTAAAAACATGCAGGAAATAAAAGTACTCAAGAAACAACTAAGTGAATCCTTTGATATAAAGGATTTGGGGGTGCCAGACAAATCCTTGGTATGAGGATAACTCGGGATAGGAAGGAATGGAAGTTGACTTTATATCAGGAAGAGTACATTAAGAAGGTATTGGATAGGTTTAACATGCAGGATGCTAAACCGGTTGGGACTCCTTTGGCAAGCCATTTTAAGTTATCAAAGGAGCAGTGTCCCAAGACAGAGCAGAAAGAAACCATATGCCCAAGGTACCTTACTCATCAGTGGTTGGAAATTTGATGTATGATATGGTATGCACTAGGCACGATATTGCCCATGCAAATGGGAGTGTGAGTAGATTTATGAGTGATCCGAGGTAAAGAGCTTTGGGAAGCGGTAAAGTGGATCCTTCGGTATTTGAGAGGGACCATGGGGAAAATTTTATGCTACGGTGGATCGAGACACCACTTTACGTGTTTATGTAGATTCGACATGGTGGAGATGTAGACGGCGGGAGGAGCACGGCGGCAGTTATATTTACATTATAGGTGGGACAACGGTAAGCTAGATTTCACGACTGAAGTGGTGGCTTTGTCAACCACGAAGGATGAGTATGTTGCTGCCACAAAGGCAAGCAAAGAGATGATTTGGTTACAACAATTGCTTGAGGAGTTGGGGCATAAACATGAGGAATGTAAGCTACATAGGAATGTATTAAGAGAGTGGAGGCTTGTAATAAAATCCACTCGGATGAAGCAAGTGATTCTTGGTGGACGTAGCCCAAATTGGGTGAACCATGTTAAATCTTGTCTCTTTGTGTTGTGTTATTTGATTCTACACTTTTATTTGAGATCTGTAATATTTTCTATGCATATTAGTTGGCTCTTCACATTGCGATGACAGTGAAGGTATTATTCACATATTTTCTCTTATTTCCTAAGTGGGAGAACTAGTATATGCATATATCATGTACCTTGAATAATATATTGTTTACAACTATATTTTTAATGGCTCCTTTACATTTCATGGTTTAGGTGTTAGAGTTGTGTTAATCACTCCCATGAGAGACTCGATTCCTCAAGCGTTAAGCCAGTTCCCCTGCACGAATAATATAGTGGAGTATGAATCTCTCCATACGGATGAAGTTATCCATCAAGTGGGATATTAGACAGGTCAATTGAATTGGTGATTCAATGCTCATTATCAAACAAGTCACAGTATGAATACAAGGTAAAAGATGAGAAGCTCCTCCCATACAAGAGGATGGTGGATTATTTGAAAGAATACTTTGAGTAGATAACATTTGAGAAAATACCAAGAGCACAAAATAGAGTAGTTGATGATATGGATACAAAGTGGGATACATGTTGAGTATTCCACCAAGGTAGAATGATACAATCTTCTTTGTTGAAAACCTAAGAATGTCAACATATGACATACCAAACTCCTAGTTGGTGTGCAACATTGTTGGTCCCTTTTCCTCATAGTATGTTGAAATAATTAATTACCTCCATGATGGAAAATTTCCCACTAACATTTCCAAACTGTTAAAAATGCACATATTTTATCCAATGTATAACCCGTTTCTACCCTACTTGGGGCACCCTCTTTTGCGAGGCTATGATCGGAATTTGTTACGATGTTTAAGTTCGGATGAATCTATCCAAACAATCAAAGAGGTGCAGAAGGCATCTATGGGGCTCATACTAATGGGATTGTTATTCTTTAAGAGAATTCTCAAAGTAGACTATTATTAGCCTACCATAAAGCATGATTATTGTCAGTATGTGAAGAAGTGCATGGATTTTCAAAAGTATGGCAACTTGATACATGCACCGACACAATCCTTACAACCAATCACGACACCCTGGCCATTCTCAAAGTGGGGTCTTGATCTAATAGGGAAACTTAATCATGTCTCCTTGGATGGCCATAAGTTCATTATAACTGCCACATAGTACTTTACAAAATGGGTAGAGGTTGTTCCTCTTACCTATACAGAAGGTCCCCAAATATCTAAATTTATAATGAATCATATCATCTATCGATATGGTATCCCCTCTGCTATTATCATTGATAATGGTAAGTCATTCAAGAATAAAATTGTGAAAGCACTCTACAAATGCTTTCAAATATCCCTTAAGTTCTCAACCCCTATTACCCTCAAGGTAATGGGAAAGCCGAGGCTTCCAATAAAACCCTAATTCACATTATGGAGAAGATGGTGAACAAGATAGGCCGTGATTGGCATTTACAAATTCACCTTGCCCTCTGGGAATTTAGAACATATATTCATACCACCACATGTATAACATTGTACTCCTTAGTATTCAACACTAAATTCATACTACCTTTAGAGATTGAGATCCCTTCTTTGTGCATTGAGCTAAGGGACTACCTAAATGAAGAGGAGGACTACAGAGTAGCTCAACTGGTAGAGTTGGAGCTATTAGATGAGAAAATACTTCACGCTCTCAATCACCTTAAAGTGTATCAAGATCAATTGTAGAGAAGATACAATAAAAGGGTCATACCTCATCAATTTTAGGTAGGGGACATGGTGTTAAAAGAGAATCAGAAGAACACCAATAAAGACCATGAAAAGAAAGGGAAATTTGAACCCAATTGGTTGGGACCATATGTTGTGGTTACCAAGTTTGGTTCAGGTGCCTATAAGCTAGCCCATGCAGATGGCCAAGAGCTTTGAGAACCCATGAACACAATGCATCTTAAGTGCTTCTATGCTTAAGTATGGGGTCTCTACAAAATATCAAGAAAAGCAAAAAGCATAAAAATAGAAAAAATATAAATATAAATAAACATGTACGTCTAATAGTGAAAACTACGTAATGGTGGCGCTTTGGACAAGTTCTTTGGTGAAAAATGGTTTCGCTAAGGAGGGTGCATTATTCACAAGCATTTCAGTGTTTAAAAGTATGAAAACTTTTCCTAAGCTAGTCTTAGCCTTTGTCTAAATCCCTTGTGAGCCTATCCCTCTTTGCCCTAATCTAGATAATCCAACTTTTTGAATGAAGAGAATTCAGCATTGAATGAACCCATCTATATCGGGAAACTTCGCAGGTGTCACTTATGAAAGCATATACCACGTGGCATTCTACCCTTGTACATCCCATCTAACACCGGGAGTAGCCACATTTCTTCATTTCCTTGCATATTTGTTTCGTAAAATGTTAAGAAAACATCAAAACATTTGTATAACTTTTTGAAAATCTAGAAACATACATATATGTCTTTTGGAAAAATCAAAACATTCAAATACATTTCATAGAAAACTCAAAACAATAGAAAATTTTCTTAGAGATAAAACCAAAAACAACGAAAAATGTCCCAAAACTATCCCACAAAAACAAAGTAATAGTTTGCTTACTTTTAGTTGTTGGTTTGTATGGTTTTTAGTTACTTTATTTTTTTCGTAGTGTAACTTTAGTTTGTAGCATATTGTATGTCACTTTAGTCTGTAGCGTATTGCATTGAGTTCATTTTATATTGCATACTTGTAAATAAATGTGTTGCTTTGATTAGATTTGTTAACTTGTGCTTGTCAATTTTTACTTGTACATTGTGTTATCATTTCGTCAAGATATCACATATAACCATCACATCTATACATCATATATCAAAAAATGGTAAATTTACATCATACATGTATATTGAAGCTAATCCTAAAATATCGTATCATCAATTGAGCAAGAGGGTTGTGCATGATCATAAATCTATTCCCCCACACCAATATCGAAATAAAAACATGTTGCTCAAAGTATCTTATCAAATGCACAAGTATGATATCAACTACGGCTATCTCATAATCTAACTTGTGATACAAACATGATGCAATAAGTTCAACATGATATCTCATAAACAAACATATATCCATCTATCATCATACATCATTAGAAATATAAATGTCCATATACATCTGATATAACGAGTCATCATGGACATCTATGTAAAAAAGTTCCTTCATCACGAGGCATGATAAAAAACAATACATATACATCTATATAAAAGTATGCCTTCATCATGAGGTGGTACACCAAAAAGAAAGTAGTACATCTGGTACATCAATAAGAGAGTCAACCACGACTCTCACCCACGTTGGGGCTCCCTAGTATGGGTATCATGCCGCCAGACGGGGCATCTATGTGTTGAACATGCGAAGGTGTTGCGTCATGTTGAATCGATCCATACTGGGCTTTGAAGCTAAGCTGTACTTAAGGACCTCTACAGATCACACCGATCATGATGTTGATGGGATCTAAATCATGATCTATTTCTTGTTATCCAACCATACTCGGGAACTCTCCGCTCGGGCGGAATGACCGCATAATATTACATCCTGTAATAGGTGGCCCCACCTGCTACAGTAACATTATGCCCAATCATCAACTTTGTGCACCCCTAAGGACATGTCTACCTATTGTAGTGTGTCATGTTCTCTCCTCACGCTAGCTAGCTCTATTTTTAGCTAAGAGTGACTTGTTATTGCGTGATCCCAATTGTTATAGCTTGATCCAACTTTTCCTATAGTTGTAACCTATCTACTATAGCCTCATCAAGTTTCCTCGGCTATAGCTATACCATGTTTGATATAGCCGGGCTCATTCTGCATGTAGTTGTAGGTTATCTACTATCACCTGGTTGCACTAATGTCAAGGCCTATAATCTCTCTATCCCTGGCCCCCGATCTCTCTCTATCACAAGTTGATCCCCATCTCGCAAGGGTCGGCCCCTCTCCCCAAGGGCATGAGCTCTCTCTAATGGCTTGATCCTCTCAATATGCCATCTAGATTTGTAAGGTTTTCACATGTTGTAATCATGGCTAAAATTGTAAGGAAACCACTCGCCCACTAGCCTACACATCTTGTGTATCATGTGTATCGGTATATCTTACATATCTGTATAGCCTATGTATCTTATATATTTGGTATATCATGCATATCCTACATATCATGCATATCCTATATATCTTATATATCAAGAAGATCCTCCTCCATATCCTCTCGATAGGAAATAAGAGATAAAATATGTGGAATAATCCCTTACAGAATCGCAACAGTAGAAACTAATATGTAGAAAATATTACAGATCTCAAATAAAAGTGTAGAATAAATAACACAACATAGAGAGATAGTATTTAACGTGGTTCACCCAATTTGGGCTACGTCCACCAAGAATCACTTGCTTAGATTTTATTACAAGCCTCCACTCTCTCAATATAATACCCAAATCCATTTAAATCTATGCTCAACAAACTCTACAGAATTCACACCCAAATTCAAAGCACATCCGCAATGTATTTGCTTATCTATGTATCATACGTATAAGACCATATAAAAGACAATTGTTTAAGCGTAGTTTGATACAAAAGCGTGGGTATCAAAACCATGGGCAAAAACCGTGGGTATCAAAACCATGGGCAAAAACCATGGGTATTAAAACAATGGGCAAAAACATGGGTATCAAAACAATGGGTACCAAAAAACCATGGGCCCAAAAATAGCCCATAATAGTTACCCATTACCCATGGGTTAATAAACCACCCATGAAAATTTGCTTCGGGGGCTTTGCCTCGAACCCTCCTGACCCGCTCACCGGTGAGCGGGACCGCCATAAAAATACCCGAGTGTAACACATAGAAGGTGTACCACACTCTAACATGAAAATAGGATCCACAAACATAACAATCTCCCACTTAGAGATTGATTTCCACTAAGCCGACTTCTCGACCCTTCACTTGTCATCCATGAAGGCCAACCAAAGTTGAACATAACTTTAGTTTATCCCTTGTGACCACCTTGGTCATCGTGTCCGTAGGATTCTCGATTTGGAATGAATCTTCTCCAACTTCAACTTATCTTCCTCCAAAGTTTTCTGATGAAGTGATATCTCAAGTTGTATATGCTTCATCTGGAGTGGAAAGCAAAGTTCTTAGCTAGGTGTATAGCACTCGAATATCACTTTGTAGCTTACATTCCTCATGTTTATGCCCCAACTCCTCAAGCAATTGTTGTAACCAAATCATCTCTTTGCTTGCCTCTGTGGCAGCAACATACTCAAACCTCCGTGGTTGAGCAAAGCCACCGGCCTTCACGTAGTCGTGAAATCTAGCTTATTGTTGTCCCACCTATAGTGTAAATATAACTGCCGTGCTCCTCCGCTTTGTCTACATCTCCAGCCATGTACGAATCTACATAACACGTAAAGTGGTGTCGATCCATTGTAGCATAAAATTGTCCCCACGGTCCCTCTCAAATCTTGAAGGATCCACTTTCTTTGCTTCCCAAAGCTCTTTACTGGATCACTCATAAATCTACTCACAGACTCCCATTTGCATGGGCAATATCGGGCCTAGTGCATACCATATCATACATCAAATTGCCAACCACCGATGAGTAAGGTACCTTGGGCATATGGTTTCTTTCTGCTCTGTCTTGGGACACTTTGCTCCTTTGATAACTTAAAATGGCTTGCCAAATGAGTCCCAACCGGTTTAGCATCCCGCATGTTAAACCTATCCAATACCTTCTTAATGTACTCTTCACGATATAAAGTCGGCTTCCATTCCTTCCTATCCCGAGTTATCCTCATACCAAGGATTTGTCTTGCAGACCCCAAATCCTTTATATCAAAGGATTCACTTAGTTTTTCTTGAGTACTTTTATTTCTGCATGTTTTTACTCTACAACCAAACATGTCATCAACATACAAACATAGGATAATATAACTTCCATCCTCAAATTTCTTTGTATACACACAATGGTCGAATGACATCGATATAACCTTGCTCTATCATGAAGCTATCAAACTTCTTATACCATTGACGTGGAGCTTGTTTGAGCCATACAAGCTCTTCTTCAGTTTGCACACTATCTCCTCTTTACCTTTGACTTCATATCCTTCTAGATGCTGCATATATAGCTCCTCCTCCAAATCACCATGGAGAAATGCAGTCTTTACATCTAACTGCTTCTAAGTGCAAGTCTTCTGCTACCACTATTCCAAGAACAGTTCTAATAGAAGTCATTTTTACTACAGGAGAAAATATCTCATCAAAATCTATACCTTGTTTCTGTGTAAACCCCTTGACCACCAACCGGGCCTTATATCTTTTCTTTCCTCCTTCTTCGTCTTTAACTTTGTACACCCACTTGTTCTACAATGCTCTTTTGCCTTCCGGTAGCTTCACCAAATCCCAAGTCTGGTTCTCCATGAGAGACTTATGCTCCTCATCCATGGCTTGCTCCCACTTCTTACTGGCATCTACCTGCATTGCTTCATCAAATCTCTCTGGCTCTCCACTATCAATGAGTAATAAATAATAAAGAGAAGGAGAAAAATGTTCAGGTTCTTTTCTTACCCTAGAAGACCTCCTCACTGTAGGAGTTTGGGGTTCTGTTGAGTAGGTTCCTGAACTGATTCATGGGTCACTGTCCCATCCGGAAGATCCTCTACCACTACATATTCTTTCTTGGATTCTTCCCTGTTTTCCTACAACTGTTGCTTATACATGACTTTCTCATTAAAGACCACATCCCTAGACCGAATGATTTTCTTATCCTTAATACTCCAACATTTAAACCCAAAGTCATCACCACCATAACCAATAAAAGTACATTTTTCTGATTTAGCCTCTAGCTTGGTCCTATCATCCTTGTCTATATGAACAAACACCTCACATCCAAAGACTCTAAGAAATGAATAATCAACTTTCTTACCATACCATGCCTCCTTAGGTATGCCTCCATCCAAGGCACTTGAGGGTCCTCTATTTATCAAGTACACAGTTGTGCTCACCGCTTCTGCCCAAAAAGAAA
The DNA here is from genome assembly GCA_018340775.1 of Taxus wallichiana var. yunnanensis. NCBI lineage: Eukaryota > Viridiplantae > Streptophyta > Pinopsida > Cupressales > Taxaceae > Taxus > Taxus wallichiana. The sequence continues at coordinate 522,563,215 of CM031236.1, read as the reverse complement.
GAGGTAGTCCTACATGTAACCTCATGCTCCTAGCACGTTCCATTATTGTTCTATTCATCCTTTTTGATACCCCATTCTGCTGTGGAGTTCCTGGAACTATCTTTTGCTGTGGATTCCATTCTTAGAATAGTAATCATTAAATTCATTGTTGCAATACTCCCCTCCATTATCTGACCTGAGACATTTTAGCTTAAGACCTGTTTCATTCTCTACCAAGGCTTTCCATTTAACAAAAGTATCAAATACATCAGATTTGTTTCTAATACAATAAACCCAAACTTTCCTTGTTGCATCATCAATAAAAGTAACATAATAACTTGAACCCCCAAGAGATGATACCTAAGCCGACCCCCACACATCAGAATGTACCAGCTCTAACTTACTCTCTTTCTTCATAGGTCCAACCTTGAGAAACCTTACTCGCTTCTATTTCCCATATATGCAATTCTCACAAAAATCCAAACTGTTTCTGTATATCCAGGCAAATTCTTCTTTATGATGTTCATGCCCTTATGGCTCATATGACCAAGCCTATAGTGCCATAATGTTGTATCTGCATCTGAAGCCACAAGATTACAATCATTAGTACTATTAGTGGTTAAATACAAGGTTCCAACCTTCTTACCTCTTGCCACCACAAGAGCACCCTTGGTAACCTTCCAAGAGTTAGCTGTAAATATCACAGTACAACCATCACTTCCCAATTACCCCGCCGATATCAAATTTCTCCTTAATGTAGGCACATGTCTGACATCCTTCAATAGCCATGTATTCCCATTCTGCATCTTAACCTAAACATAACATTTTCCAACTATATTGCAAGGCTCATCATCACCAAGAAAAACATGCCCAAAATCCCCTTAAACATAATCAACAAAATAATGCCTATGTGGAGTAGCATGAAAAGAAGCCCCTGAATCTAAAACCCAAGATTTAGTAATATTATGCAAAGAAAGAATCAAAACATCCTGACATACATTACCCGATGCCACATTTACCTCCTTGTTTTCTTCTTATTGTTTCTTCTTGTCCCGAAGCTCCCAAAAATCCTTCTTTGCATGCCCAAACTTTCCACAATTCCAACATACAATCTTGCTCTTGGATTTTGACCTTGCCCGATCTTTCGATTTTCCACGGTTTCCTCTATTCTTCTATCTCCCTCTAGTTTCCACTGTCAAAGCATTCCCTGAAGTAGAAGATTCCCTGAGATTTTTCTTCGCATTTCCTCGCTTAGAATCACCCCTACAACATCCTCAAACTTCAACTTCGAGTTAGTTGGAACCGAGTTGCTTACCGCTATTACCAGGCTATTCTAACTTTCAGGTAAAGAGCACAAAATTAATAAAGCCCTAACTTCTTCATCAAATTCTATTATAACCGAAGCTAGCATATTCACAACCATATTGAAATCATTTAAATGATCTGCTATTGAACTATTCTTAGACAACTTCATATTAAACAACTTTTTCATTAAAAATATCTTGTTAGAGGCAGAGGGTTTTTCATACAACTTCCCTAATGCATCCATTAGATCTTTTGTAGTCTTTTCCTTTGAAACATTAAATAATACCGAAGATGCAGGACACAGCCAAATCATTCCAAGTGCCTTCCGATCCAACAAATCCCATTTTGCATCTGTCATACTCGAGGTTTGTTCACCTTCTCGAGACAATGAGTATAAAGATCCTTCGATAAAGGTAATCTTCCATCTACATCTTCCAAAGACTGCGAAATTTCGCCCATTAAATTTATCAACCCTAGATCTTCCATCATCTCGCCCATGACTCCCACTCAAGATAAAACTTTCCTGCAATTCAACACTTTAGCAAACCAAAACCAAGGCTTTGATACCAATTGATAGGAAATAAGAGATAAAATATGCAAAATAATCCTCTTAATCGAATCATACAGGTAAAGAGAAGCTAATATGTAAAAAATATTACGGATCTCAAATAAAAGTGCGAGAATAAATAACACAACATAGAGAGATAGTATTTAATGTGGTTCACCCAATTTGGGCTACGTCCACCAAGAATCACTCACTCGATTTTATTACAAGCCTCCACTCTCTCAATACAATACCTAGATCCGTTTGGATCTATGTTCAACAAACACTACTGAGAATTCACACGTGAATTCAAATCACATCTAATATGCATTTGCTTATCTATGTATCAAATGCATAAGACCATATAAATAGACAATTGCTTAAGCGGTTTGATACAAAGCTGTGGGTATCAAAACCATGGGCAAAAACCGTGGGTATCAAAACCATGGGCAAAAAGCGTGGGTATCAAAACAATGGGCAAAAACCGTGGGTATCAAAACAATGGGTACCTTGAAAAACCATGGGCCCAAAAAATTCCATAAATGCATTACCCATTACCCATGGGTTAATAAACCACCCATGAAAATTTACTTCGGGGCTTCACCCCGAATCCCCATCGATCGAGGGGGCTTTACCCCCGAACCCCCTTGACCCGCTCACCGACGAGCGGGACCACCATAAAAATACTGATTGTAACACATAGAAGGTGTTATTACACTCTAACATGAAAATAGGCTCTACAAACATAACATCCTCATCATCCTAGTCATCTCCTCCACTTTACGGGTGGGTGTGTCATGGACTCATGTGAAGGGGTGATAAAGGCGCCTTCACTAGATCTTGCAGACCGGTATCTATGGTGCCAACACACTGTGGCTACATCACTACCTCTTTTTGTACTAAGATATGTTGTTGTACTAAAACTTGCTACATTGGTACCCCCATTTATGGTCCTACCTATGCATGTACTTGTCCATGTACCTAGGGATCACGGACCTTGTTCCTCTGTGATGTTGTGTCCAAAGTATCTCTGGGAATAGTCAATCTACATGGTAGCACTAGCGCATACCATGTTGCATAGTATTTTGTAGTCCCCTGGATCTACTATTTGTGCTCATTATACCCAAGGTTGTGGGTCTACCTATGAAAATCTCATGTGAGCTCGGTCAAACATGATCTAGGGTCCCATATCAAAAATATATCTATATTAGTGTGCATACCACATCTCATTTTTAGGAATCCTCTAGATGATACCAAAGACGTACAACCCGGTCCACCCTGTACCACTCTAAGATATGGTTCCTACTCCCAATGATAAAATTATCCACTGCAACTGTCCTCAACTCATCTACATCTGAAGCCATTGGTATAGCATGTATAGCTATTCATGTGATCATATGGAACTATAGTTAGTCAAACTCTCACTGTAATAGTCTATGTCCCTCTTGTGGGTGTGTGGATGTCATCTCCGTCAGGAACCTAGCCCATGTGGGAGGGCTCTCTAAGAACTCGAGATCTCAATGCTTCTAAAGGACGTCCAATTACAATATAATCCAGTGCCCAAATCTATAATAAAGTGCCGGGGCCCGATGTCTTATGTCTATGATAGGATATCAAGTGCAAATCATAATATAAGTGAGCCAATATACATATGACATTGAGCAGTACACCCTACCCTGAAGTAGGTCGTGGATCACTCCAATAAGACCAAGGGGAATCGTGCACCAGTCTTGTTAGGTAACAACATGCCATTGACAAGAGATAATAAATATATAGGGACCCGTCCTAGTCGTAGATCAGCCATGCATCTCCTAACCACAACTAACATACCTCGGTGGGGGATATCGGTCACTCCAAATATCATAGCTATATAATGCTCAACCCGGTCTGGGTGACCATCATAGGTAACCAAATGACCCTAAATCGGAACTCGTAGGATCTGCCAAACATCCTCTAGTGTAACACTCATCTTACTGGTAGGGAGTCAGAAAGTCTAGCTCTCACTCCGCCATCTCTCAGCTAAGGTTGTGAGTAGACTGTGATCAAAAGAAATATGGGTCATATAGGCTTTATATGATAAACCTATCACCTCTAGGGTGATCTCTAAAAAATCCAGTCTTGGCATCTGAAGGTCATCTCGTAGGTCACGATGCCATGCATGCCACTCCCGCATCCCTAGCACGCCAACTCTACTTGTGGAGCCATTCAAGTCAATTATTATAATTTGTCTTCTATTCTACCATGTAATTTCTTTTTAAAAAGTCTATTTTATCATGTTATTCTTCTATTCCATCATTAAAATCTTCTATAATTCACCTATTTCTTCTACACAAGGTTTGCTAGAACCTAAGTTTTTGCCTAAAAATAATTTTAAATTGTCTTATATGCATGGGAACCCGCCTTTATCCACCATCGCCATTTTCTCAACATAGGCACTTGAGTGCTCTTGCGCCAAGGCAAAATAACAAATAAAAATTAAATAAAATAAAGTAATAAAAGTTAAAATAGTAGCATGCATAGCGCCCTTGAGGCTAGTGAGCTCTCATTTCCAAGTATAGGTGTCTACGTTCCCTTGCATTGTGTAAAATTCAATTTTTCGGCGGCATAGGTGCCTAGGATCCCTTGCGGTTGGCAAGAGCTCTCGTTTCGGTGCATGGGCGCCTAGGCGCCCTTGCATTATGCAAAATTCAATTTTTCGACAAGCATAGGTGCTTAGGAGCACTTGTAGGCTGGCATGATCTCTCTTGTTTAGGCGTAGGTCCCCATGCACCCTTGCTTGGCATTTAAAATGCACAAAATCACAAAATTTCTAACATAGGTACCCAAGCACCCTTTCCGCATCAAAAAAAAAAAAAAAAAAGAAAAACAAGTTGAAATGCAACATCCATAGGCACTTTCAGTGCCCACGCTACAAGTAAAATTCACAAAATGCAAAAATGTTGAATGCATAGGTGCCTAGGTGCCCACGACATGTATAAGCACCCCCATTTTTGCCTTGATTTAGCTTTAAAAAATACATTTTAGCTAAAAATTCAATAATTTGAATTACTAGGGTAAAAATATGATTGTGTGTACCTGTGGTCCATCCGTTTGAAGCCTTGGGTAGTCCCTCACATGGTCCACATAGTGCCTCTGATTCACTATCCTCAGCATTCCTCTTGTAGGTTAGAGCTCAAATCAATAGTCAAATGGTAAGAAAATGTGGTAAATAACTTGTCGCGGTGGCTTATATAGTCATTTTTACCTTTCACGGTATGTTTATCACTCCCAAAGTGCCATGAAAGCTGTCATATTTCTTCTAAAAATTCCTTTAACACTTTTCGCAGTGATTATTTAAAAAATAAAAGAAAAAATTCAACATGTTTTCACTACATTGGGGCATATTTTTGCTTCTCGACGGCCTTGTCTAATACCAGGGGCATTTTTTACCTTGCGGTCACTTGTAATGTTGTCTCTCGACTTCGTTATCTCCTTTATAATATTTTCTTGTAAAAATAAAAAATTTAAAACAATCAAAAATTGTAAAAAAATTCAAAATTTTCAAAAATTGGTAAACAACGTGCATACAACTAAAAACCTTTATCACCTGCATCATCCTCAAACGTCAAAATTGATCCTACAAAACCATCTTTTTGATGTTCTTGCTTATTCTTGTCTCAAACAACATGCGGATCATTGTGATCTACCTCCATTAACAAAATCTCAGCTACATGCTATGTCAATACTCCCGTGCAACAATGAGTTGCCAAAGACTATGTCGTAGCACATAAAAGCTTTTCCATGGGACTACTTGTGCCTTTAATTATTCCCTTCGCATATATCCTTTCTTGGGGCACCATTTTTAACCCTTTTCATTACAACATGATTATTCGGGAACTGCATCTTGATAGCAAAAACATTGGTACAATTGTCTTACACGTTGTTTGTTTGAGTGTGTGTGATTGTACTAGTTTCTCTATTAGGTTAGCTAGTTTACTTTCTCGTATTTCATTGCATTGTGTATGTTGCATTGAGTTAGGTATCATTTTACTTTCTCACATTGCATTGCTTTATATATGTTAGATGGAGTTACGCAATAATTAACAAATGTTGGTAATTTAGCTTTTCATGTTATCTTATATTTTTGTTCATTTCAATCAAATTCAATGATTTAAAGCTAGGGGAAAAATGATATAACCAGGTTGTTTATTAAAAGGTTGGATGCAAAAGTTGGACTTGTCCCATATTTCACCATTAATCATTTCTTCTCCATTATCATTTATTACCATTACTAATTTTTCTCCTAAAACTCACCCGGGGTAATAAACAACCATGTTTATCCCTATCCTTATTCCTTCTCAATACCTAAGGGTTTTGCACCTGTTCTAACCTATTTTCTTCTCTCAATTTCAATCATATTTTCAATCGTTGATTAACTTCTTCTATCACCCTATCGACACTCGAGTGGGCATCCTTCATTCTGCTAATTTTTCTTCAAAAAATTACTTGCTTATGTTTGTCTATTATATTTGAAGTGAAGTCACTTACTTCACCTCAAACAGAGGCAAATGTAGACACCTAAATTCCACTTTTGCAATCTTATTTCCAAATGCACACAAATCACTCTCATTCTTTCCAAATCCATTATAATTAATGGTTTTCGCTAATTAACTAATGTTCCTTACAAAATTAGCCAATTAACATGACATTGTTGATTGTGTAACCCCTTTCGCATTCAGGATGCCACTTTACGATGAATCATAAGCCAAAATCCTCTTCAAAACAAACAATTAGCAATTATAAGCTAATTAAGCCTATTTTGCCCTTGATTTGGTCAATATGCCCTAATATTGACTCAAATCCCTCTTCCAACCACTCAAAATCACCCCATTCACCTCCATAATGTCTCAGCAAGCTTCAAAATATTATCCTAACCTCTAGTTGACCCTAAGCGGTTGATTAAGGCTCCACACCTCTTAATCACTTGGTAATTCACTAATTGTGATTAGTAAGGCCTAATCATGATTAGTAATTCTAATCTAATTTGGGGATTTTAGTCCCACATGCACCAAAATACAAGTTTCTCCCAAAAGGAAAACTATAAAAAAGAGTGCACCTTATTCCTTTATACTTTACACAAGTCTTTGATTTGCATCTCATATGATACATATGATTCATATTCAAGTTCAAATCCTTGGCTAAAACCTTCAACAAGGTTATTAGATGAATAATCTAAAGTGACTTAATAAGTCATTTGGAGAGGTCATTTCACCATTGTTTGGAGTAGCAACCATAACCATTTGATTGCCCTCTTAGGTCTATTTAGGCTCATGTTAGGTAATTCAAGCATATTAGTAGGCATGTTTAATTAGATCTTGCATTATTTTCATACTAGTTAAGCATTCATTTTAGATTCTATCTTAATGTTTCATTCCTAGACTTAGAACCTTAATTATTATGTGGCAATGGTGTTAGCCTTCCTTGATTAGCCTTACTTGATTTTCTTTGTAAAATTTTAGGGTGCTTTCAGTGTCATCCAGCCTAAAGCGACATGCGCCTAATTCAAGTATCTTAGTTACTACAAAAGGTCCCAACCAATGCACCTTTGATTTCCCTATATGGCACACAAACATGGATTCATAGATAAGGACCATCTTTCCAACTATAAACATCTTGTTCTTGATGTTCCTATCATGTCATGCCTTCTATCTCACCTTCTCGGTATTCTAGCTCCAACACACAATGACACACCTCTCATCTAACTGCATTAGTTTTTCAATTCACTCTTCAACATCTTGTTCATCATCAATTCCATCTGAGCATGTAATACGTAGGGATGGTAACATGAATTCAACTGGTAGTACAACTTTTACACCAAACACCAACTGAAAAGGTGTGGCCTTATTCAACCTTTTATAAGTGGTCTTGTATGCCCAAAGTACAACTGACACTTTATCATCCCAATATTTTCTTCCAATGTCATGTATGTTTGTTAGTGTTTGTCCCAAAATCTTGTTAAAAGCCTCTACAGTGTCATTAGCTTGTGGGTGATAAGGAGTGGTTTTATGGTGTGCCACCATAAACTTTTCCAACATAATTCTAATTGTCTCATTCAAGAAATGAGTTCCTTTATCACTTGTCAAGATTAATGGGTAGCCATACCTACTAATAATATTTTCCCATAAAAATCTTGTTGTTTTAGTTGTAGTACATTCCTTTGTAGGTGTTTTTCGCCCATCTTGTCAAATAGTCTATATATGTAATAATGTAGTGCACGTCAGTCCTACATATGGGTGGTGAAATAGGAACTATAAATTCAATAGCCCACTTGTTGAAAGGTTACTGATTTTTATAGGTTTGAGTGACATCTCATCTTAATGTCTAGGTTTTCCAAGGCACTAACAATGATCACATGCTTTCACATACTCCTTGGTATCCTTATCTACAACATATTATACCAAAGTACAACGATAAGGATTTTATGCATAGTGTCCACTTGTTATTCCACCATGATCCTCTTCCATAATAGCCTCGCACTCATGCTCTAGAACACACCGGCACAAAACCTCATATCTTCCCATTTTGTATAAGTCTCCTCCAATCAATTGATAAGGCTTTACACGTATTGCTAGTTGCTTCTCGAATGTCTTCATTCCTTTTGGTGCCATGCCAATTTACACAAAAAGATAGCTATGTATTCTAAATTTGTGGGTGTGTGGTTCAATTTAAACAATTGAGCATACGGCATAGTGTCTTCAATGATTTGTGCATCCTCACCATAATTAATCCTTGATAGATGATCAAGCCCTAAATTGCTCTTACCTGGTTTGAAAACAACTATGAAATCAAACTCCTAAAATAGAAGTATCCATCTACACATACGGCCTTGCAAAACAAGCTTGTTGACTAAGTACTTAAGCTCCATATGATCTATATAAAAATAAATAGAGTACCTAACAAGTATTTCCAAAACTTGTGAAGTGCATAAATCATGGACAAAGTTGTATGTTCTATGGTGGTGTAATTTTTCTTTGTGGGTGTTAACTTCCTACTTGCAAAACAAATAGGATGATCCACAATCCCTTCTCCTGGTTGTGCTAACACTGTAAAAATTGACATGTTAGAGGCATCAACATGTATGTGAAATGGTTTTTCCCATGAAGGAAAACACAAGATTGGTTCAAGTATTCAACCTCTCCTTCAAAGTCTTGAATTCATGTTGTTGTGTGTCACCTCAATAAAATTTCCCTTTTTCTATGAGAAAATCTTCTAGGGACACGACAATATTTTTATATCCCTTGATAAACTTCTTGTAGTACCTGTATGTCCCAAAATCCATACACTTCACTCTGATGGGTAGGATCTTCCAAACCCAATACGACAACCATCTTAGTTGGGTCTACGAACAATCCCTCTTTACAAATAATGTTCCCAAACAAGGTGTCAAAAGGTGTAGAAAAAATGCACTTTTAATATTGAGAAAGATGCTCAACCGCTCGCACCTCTCAAACATGAACCTCAAACTATCATAGTGATATTTTACTAAACCATATACCATCCAATCATCTAAATATACTTACAAGAACTTATGAATGAAATCCCAAAAATTTCCACAAGAATGTGCGAGAACACTAATGGCACATTTTGCAATCTAAAAGGCATAAGCGTATATATAAAACTTCCCTAATCAGTAGTAAAAGTTTTCTTCTCTTAATATTCCTTCATGATGCGTAGTGGCGATAGCCTGAAAACCCATTTGTAAAAGATTATATCTTGTGCCCAGCTACGCCTTCAAGAATTTCTTCTATGAAAGAGGTGGGAAAGGGATTTATGACACATGAAGAATTAAACTCTTTGTAGTCCACACAGATCCTAAGCTTCCCATCCTTCTTGATATTTATGACCATGGGGCTAACCCATTCAAACTATTTGATTGGCTCAATTATCCTAGAATTGAACATTTTATCAATTTCTTATTTCACGTTAACACGCAGATTATGATTCATCCTATAATGCCTTTTTCTAATCAAGCATATGCCTTCTTTCAATTTTATCTTCATATCACCCAAAGAAGGATGCAAACCTTTTAATTCATGGTAACCCCTAGGAAAGAGATCCTAAAATTCATGGAAGAGCTCGATGATCTTAGCTAATTTGTGTTTTGACCAATAATCCCCTTAGGCATCCATGCATTGATCAACATTCCCACATTACACCTTGATCATTCCAACACCCTTGCCCTTCTTATCTTTATTCATGTGGTCATATAGGTATAGACAATCCTCTAACTTATGATTCTTCCCACACCATGAGCAAGCTATATTATGAGGTTAATCTCATTGGTAATGATCAGGGGATCCACAAGTGTAACATGTTCCTCAAGCGAACCTGCCTCTACCATCACCACAACCTCGGCCACAATATCCTCATTGGAAGCCTCCATTCTTATTATATCCATTGTTGCACCCTTCATTATTTTTTCCTTCAGGCTCGGGATCTGCTCACCACACTAGTATGACGTAATATTATCTTCATGGATGTGATCAATCAGTTTGTAGTTAGCATTTCATGAGTATAGGACTTGTAAATTTTACAATACATAGACACCTTCTTCTTAATCATGCACTGCAAGAGAGGGTAATCCTAGACATAACGGTTCAAGTGACATACCTCTCAATCTAGAAATAACACACGCACCAAATTGCGTGGACAACTATCCTTAGTATGTCATGTTATCCAAATTTTTCCCCGGATAAAATTGGCCAAAGAACGACCCACATAGAAGAAACCAAAGAAATCACGTTCAAATCCTACAATCAGGAAACATAGGGACTCTACAATGGAGTGGTAGGGCCTGTGAAAGATCAAACGACCCGTGTAAGAAGAAATTCAAGAAAACGGATCCATCGAACGAACCCATGCTTCAAATCCAACAAACAAACCAGGTGGGCTCTAAAATGGAATAGAAGGGTCGGGAAAGGAGAAGACAGTGTTAAAGAAACCAAAGGCTCAAAGGAGAAGGAACGGCGAAGGTTTAAAGTCTTCGAGCTCTGCAAATGGTTCAGAACAAGCCCCAAAAATGACTAAGTATGGAGAGGAGACGAATGACGCCAAGTGTCTAAACAGCGCACCTCCAAAGATATAATCCAAAAGGGCAAACTCAAACAAGTTCAGACACCTAAGTGTCCCGGAGCCCAAAGAGGGGCGAGTCAAACAGCCTAAAATTCAAAAAGGTGGACAGGAAGGCCTCAAAAAGACTAAGTATAAAGGTGCTTGAAGATAACCACGTGTCGCCACTGATGTATCTCCAAAGGTAGATCCAAAAGAGACCCAAATGAGCGTGGGCTCGCCATGTAGTTCAAGTTAAAAATGGGACAAAGCGGGCCCAAAATTGACTAAGTATAGAGAACCAACGGATGGTGCCATGTGTTGCATCGGCAAGATAATTTCAAGGCATGGTCCAAAAGGTGATTCCCAAACAAGCACCATCTCGCCACGTATTCAGGGCCCAAAAAGGTAAGAGCAGCCATTAAAAATTCCAAGAGTCTGCAGAGGCTTCCACGTGTCGACCCGATGCTCCTTCAAAGGTAAAATCCTGAGGGGTTTTCAAATGAGCACGGACCTTCCACGTGTCCCAGTCCGAAAAAAGGGACAGGGTTGGGGTTGAATAGTCAAAGCAGAGATAGAAGCGTAGAGGGAGCCAAGTTTTAGCATGGCGCTAATTCAAGAGTAAAATTTAGGACGGAGTTTCCAAATAAGCGTCGAGGCCTCCACATGTCCCAGGTCGGATGTATCACCCCATCGAGCAAAAATGGACTTGAAAAAAACATGAGGAAACTCGAGCGGAGTCATGGAAGAAGCCACATGTCGGCCCGATGTAACTTCAAAGCCAGAATCCAAAAGTAGTTCCCGGACATGCGCTAGCCCTCCACGTGTCTAATTTCCAAAGACCCGTTTTGACAACTGGTTTCCGCCATTTCTATATAGACCTGATTCAAATTTCAAATGGGCATATCTTTTGACTCAATGCTAGAAATCTGACAAATCTGGCACCACCATTGGAAAGATCTTGGCCTCGTCTACGCCATGAAGATCTGAAACGGTGGGAAAAAATGAAGAAACATCTTCATGCCATTAATAAAGGATCTATTTTCCCCAACAACCATATTCGATTCAATCTAATCCATCATTCTTCATCCTTCGAGGTGCCGAACAAATAATTGATGCAAACACAATGATTTGGGGTAGATTTGCGGGAGGCGTTGATGATAGTGGTTGAGCTTTGAACTAGTTTTCCCGCTTCTCTCTCCTTCTTCCCTTTGTACTAAGTCTATAAAGGAAGGTGTTGATGTCGAATCCAGCACCAAGATATGTCCATGCAACACGATGGGTTGAGACTCTCAGTATGATTGCATAACATGGAGCTTTTCCCAAGTGTGGGACCTTGCGAAATCGGAAAAGCTCTCCGGATGAAGGCCGGTTCCTATTCCTCTGTTCAGATGCACACGTAGAAAATGTAGAGGGTTTACTAAAAACCTAATCTAACTTGCCAAGGAGACAGGGTAAGAAAATGCATAAAATAAAACCTAAACTACAAAGGTGATGCACCGAGGAATGAAGAACACATGTCTTGCCAATAAACACAGACCATTAAAATGCAATGCAAGATCATGCCACGGATAACTTGATTCACATTAAGATCGGGAGGATGCAAATGAACACATAGAGGGTTGAGAATCATCCACGGGCATGCATTAATTTACTCAAAGATTGATACTGACACATTGCAAAATGCCAAGAGGCAAGGTTGCATTACAGTTTCAAATGGGAGGTTTTAACTCCACAAGTTCACCTGCCAAAGAGAAGAAGGGAGGGGCAAAACAAGAATGTCCAACCTTTAGAAAGAAGCCCCTCCTTACAATTTATAGGAAGAATGAGAGAGAAAAGAGAGAGAAATTGAAATCTGCCCCAACCACCTCCAGAATGCACTTAACTCATCTCATAATGATGGTAGGTGAGAACCCAGCGAACCCAAAAGTGGCGAACTGTATTTTGAATTTTTAAGAATTTTTTCTCACCCAATTAAATATATCCAGTTGTAGTTGGATAGAGGACCTTGTAAGCTTTCCGAAAAGTCCAACCTTGCATGAATCCGAGCTCCCAGTCAAAAGTTATGGCCATCTGAATATCTACGCTGTGTGGCTTCTGTCAAGCACTCAAAATGTTGCGCCTCCTGGAGGTGCGCCATAAGGTGCACCCGTGTGTGTGTCGAAATTCATTGTCATGTGCCACTTTATGTGCCAAGGTTCACCATTTGCCCTATCGACATCCATTGTCGTGCACCATTTCTCAGTGCGCCTTGGGTGCACCATTTGCCCTCTCTGCCGACATCCATTGTCGTGCGCCACTACGTGCGCCTTGGGCGCACTCATTTGCCTGTCAACATCCATTATCATGCACCACTTTCGTGTGCCTTAGGTGCACCATTTGTCTTATCAACATCCATTGTCGTGTGTGCCACTTCGTGCTTAATCCTTGATAAATGTCGATTTGCCCCCTGCCGACATCCATTGTCGTGCGCCACTTTTGTGCACCTTGGGCGCACCATTTGCCCTATCGACATCCATTGTAAATGCGCCATCTTGTGCCTTGGGCATGTCAGGGATTTGAGCTTCTTTGATTTCTCCATTCTCTTGCTTTTCTATATCCATTGGGAAAGATATATACAACAATTTGGCGACTCAATGGGATTACCTGCCTGCTAGGTAGAAGATCAGTGGCCTTTTAGCAATCCATTGGGCATGGAGTCATAAGCAATAACCTGAAACCAACCTCGAGAGCAACAAAACCTATGCCAAAGCACTTAGGGAAATTGAAACCTAACTACAACAAGACAATGTGCATACGCACTTAGAGGAATTGAAATCTAGGCTAATATTTACAAGGGTAAACCTTTTCCTTTTAGTAGCAATGTTTAAGATGGATTCCGTTAACCGGAATCGGAATTCTTCTCCATCCAATGTAGACAATTGGAAGGCATTACTACTTTTACATCCCGTGACCATGTAGGGGCCACTCCAAATGGCATCAAACTTGGAATGCCTTCCTGGTTTTGCCCGATCTGCATCCCATTTCAGAACTAGGTCCCCTTCCTGGAAGGTCCTTGCTCTTGCTTTCTTATCAAACCATATTTTTACTAAGGCCTGATCTTTCTCAATTGTTTGAACTGCATGTTCTCTAATTTCTTCCAATTCCATCAACTCTGCATACCTAGCCTCCATTGGTTCGAACTCAGCCAACTCCAATTGCTTCATGAACTCCAATGTAGGCAGTTCTAATGATATAAGCAATCGCCTCTTTTCCATATACCAACTTGTAAGGGGAATTACCTGTAGACCTCTTGGGTGTTATTCTGTCAACCCATAATGCTGATTTTAGCTTGGTATGCCATGTTCTTTGATTTTCATCCAGAGTCCTCCTGATGATTCTTAGCAAAAAAAAATTTGTGGACTCTGCCTGTCCATTACCCTGTGGTAATAATTTGAAGAGGTGCTCAAATAGATTCCATTCTTGACAGCCCATTTTGTAATCTTGGAACCTATGAATGCCAATGCATTGTCTAATATGATAGTGGCCGGCACATCGAACCTGGTCACTATTCCTTCATAAAAGTCTAGTATGTTAGACTCATTTGCTTCTTTTGAGCGCTACGCTTCGGTCCACTTGGTGAAATAGTCCGTTGCCGTGAGAATCCACTTGTGGCCTTGGCTTGAGTTTGGATTGATGACCCCAATGAAGTCCAATCCCCATTGCATAAATGGTTGGTCAACCAAAATTGGGTGCAATGGAAGTGCTGCTAGTCTTTCTTTGCCTGTGAAGAGTGCACATTTCTTGCACTTTCTTATCCATGTATAGTAATCATTGAACACTATGGGCCAATAATACCCTACCTTCATTATCTTGAGAGTTGTTACTCGTGGGGTGAAATGTCCTCCAGAATCTCCATCATGAAAATCTTGTAACACCCTTTTAATTTGATTTGTCCCAATGCACCTCAATAGAACTCCATTGATGTCTTTCTTAAACAAAACACCATCAACAAGCACATATGGAATGGCTTGTAATCTGAAGTATCTCCTCTTTGCTTTGCTCATTTCTGGAGGGCATAGGCCTATCTGTAGGAAGTGTATCATATTCTGAGTCCAACAAGGAGTAGGCACATCATCATTTTCTTGTTCTTGATCATCCTGTAGTACCAAGGCAGTCTCTTTTTCATCACCTGCTTCAACTTGTTGACTCAAGGCTAGCTGCTCACATAGTCCCTTCCCACATACTAGTTTGGTGACCTTGATCTCGATGTCATATTCCATGACACGAGTTATCCATCCTGCACGTTTCTCATTCAAATCCTTGTTTAGAAGGAAGTCCCTGACTCCCGCATGAGAGACCAATAATTGGATCTTGTTGTTTGAGACTAGGTGCTTGAATTTCTTTAAGCTCCTGATTACTGCAAGGACATGCTTTTCAATGAAAGAGTACCTAGTTTCGTATTCCTCCAAGCCTTGACTGAAGAAAGCAACTGGTTGTTCTAATCCTCCTTTGTTTTGTTGTACCAGGATTACAGAAATCGTGTCCCCACCACCAAAGGCATATAGCATGAAGTCCTTGGAGAAGTTTGGATTGAGGAGAGGTCGGAGCTTGAGATATAGCCTCTTTTGTAAAAATTGACGATCTGTTGATCGTTCTCAAACACCTACCACTTGTGTTATTATCTGGGGCGTTGGCCTCACAATCACATGGATATGTGGCTGTGTTTTTCCCTTCGATGTTGTCAACCACATCAAATGTTGCTCCAACTGCTGCGAGCCTATCTGCGACTTCATTTTTCTTCCTGGGTATGGACACAATGTTGAAAGCTTTGAAATCCTCAATGAGGTCCCATACCCTATTCTTGTAGCTCTTCAGCAAGTCGTTCTTTGTAGCATGTTGTCCCCTAACTTGGTTGACGATTAGCTCGCTATCTCCAAACACCTGCAAGTTCTTTATGCCCCTTTTCCTGGCCCAATGAATTCCATGAATCAATGCTTCGTATTCAGCCGTGTTGTTTGAACAGGAAAACTGGAAATGAAAAGCTGAAAAATATTTGATGTCTTGTGGTGAAATCAACATTGCACCACCTCCAGCACCTTGTCTGCTTCTCGAACCATCGAAAAATAATTTCCAAACTTTGTTTTCATCCTTTTGTTCAGGCTGAATGATGTCGGGAATGGGTGAATTTTTCGTGTATACAATACACGCCCAATAGCCAATTGATTCTTCAATTTCCTTGTATGGGTCAAATTCATGACTTTTGTTTGCCCATTCATCCAAAGTTAAATCAGGAATTCCCTCGACCTTAGTACCTGCTTCTAGATCATTTGAACACTCCTCCTGATCAAAAGCCGAGCAATTTACATTGATAGGATTTGGTACATGAGGCTCAATATGGAAATTGGCAATTGGTTCTGACCTGATTGTTGCTTTGGCTCCATACCTTGTCCTAAAAATCATGTGTGACCAATCTACAGATAAATATCCACCGATTTTTGCAGTGAAGTCTCTTGATAGACACAACGCAAAGAGTGGCGGAAGGTCAATCACAGACACATCTTGCAGAACTGTAACATTAGGACAGGAATGTAGTGTTAGGCTTAACCCCTTGATGACTCCAACAGTTCCTACTGCTGTTCCATCTAGCTGTACTACTCCTTTCAGCACTGGCTCATATTTCAAACCCAGTTGATCCATTATTTGCTTTGGCATCACTGAACTACTTGCTCCTGAATCTATCATGCAGTTGTGTACCAAGTGGTTTCCAACAACCAATGACACATAGAATGGTGGAGGCTTCAAATTCTTGCTTGTCTGGCACCCATCTGTTGCACTGCATTAGTGAGAACTTTCTCATGTCCCTGGTTTGATACATTTTGGCGGACCAATTAGCCATCAAGCAACTTGCAATAAATCTCTTTGTTGCCCAGGATCGCGGTGATTCCCACATGGAAATGTTCACATGTGTCTTCTTCATTTGATCGATGATGTTGAAAGGGGATGAATTGTCCTTTTTTTGTCCCTTGTTTGGCGTAACCTTTTCTGGAGCTTGAACAGGTGCATGTGTTGCTACAACAGGTACCTTAGGCTGATTTTGCACATTTGGAGTTGTGTTTGGTCTACTGACCCCTTGTTGTGTAGAGTGGGCTGAGAAACAACTGGATTACATGGTTGTCCCTCTCCTATGCTTCTCTTCTTTGACCATGTGTTGGCAGCCACGCCTTGAAAAGGTTGTTGGTTAACTCCACAGAAGTCTTCCGTTTGCCAATTGGCCAATGTGGTTTCTGTTGGAGGTCCTTCTTGTTGCATTTCTTGCTGTTGATTCTCCTCTAGGCTTGGTTCTTGAGGAACACCAATGGTTTGCACCATCAAGGCCTGATTTAGTGCACCATTGAAACATGCTGACTGATTGTGAGGTAGATTACAAGGGTAACACCAGTCGTACTCCTGTGCCATGTTATTTTGTGTCGGGACCAAGGCTCTTGAGGACGTCGTTGCATTTGGATCATACGGTCGAAATGGCCTGGCAGCTTGAGGTTGTCCTTGGTTTTGGTTTTGATTTGTAGCCTGAGGTGGTGGTCTATTTTGTTGGTATGGGGCCTAGCTTGGTACTGTGCTTGAGGCTGATATGGTCTAGCACTTTGAGCTTGTTGTCTTTTGATAGTCACTAGTTCATTTCCAAGGTTCTGCAGTTGTTTCATGACCTCCTGTAATTCCTTTGAAGTATTTGAAGAAGTCGATGCCCCATTATTGCTTTGATTTCTAGGAGTTGGAATGGGATTCAACTCTGGTGCTTGACTGGTTGTAGGATTTCCCATATCCGGATAGAGAGGCATTGGTGGCCTTGGTGCAAGCTTGCCAGCTTGGATCAAATAGTTCTCTCGCTCGATAGCTGTGTCGTAGGCCCCTAGCAGCGTTGTTCCTCCCATTGATTGGATCATCATGGCTATGTCTGAATTTATAGCCTTTAAGAAATAAAGGAATGCTCCTTCGGCGGTTGGTCTAATGGCTATTGGAATCCTGTCCCATGTCGTTGGAATCTGAAGTTGAAATCTGTCATTTGTTCATTAGGAGCCCTTTTGATTGTTGTCAGTTGTTCCAATAAAGACAAATTGTCCGCCCTCTCCCCGAATTGGTTGCAAAGAGCTGAACAAAGTTGGTTCCAATTCGTAATAGACCCTGCTGCTAGGCTCCTAAACCATTGTAAGGCCTTACCTTTGAAAGATGAAGCCAACAACTTGACCGCAACATCCATTTCATTTATTTCGTGGATTGCACATGCATTAGCAATATCCTGGATGTGATCAATAGGAGTAGTATGATTTTCTCCTGTAAAATAGGGTATATTCTTTAGTGCTGCAATTGGAATTTGATTCTGAGCATTTAGGGAAAGTGGACTACTACCCGTGAAATTGACAAAGGGATTCGGTGGTAGATGTGCCATTATGATTGGCCTAAGAACCCTGGTCGATGTGAGAAAAGGCCTACTAGGTGGAGGTGTAGACAAAGTCCTGTTAGGTGGAGATGGTGATCTTTGTGGTCTTCTTCCTCTCCTTCCTCTGCCTGGTGAAAGTTGTAAGTGGAAAATAGCCCCTCTTCTCAAGTATTAGACCTGGTTGAATTCTTCTCATGTGCCTGGGCAACTTGTGCTGCTACACCACTGAATTCTATCCCCTTCGGAGTCGCCAGATGTGTTAGAAAGTGAGCCTCAAAAGGCTAGATTTACCAAGTTACACACCAAACCTGACAATATTTTAAAAATAGAATTTGAGAGACCTGTATTTTTGATATTTTAGAGTTTGGAATTTGATTTGGAATGACAGTCCCGAAAATCCAAAAATGCCAGACTTCCGAAAACCCGAAATCCGAAAATCAAAAAACCATGAAATTTTGAAAGTCAAAATCTCAAAAATATAAGAATACCCTTTTGAAGATTATCCCCGATCTATCAACTGGTGAAATTTTGACTTGTTTTGAGCAAGTTAAGTCCTTGAAAATTGATTTCAAAGTTCAGCCTGGAAGGTGAAAAAACTGAAACTGTAAAACCTGCAATTTTTAAGTCCGAATTTCTTGAAAATCCTTCAAATCTTGTAGAATGACCTCTTGGTCCCACCGGGTGTGCCAAAACTATTGATGTCAAATCGCAGCACCCCTGAATGTCTGCAACACGATGGGTTGAGACTCTCAGTGCGATTGCATAACATGGAGCTTTTCCCAAGTGTGGGACCTTGCGAAATCGGAAAAGCTCTCCGGATGAAGGCCAGTTCCTATTCCTCTGTTCAGATGCACATGTAGAAAATGCAGAGGGTTTACTAAAAACCTAATCTAACTTGCCAAGGAGACAGGGTAAGAAAATGCATAAAATAAAACCTAAACTACAAAGGTGATGCACCGAGGAATGAAGAACACATGTCTTGCCAATAAACACAGACCATTAAAATGCAATGCAAGATCATGCACAGATAACCAGATTCACAGTGAAAGATCAAGAGGATGCAAATGAACACAGAGAGGGTTGAGAATCATCCACAGACATGCATTAATTTTCTCCAAAGATTGATACAACACACTGCAAAATGCCAAGAGGCAAGGTTGCATTACAGTTTCAAATGGGAGGTTTTAACTCCACAAGTTCACCTGCCAAAGAGAAGAAGGGAGGGGAAAAACAAGAATTTCCAACCTTTAGAAAGAAGCCCCTCCTTACAATTTATAGGAAGAATGAGAGAGAAAAGAGAGAGAAATTCGAAATCTGCCCCAACCACCTCCAGAATGCACTTAACTCATCTCATAATGATGGTAGGTGAGAACCCCAGTGAACCCAAAAGTGGCGAACTGTATTTTGCATTTTTAAGAATTTGTTCTCACCCAATTAAATATATCCAGTCGTATTTGGATAGAGGACCTTGTAAGCTTTCCGAAAAGTCCAACCTTGCATGAATCCGAGCTCCCAGTCAAAAGTTATGGCCATCTGAATATCTACGCAGTGGCCGCTTCTCGTCAGCGCTCAAAATGTTGCGCCTCCTGGAGGTGCGCCATAGGCGCATCCGTGTGTGTGTCGACATTCATTGTCGTGTGCCACTTCTGTGTGCCTTGGGTGCACCATTTGCCCTATCGACATCCATTGTCGTGCACCACTTCTGTGCACCTTGGGCGCACCATTTGCCCTGTCGACATCCATTGTCGTGCGCCACTTCTGTGCACCTTGGGCGCACCGTTTGCCCTGTCGACATCCATTGTCGTGCACCACTTCTATGCGCCTTGGGCATGTCAGGGATTTGAGCTTCTTTGATTTCTCCATTCTCCTGCTTGTCTATATCTACCTGGGGGAAAGATATATACAAATGAAGGTTGAGGCTCATTGTAAAGGGTTAGACGTTTCTGTTTTGTGCCTTCCCTTCTTCTTTTATTCTCAGAAGGATTTGTGGAGCTTTTTCTAACCTCTCCTTTGGGTTGTAATGCAAGTTTTTCTTCTTGGCCACTGCAATATACTATATTGACTCTTGAGCAATAATATATATGTATGTGGATGTTTCGACCCTCTCATGTATTCATTGTTGTCTCTCCGATCTCTTATTGCAATTTGGTCATATGTGCATAGTGTTTGTATTACATTTCGTGGTCTGTGTTAAACTACAAAATGAGGGTCTAACATTCCTTTGGTGCATCACCTCGTTAGCTTAGTTTATTTTCTTGCATCTCCTCGACCATGTCTCCTTGGTAAAATAGAGTAGATTTAGAATAGACCCTCTGCTAATATATTTTTATGCACCTAAACAGAGGAATATGAACCACCTTAATCCAAAGATCTCTCTCAACTCGCAAGGTCCCACACTTTGAGAGATGCTCCATGTTGTGCAATCACACTGAAAGTCTCAACCCATCTAGTTGCAGACATTTAGGGGTGTTGTGATTCTACACTAATAGTTTTGGCATGCCTAGTGGGACAAGAAGTCTTCATTTTTATTACAGCAAGATTGATGTGCACTTGTTGCAAGTTCTATCTTTTAAGAAGCTTTGAAACTGCACATCTAGTGACTCCAAAAGGGACAAAATCCACTAGTTTCAAGTAGCCCAAGCTTGCCAAGTTCATGAGAAGAATACAAACAAGTTCAAGAACCAAAGAAGAGGGAATGTTTGTCTCGCTGCACTTGTCCCCAGATAGAAGGAGAAGGGGGAGAAGACCCCAAAGGTCTCCATCTCCACCAAATAGAACCTTGTCAACACCTCCTCCTAGTAGGTCATTCCTTCAATCAAGAAAGGTTCCCTGTGTTGATCGGGATGGCAAAACCAAATCCTTATGTCAATTTCACTTGTAGTAGCCCACTCACTCTTAATGCACAAAATCCCTCCCAAGAGTAGCAGATTAAAGAGCATACCATATTTCACTATAGAGAACTAGACTTCTCCTAGTGACCATATTCAAGACATTGCAAATGTTTGTGCAATCCATGAGATCACTAAGATGGATATTACAATCAAGTTGCTAGCCTCCTCACTCAAAGGTAAAGCTTCACAATGGTTCATAAGTCTAACAATAGGCTCTATTCAAACTTGGGACCATATGTGTAGAGCTCTTCATGACCATTTTGGAGAAAAGGGAGATAATCTATCCTTATATGATTAATCGACAACAATCAAGAGAGCTCTAAGAGCAGTTGATAGATTTCAACCTCAAATTTCAAAGGACATGCGACATGATTCCAGTGGTTGTAAAGCCCATAGATGAAGGTGCCTTCTTATACTTTCTCAGAGCTCTAAATTCTAATATTGCTTTAATGATTCAATCAATGGGAGGCACAACTTTACCTACAGCCTATAGCATTTCCATAAGAGCTGAAAATTGTCTAATTCAGGCTGGCAAACTTGCTCCTAGGCCTCCCATGCCTCTATACCCACAATTAGGATATCCAATCACTAGCTAGACACCCACACTAGCTCCTATACCTACTCCTAGGAATCAAAGTTCAATTGAAGCCTCCACCTCATCCTCTAGTACCTCAAATGAGCTTTAAGAAGTTATGAAACAACTACATAACCTAGGGAATGAGTTAGTAACTATCAAGAGGCAACAAGCTCAGAGTTCTAGGACATATCAACCTCAAGCTCAGTATCAGGATAGACCCCCATATCAATAAAATAGGTAACCAGCTCAGGCTATAAATCAAAACCAAAGCCAAGGACAACCTCAAGCTATTAGGCCTTTTCGGTCATATGATCCAAACACAGCTTCAACATCAAGGGCCTTGGTCCCAGCACAAAACAATATGGCCCAAGAATATGATTGGTGTTTCCCATGCAACCAACCTCACAACCAGTTAATGTGCTTTAATAATGCACTAAACCATGCCTTGATGGTATAGACCATTAGTGTGTCACAAGAGTCTAGCCAAGAAGAAAACCAAAGCAGCCGGAGCTCAACAAGAGGCACCTCCAAGTGAAACTATGTTTGTTAATTAGCAAGCTAAAGACTTCTATGGAATGAATCAAACCACTTCTCAAAGTGTAGCTTCCAATACACAGTCCAAGAAGAGAAATATAGGAGAAGGGAAATCACCAAACTTAGGTAATCCTCAACCCTCCATTTCTCTACAAGGTATTGACACTCAAAATGCAACTCCCAATATGCAGAGTCACCAAAGCCACCTTCCAAACCCACTCAGACATTGGTTGTAATGACCCATGTGCAAGAGAAAAATATATCGTGCGGGGGCAGCAAAAGGATAACTCATTTAATATCATTGAACAAATGAAGAAGACAAATGTGAACATTTCAATGTGGGAGTCACTAGCCATTCCAGGACAAAGAGATCTATTTTAAACTGCTATGACCAATTGGTTAAGCTCAAATAGGCCCTAGCCAACAAGAGAAAGTGCTTACCACCGTCCCGTCCGCCTTTTTGAATTTTAGTTGTTGACTCTACTCCTCTTTGGGCTCGGGAAATTTGGGGTCTCGAAGCTTGTTTGAGTCCGCCCTTTTATTCAATCTTTGGAGGTGTGTCATTTGGACACTTGGCAGCGACCGTTGTCTCCTCCATACTTAGTCATTTTTGGGGCTCGTTCTGAACCATTTTCAGAGCTCAAGACTTCGAACCTTCACCGTTCTTATCCTTTGAACCTATGGTTTCTTTGAATCGTCTTCTCCTTTCTCGACCCTCGCTATTCCATTTTAGAGCCCACCTAGTCCGTTTGCTAGATTTGAAGAATGGGTTCGTTCAACGGAGTTGTTTTCTTGGATTTCTTCTTACATGGGGTCGTTTTATCTTTCACAGCCCTGCCACTCCATTGTAGAGTCCCTATTTTGCCCGAATGTAGGATTTGAATGTGATTTATCCGGTTTCTTCTATGTGGAGTCGTGGCTAGCCAATTTTATCTGGGGGAAAAATTGGGATAACAAGTTGGTGACTCGCAGGGGCATCTGCCTACTTGATGAAGGGACTAGTAGCCTTGAAGCATCCATTAGGCATGGAGTTAAGAATGATGGCTTGATACCGATCTTGCCTCTAATCTGTGAGCCTAACTGCTTGCGCACTCTCAATTTTCATAAGAAATATTAAAACAAGGCTTCTGAGAGTAGAAAATTGTTTAGACTCGCGGCTTTCATCTGTCCTTGAATGGATTGTTTCGAAGATGGTTTTAGTTGCTCTGTATTTGTTTTATTTTGAAATTTGTAATTGTTACAGGCAACTATGGGTCTTCTACCATGAATACTGAAAGGGATAGAACATTCACTTGGAGGCATGTTGAATTGTGTAACGACGTAACCTAGAGCAACAAATAACATGTGCCACAATATTTAGGGAAACAAAACTATGCTACTGAAAAACAACGTGCATACACACTTAGGGAAATTAAAATCTTATGCTAATATTTATAGGGGTGGAAACTTCCCATTCAGTAGAAATGTTTGAGATGGATCCTATTCACTGGGATCTGTAATTCTTTGCCATCCAATTTAGCCAACTAGAAGGCATTGCTACTCTTGCACTCTGTGATCATGTAAGGGCCACTCCATATGGCATCAAATTTGGAGTGTTTTCTTGGCTTTGCTCGATCTGCATCCCACTTTAGAACTAAGTCCCCTTCCTGAAAGGTCCTCGTTCTTGCCTTCTTGTCAAAACTCTTTTTTATCAATGCTTGATCCTTTTCCATGACCTGCATTACATGCTCTCTTGCCTCCCTACCTCCATCAACTTTGCATACCACGATTGCCATAGGCTCAAAATCAGCCAACTCCAATGTTTCATGAGTTCCAATGCAGAAACTCCAATAATATGGGCACATCGCCTCTTTTCCATATACAAGCTTGTATGAGGAGTTGCCTATGGATCTCTTTGATGTGATCCTATCAGCCCATAGAGCTGATTTGAGCTTTGTATGCCAAGTCCTCTAATTTTCATCAAGAGTCCTTTTAATAATCCTTAATAGGTTCTTATTTGTGGACTCTTGGCCATTACCTTGAGGGTAATAATTTGATGAGGTGTTGAGATACACACCATTCTTAACTTCCCATTTAGTGATCCTTGTACCAAGGAATGCCAATGCATTATCTGATATAATAGTGGTAGGGAATCCAAACCTGGTGGCTATTCCTTCATAAAAATCCAAGATGTTGGATTCATTTGCTTCTTTTAGTGCCATTGCTTCAGTCCACTTGGTGAAATAGTCTATTGCAGTATGTATCCACTTGTGGCTTGGCTTGAATTTGGGTTAATCACCCCAATGAAGTCTAGTCCCCATTGCATGAATGGTTGTTCCACTGAAATGGGATGAAGGGGCAGGGCTGCTAGCTTCTCCTTTCTGTGAAGAATGCACATTTTTTACACTTCTTGACCCATGAGTAGCAGTCCCTGAACACTGTAGGCCAATAATAACCAGCTTTCATGATCTTGAGAGCTATTACTCGAGGGGCAAAGTGACCTCCTACTTCTCCATCATGGAATTCATGCAACACTCTCTCAATCTAGCCTGTCCCAATGCACCTTAATAGAACACTATTGATATCCTTTTTAAATAAGACACCACCAAAAAGCACATATGGGATGGCTTGTAGTCTGAAGTATCTTCTCTTTGCTTTGTTCCATTCTAAAGGGCAAAAACTTGTTTGAAGGTAATGCACCAAGGCTTGAGTCCAACATGGAGGTGAATCATTAGATAGTTGTTATTGATCATTCTGTAGAAATAGGACAACCTCTTTTCCTCCCACTAACTTAGCTTGTTGCTTGGAGGTGAGTTGTTCACATAGTCCCTTGCCTCTAACTAGTTTGGTCACCTTGATCTCAATGTCATATTCCATTACTCGGGTGATCCAACCTGCCCTCTTCTCATTCAAATCCTTATTTAAAAGGAAGTCCTTAACACCAACATGAGATACTAGCAATTGAATCTTGTTATTTGAGACCAAGTGTCTGAACTTCTTTAAGCTCTTAATAACAACAAGGACTTGTTTTTAAATGAAAGAGTATTTTACCTTGTAGTCCTCCAAGCTCTGAATGAAGAAAGCTATGGGTTGCTCTGAACCTTCATTGTTGGGCTAGACCAAGATGGCTGAGATGGTGTCTGACCCTCCAAAAGCATATAGCATGAAGTCTTTTGAGAAGTCTGGGTTAACAAGAGTTGGAGCCTGTGATATTGTGAGCTTGATGGCCTCAAAACTCTCTTTCCCTTGTTGTCCATTTAAATGCAAGACTCTTCTTTAACATCATTGTTAAAGGATTCACAAGAGTAGCAAAGTCAGGTATAAACCTGCGAACAAAGTTTATTCTCCCCAAGAAGCTTTGGAGAGACTTTTTATGTTGTGGCAATGGAAGTGTCCGGATGGCTTCAACCCTTTCAAGATCAATTGTCAATCCCTCTCTTGAGACAATGTGCCCCAACAATTTCCCTTCATGAGCTAGGAACACACACTTTTTGGGTTTAATGACACCCCAAACCTTCTACATCTCTGAAATACCTGTCTAAGGTGAAAGAGATGGTCTACAACATTCTTTGAGAAGACAGTGATATCATCAAGATACACCAGGACTATGTTATTGATTAAGCCTTTGAATGCCATATCCATAGCTCACTGAAATGTTGCTCCAACATTTGATAGTCCAAATGGCATTTTCTTATAAGCATATGTACCCCATTTGGTGGTGAAGGTTGTCTTGAATTGATCTTCTTCTTTCACCATTATCTGGTTATAGCCTGAATACCCATCTAACAATGAAAACCTCTCAGAACCAACTACAACTTGTAAGATCTATTCCATTGATGGAAGTGGGTAGTGATCCTTAAGTGATGCTCTGTTCAAATCATGAAATTCCACACATAACCTGATTTCTCCATTTTTATTTCTCACAGGTACCAAGTTAGCAACCCAACTCAAATGCTTGATAGGAAAGATGATATTGGCCTCAATTAGCTTGTTCAATTCTTTTCTCATGAGAGGCTCAATGTGGGGATTTATTGGCCTTTGCTTTTATCTGAAAGGCTTAGCTCCTGGGTCCAACTTGATGGTGTGTTGTGCCATCTTTGGGTGAAACATCTTAAATCTTTATAAGTCCAGGAAAAGACATCCTGGGACCCTCGACGAGTTGAACAAATTCAGGTTTTTCTTGTTGAGTGCTTACCTTGCCAACTGCAATGTTTTGCCTTCTTCTATAAAAATAGGTTCCGAATATTCACCC
Source organism: Taxus wallichiana var. yunnanensis (assembly GCA_018340775.1). Taxonomy (NCBI): domain Eukaryota; kingdom Viridiplantae; phylum Streptophyta; class Pinopsida; order Cupressales; family Taxaceae; genus Taxus; species Taxus wallichiana. The sequence goes on along the minus strand of CM031236.1, from coordinate 522,536,650 downwards.
TTTACTCGAATATTTGCCTTCTCTTTTTGGAATTGGTCATTTGGGTTGAATATTAATTCGAAAGTGTCAAGAACCTTTGGTAGTTTGTTGGTTCTCAGTTGCACCACTTGATCACCATATTGTTGCTCCAATCTATCTTGATTCATGGAGAATAACTCAACTTCCTCTTATAGAAAGTTGACAATTTCTTTGATCATTTTCAAAGACTTTCCAACTTATGTTGTTGTTTGGGACAAATTTGGCCTTACAACCAACTTGATATGGGGTTGATGCTTATCACTCTTGATATTCTCCACAACATCAAATGTTGCCCCAATTGCTACTAATCTATCTCACGCTTGTTGCTTCATTCTTCTTCCTTGGGATGGAGTTAATGTTGAATGCCTCAAAATCTTCAATGAGGTCCCATACCCGGTTCTTGTAACTATTCAACATGTCATTCTTGGCAGCATTTTTTCCTCATACTGATTAGCAACTAGTTCACTTTCACCAAACACTTGCAAGTTCTTGATTCCACGTTTCCTTGCCCAATGCAGTCCATGGACCAAAGCCTCATACTTTGTTGTGTTGTTTGAACAAGCAAATTGGAAATGGAAGGCTGAGTAGTATTTCATACCTTTAGGTGAGACAATCATAGCTCCTCCTCCGGCTCCTTGCCTACTTCTTGAGCCATCAAAGAATAACTGCCATACCTCATTATCATCTTTGTGGTTTGGCTTAATGATGTCAGGAAGAGGATGATTTTCTTCATGCAAACAATAGACTCCTAACTCAGACTCCTCCATCTCTTTATAGGGGTCAAAAGTGTGTCTCTTGTTTTTCCATTCATCGAGAGTCAAGCTTGGGATACATCCCACCTTGGTATCTATCTCACAAGTGCTTGGGAGATCCTCCAAATCAAAGGCTAAACAATTTACATTGATTGGGTTGGGTACATAAGACTCAATATGGTAATCTGTAATGGGCTTAGATCTGATTGTGGCCTTAGCCCCATACCTTGTTCTAAAAAGCATGTGCAACCAATCGGTAGACAAATATCCTCTAATCTTAGCGGTGAAGTCTCTTGACAAACACAATGCAAAATGGGGGCAAGTCTATGAATGATATGTTTACAATACAATCACATTGGGGCAAAGGGCATGCAAAGTGTGAGGCTCAAATCTTTTATGACTCCAACAATTTTCACTATTGTTGCATCTAATTGCAATACCCCTCGGATATGACTTTATTGGAGACCCAATTGATCAGCTATTTTTTTTGGCCTTAAAAAACTACTTGCCCCCGAATCAATCATGCAATTATGTACCAATTTTTCCCCAATGATCAATGAAACATAGAATGGAGGAGGCCTTAGGTTCTTACCTTGTTGTCCTCCATGGTTTCCCTCAGCCGAGCCGCTTAGCTAAGCAACCACGTGTCACTGGCGCATCTCCAAAGGTAGATCCAAAAGTAGAGACCCAACTAAGAGTGGGCTCGCCACGTACTTCAAGTAAAAAAATGGGATGAGCGGGCCCAAACATGACTAAGTATAGAGAACCAGCAGACAAAGTGCCACATGTTGCATCGCAATATTTCAGGCGCGGTCCAAAATGTGATTCCCAAACGAGCACCATCTTGTCATGTATTCAGGGCCCAAAAAGGTAAGAGCAGTTGTTGAAAATTCCAAGAGTCGTTAGAGGCTTCCACATGTCAACCCAATGCTCCTTCAAAGGTAAAATCCTGAGCAGGTTTTCAAATGAGCGTGGACCTTCCACATGTCCTAGGTCCGAAAAAAGGGACAAGGTTAGGGTTGAATAGTCAAAGTAGAGACAGCCGGTAGAGGGAGCCAAGTGTCAGCACAACACTAATTCAAGAGTAAAATTTGGGGAAGGTTTCCAAACAAGCACCAAGCCTCCACATGTCCCCGGTCAAATGTATGACCCCGCCGAGCAAAAAGGGACTTGGCTAAAACATGAGGAAACTAAGCAAGCCATGGAAGAAGCCACGTGTCAGCCCAACACAACTTCAAAAGTAGAATCCAAAAGTAGTCCCTAGACATGCACCAACCCTCCACGTGTCCAATTTCCAAAGACCTGTTTTGACAACTGGTTGTCGCCATTTCTGTATGGACCCGATTCAAATTTCAAATGGGCATATCTTTTGACTTAGTGCTCAAAATATGACAAATCTGGCACCGTTGGAAAGATCTCGGCCTCATCTATGCCATGAAGATCTAAAACTTTAATTTTGGAGAGGTTAGGTGGGAAAAAATGAAGAAACATCTTTGTGCCATTAATACAAGATCTATTTTCCCAACAACCTAGATCGATTCGATCTGATCCACTGTTCTTCCTCCTTCGAGGTGCCAAACAAATAATTAATGCAGGAACCACGACATATTTGGGGCAGATTTGGAAGAGGCATTGATGATAGTGGTTAAGCTTCAAACTAGTTTTCTCGCTTATCTCTCCTTCTTCGCTCTATCTTCGAGTCTATAAAGGAAGGGTTGGGGCTCATTGTAAATGGTTGGACATTTCTATTTTGTGCCCTCCCTTCTTCTTTTATTCTCGGAAGGATTTGTGGAGACTTTTCTAACCTCTCCTTCGGGTTGTAATGAAATTTTTGCTTAGCCACTTTGTGTAATATATTGTATCAACTCCTGAGAAATAATATATATGTCTATGGATGTTTCTCGACCCTCTCATGTATTCGTTGTTGTCTCTCCGATCTCTTATTGCAATTTTGTCATCTGTGCATAGTATTTGTATTACATTTCGTGGTCTTTGTTTAAACTACAAAATGGTGGTCTAACATTCATTTGGTACATCACCTCATTTGCTTATTTTATTTTCCTACATCTCCTCGACCTTGTCTCCTTGGTAAAATAGAGTAGATTTAGAATAAACCCTCTACAATATATTTGTATGCACCTGAATAGAGGAATAGAACCGACCTTAATCAGGAGAGCTCCTCACCACAAGGTCCCACACTTTGAGAGATGCTCCATGTTGTGCAATCACACCGAAAGTCTCAACTCATCGATTGCAAACATTTGGGGTGTTGTGATTTCGCACTAACATGTCCCTCAACTTCACAATCCATGCACCATATTCCTTTGTGCATATCATGTGTTGAGGTTGCAGAAATCTTCTCCAAATGTTTTTCCATGGTTGTAATCTATTCTTCTAAGGATGGGCTCACTCCAATATCAACACTTCCAACCGCCTCTCGGTGTGCGCAGGATACCTCCAAGGCCTCACTAGGATCTCTATACATCTTATGCGATAAAGCTCTTGAAATAGAGTTAGTAATCCCCCAATGAACCACTACACATGTTGAATTTGATGAATATAATAAGACAAATTTGACAACAAAGTCTTAAAATGTGTGTCATACTCCCTCAAGCCTTCAGAAAAACCTTGTTTAATATCCCTGAGCATGCTAATGCTCTGTTGTTTTAACTTTGGGATGTGAAACATAGCAAAAGAATGTAGTGTGTAAAGCAATGTAGTCTACCACAGTCTGATATGGGTCATACTTCCTATACTAGTTATACATGCACCCTTACAGTGTAGTGGATAACTAACTCACCTTCCTATCCAAAGTTGTAATTCCCTTAGCATGCCATAGTAGTTCACACTTATGCACATATTATGCTACATCTTCAATACCTCTATACTATGGTAAATGGAGAGGCATCTCATAGTAAACATGAGGGGTTATCTACATTGGTTGTTGAGATGGTGGTTGATTCGATGGTGGTTATGGTCCATGTCCACTAGATCTAGAACTATAACATCCTTCTATGTGTGGTGGCTAGCCTCATCCTCTGTGCCCCCTAGTGTGGGTTGTGGTCCAGATTGATGAAATTCCTTGTCTCCTTGTTGTAGTCCGAATCGACACACCGCCTCATGCATGGTCATAACTCCTACTAAAGTACTCCTAATGGTCTATGCTCCAACATTTTGTCCCTGACAATGCACCTAAAATAATCTTACATAAGTACTCCCAAATAACAACACCAAATGTCATGCCATATGTGCGCTACTAACTTGATCTTCTCAATTCGACCCAAAGTGATATCTACCCATATTTGCTTGCTTATTTACACTAGCCTACTTCTTAATGACTACCTCTAGATTTGGAACACCAAGTACAAGTGCTATGGGGCTATGTGGGATTAGATGTGCACCTACGTTCCTTACTCTCTTTTAACGCGCTCTCATATGAAGCCGAAGGATTCTCTAATGTGGTTGCCTAAAGTTGGGATAGCTTGATGACACGGCTCCTCGTCTTCTACGAGAGCTTCAAAACCTTCATGATCCATCATCCTCCTCAAATTTATTGCCACCTCAATCTCCTACACATGTACCATGTCCCTCTCTACTTGAGCCATATTTCCTCCCCTTTTTCTTTTTCTGTCAAGTCCGCCATATTTCTCCACACCTACTCCCGCCTGGGTGTGGTGGGGTTTAGCTAGTTGTGGGTAGGCTTTCTAAATTGAGTTCTATAGTCAAAATTTTGATCGATAACAATATAGTGCATAAGTAAGATCCTCTAGGCTCGTATAAGAATCTAAACTCAACTTCCTATGGAGACAAATAAGTTGAAATAACGTAATCCAATGTATATTGTGCAATACTCCATCCCACCAACAATCTACATCTCTATAACACTCCACGTCAATAACAAAAAGATTCTCGTGATCTCTCTTGCGTCTAAAGTTTCGGGTCTAGGAACTCAATTCTTCCCTAATGCATATGTTGTCAACCACTCATACAATTCTACTAGAAAGAAGTTGAAGAACGCTTCATAGAGCTCATGATAATGATTGTCTTTCACCCCCAATGTGCATTGACATCGGGTCTAGTGCTATATCTCTGCGTAAAATGATCATGTTTGTCTTCTACCAGCTTGCAATGCTCTCCGAGTCAACCGATACACCATCTATATGTAACATTTGGGAAAATAATTCAAAAATAGGTCCCAATAATGGAACCAAAATGTATTATTTTATTTACTCACTCAAATTTTATACGCACTAGCACTTCATTTAGATAAATCTGAATGTTCACCCAAAGCACGCAAAGCTACCATATCCCTCCTTTGTGTTGTTTGTCAAGATGCTAGCATGCATATACATAATGATAAATAACCAAGTACTCATTCAATTATACTAAACCATTGCATACATTCAATTGGAAACACATGTAATAAGGAAACATAACATATCAGATCACAATTAAGATCAATTGCACCATGTAATCACCATATTCAAATACATCAATAATCATAATCCATCCTCTATATTCCATTATAAAAATTCTTACATAACATAAGTTGAATACATATCATTCAAAGTGTACCAATATGCTTGGAACATATGCAACATCAAGCCCTAGACCCTACTGACTCCAAGATGATGATCATAGTAGTCCAAAAGAAACAACTTACATGGATATATATAGGGGTGGGAATTTCCCTTCACCTCCCATGCACTCTCAAAATAGACCGTGTGCTCAAAATAGACAACATGCATGCTTTACAAAACGGCTAATAATGGACTATCCTATAAATAAAACTTGTTTTAATCCTATTAATAGCTCAATCCATACATGGCCCTTCGTCTTTGTTTTTCAATTGTTTTATCTAAAAATATCCTTTTCTTGGCTGCTAAGTGATCTCGCTTTTATCTTTTTCTTGTTCGTCACCCTATCTTGCCTTTTCTATTTTTAGCCCGTAAACTACAAAATCGCTAAGTCCCAAATTTACCTTCCTGGTGCAAACCTCCCATGTGCTATTCTACGCCCTTTCATGTGTATCCTTCACACATGCCCAAAAATCCCATGTGTGGCTTCTAAATAGTCATTTATCCGTCTAACAATAGTCCAAACAAGCAAAACTATCGAAGGTGAAAACTTGCTAAAAATACTCATCCTAGTCAAAACTCACTAAAAATCAAAATTCTTGCAATCAAGATCAAATCACTTGTATCAAATCATATTCCACCTATCTCATTGATTTTTACCACAATTTCAAGGTTGGGAAGTTGTCTCGTGGTTCAAATAGGAGAGAAAGCCCTCACAGGCTCCTAAAACATCAGTCTAGAGGTGAATTTTGCATGGCACACTTTGATGCAATAAATTGGATGATTCATCTCATCCTAATTTTCACAAAAGGGAGTCATCATGGTTGAATCCATTCAAAAATTACATGTCTTCTTCACTAAGGAAAATAAATAATCTCTAGACAAAGTATATAGAAGCTCCAAACCAAAATCTTGATGGAGTCTTTCAACCTCTACAAACATGAATTGTGCATCCCGATGAATAACAATAATTCTCCTATATCATATCCACTTCTCCAAATATGTTTCAACCCAATACCATTATTTTTTCACGATCAATAATTCCTCGTGTACACGTAGTGCAATTTATCGCAGAGTGTTTCTAAACACTCATTTAGTACTTAAGAGGGCGTGTTTTGCATCTCATGAAGAAAGAGATTGTACCACAATGTTTCAATCCAATAAGAAGTCTGAGGTAAAGAGTTTCATTCAAGAAGTAATTCTTATATCTTGAGAAGACCTATTTCAATGAGGAGTAGATGAGAAAAAGGGTGTCTAGGTATCCTAAATATGTTTCCATTCAAAAGAAGACATCTTTGTCAAAAAGGTGGATTTTGGAGCCAAGAAGGATAAAGGAATGATCTATATGTCTTAACTCGACTTTGTGTTCAACAAGAATCATCATGTTGCAAGAACGAGAAATCATCTCAATTTCACATATTGTAATTCACCTAGTAGTGTTTTTTAACACTCATTTAGTGCCTTGGAATGTATCCTCACCTCACAGGAGGAAGCATTTGCAATCACCACATTTTAGTTCAATGGGTGGTCAGAGGACAAGAATTTCATCAATCCTTCCATCTAGAGGAGAAGGAATTTTTCATTGAGTAACAGACAAGAAAGAACATGTTTGAGCATCTTAAGGTTGATTGCATTCAAGAAGACATCTTTGTCACGGAGGTGAATTTTGAGGTCAAGAGGAGTGATGTAGTGATATTCATGTCCTAACTCCTACCTTTGTGATCAAAATGGATCATCATGTTCCCATCTTAGTGCAATTTTCATAACAATGTTTTTGAACACTTATTCAATACCTTGGAGTATGTCTACATCTCATAGGAGGAGAAATTTGCAATCATTCGAAGCATGTTCTTCATCAATGTGAGAAGCTTCCCCTGCCTTTGGATTTTTACCTCTCTCTCTCTCTCTCTCTCTTCTTTCTCTCCCCTCCTCTCTCTCTAACATTCTATTTCTTCATTAGGAATGTAAATTTTCCACTCTTTCATCTTATTCACTTAAGTGACTTAGTGTTGCATTGTAAAAGTCCCTTTTCAAAAATAAGAAAAGGACTTAATTTCATTCCTAAGAGAATGTGAAAAGTCACAAATGGTGGTGAGATGAAAAGTTATGTGGGGGAAGAGGAAGAGTCATTTGTAATGCTATAAATTGGAATGGCTTCTCCATTCTAAACGGTTGGAAATTGTTGATTGTTGTATGTTAGTGTGCTTTGTATCACCACTATTGCAAGAAATAAAGCTATATTTCCTCTATTTCATTTATAATCTATGTTCCTCCATACTCTCCTTTTCAACTTTGCAAACATTGTGATCTTCAGACAACCAAGAAGGAACTTTGTGTCCTTGATTAACGAATTTGTAAAACTTTGTATATCTAGTTTGTTAGTCATATTGATTCCTTACATTGTTGTGTTCTTCTAATTGAATGTGAACCCAATCGGGTTAGTGTTGGAGAGAATTTGATCAGTCCTACTCACTACATTAACCCTATCTCACTATTTATCTGCTCCCCTGTTGGCTAGAGAAAGAAAAAATTTGAGTGGACAAAATTGTGGGTTTCTTTCCACCGTTGTGGGAATCTAAGTCCCTCTACTTAACTGGTGTAATCTGTCGATATGCATGCGCATGAAAAGGTGGATTTCTGTGGTGGCCTTTCGACCGGGGATCCAATAGGGGCACTCCACTGACCCTGCGGCAAAACTAGAAATCTCTTGCTAGGGAAGACTTTGTATGAAAGTGGGAAAGGGAGTGAGAATTGAGGTAGGAGAACTAATTTTGTAGGTAGAAAATCAAATTCCTACACACACACTAGTTAGAAACTTCATCACTTGCACTAAATTAAGAGGAAATAACCCTGCAAATGGAAACAAGACCAAATAGAATTTGATGAACACAAAGTATCATGAAATCCCTTAGTTAAAGAAAGCTAGAAACTCCTTGTATTGATTCTTAAATGAAGTTGTACATAGTGTAAGAATGGAAGAAATTTGAGAGTGAAGAAAAGTAGAAGAAAATGGCTATCTCCTTTGTTTTCTCTAGGTACAATGCACTCTTGAGTTTACAAGATCAATTGCTAACCCTTTGAAATGGGAATGACATTACAATTTATAGAGTAGAATATGACTCTTCATCTACCCCCCAATGCCTTTTCATATGTCCTCGCACAACTTATAACTTTTCAACTTCCTAGGCAACTTTTAAGTCCCTTTTTATAATGTAAAGGTGACTTATTACATTAGGAACATTAGGACACATGAAAAAGTGCAATCCCAATGTGAAATTAGAATATTGGAAAGTGAGAGAAAGTTGGGGGAAGAGGAGAGAGAAAGAGAGAGAGAGAGAGAAGAAGAAGAGGAGATGTTGTTTTCGATGAAGTATGTTGATCCTCGTTGATGGAAAGCTCCAAATGCAGTGAAACTTTGAATCTTCAAACTCCTTACACACTATGAATCTCCTTCAAATCAGCTCATGAATGCTTGCCAAGTTGAGTGAACTATTTCGCTGATGACCAAAACTCCTAGCTTGCATATGATATACTACTTTTAGTGAGAGGTGGTTTTTTCTCTTCTTGACCATTGTGATAGGTTTTTTATTTGGAGCCCATGTGTAAGTTTTTAGTTTGTTTCCATTGTCGAGTGATGGGAAATCACGATGAATGTGAGTTAGTGCACGAAGTGAGGATTTTGGGCACCATTTGACCTCTTGTTTGTTGCATCTTGATTTTCTTGCAAAATGTGAAATTCTGCAAAAGATGGCATCTCGATCCAACTTGTACTTTATAAGATATGATGAGTTTTTGATCGGGTGGCTTCGTAGTTATCTGGTGAAAAATCTCCATTTTCTCTTCGTTCTTCATCATTTCACTCCATTTTTCTCTAAGGCCTACATATTACTATGAATTCATGGTGTGGAGAGTTTATGTGGCCATGGAAGAGCTGGTTCGAGAGCAACAATGGTGGGACTGGGTGTCTGGACAATCATTCACGGAGCCATGGCAAGGTATGAAGTTGTGAAGGAGAAATGAGGGGGAAGAAATGGCTAAGTGTCAAATTTAATTCCTGATGTCCCTGACCTTAGGGACATGAGGGACATCAATTTCCATGGTGGTCAAGGTGATGTCATGTGTCCTCGATCCAACGGCAGGGGATTTGCTTGAAAAATGCACCTGGGGGCTGAAAGTCAGTCACGTGGGTGTCCAAAAGACTCCCCATAGGGGTGGGAGAATTTTTCCATGTCTGATGTCCCTCACCTTAGGGACATAAGGGACATTAGTTTCCACGGTGGTCTTGGGGCTGACACGTGGTGCTTGATCCGACGACAGGGAATGAATGCTCCAAAAATGCACCTGGGGGCTGAAAGTCGGTCACATGGATGTCTAAAAGGCTCCCCATAGGGGGCTGGGCACATTTTTCAAGTTATGATGTCCCTCACCTCAAGGAAATAAGGGACATCAGTTTCCACAGTGGTCTTGGAGCTGACACATGGCGCTTGATCCGACAACAGGAATGGATGCTACAAAATGCACTCCTGGCACGGTGAACTGTCAAGCCTCGGAGGTCACATGAGGGTCCAAGAGGTCATATGGTGGCTGGACACATTTTTCAATGTTTGGTGTACTCTGACCTCATGGACGCCAAGGACATGAAATCTCGCCGTGCTCCTGGGGCCGACACGTTTCCTCCCGAAAATGACTAAGTCTTGAACCGCCTTTGAGAGGGTAACTTAGAACAATGATAAATTGAGCTCGGGTGGAATTTCTTGGTGAAATTTTTATGATCCCGACTGAAATTTTCATTTTGAATCCAATGGTTGGGATATAATGTCTTTATTAATCCATATGATCACTTAAAATAGGATTTGTGATTTGAGACTCCATTTGTGCCTGATAAAAACTACCCGCAAATTCTATTCGCCAACGTGTTGTGAAAAATATTATTTGACCATCATTTAGGTCTTGGAATTATCTTTCCATTGATGTTTTTTTTTACTTCTAACTCCTTCCGAAGCTTCCTAATCTTCTTCAAGCCCAGTAGATGTTTTAGGCTCGTGAATTACCTAGGCTTGTGCACCCTGTTTTCACTTAGACTGTCCCAAGTCTTTCAAAAATTCCCCAAACCTTCCAAAATCATTTCCATGATGGTCCAAGATATGCAATTCACCTCCATGTTGAATTTCACCTTCCGTTCTGCTCTAGGGGGTCGATCCAATCCTGGGAAGGCCAGTGATAGCCCTTCCCACAACTGCCTGTAGATAGCATCTTTTCAGAACTCCCTAAAATCACCTAGGGGGAATGAATAGAATTTCCTAAATCACCTAGGGGACCAATTTGACATCAAATAGGGGGTGACCAAACTGACGGATTTGACTTGGGGTTCCTGGGAATGATAAAACATGAAAATTTTGGCACAGGGGTATAGTTTTGTGCTCAAAATTTTCAATTTTCTTGTTGCACATTTACACAACAACATCCCCTTTACCTCCCTTTACAAAGAAATTCCTCCCTTGTACACTATACAAGCACTTTTCCATATGTTTAGTGGAGTGTTCCTTTGTGATCCCGGCCTAACGCACACCCCACAATGTTTAGTTAGTTTAAATTTAATAATGGGAGCATCCTTATACCCAAGAAGCAGGCTTAGCCCTATGACCATTGGTGTAAGCCAATAATCTCCATTTGTAATAAATTATTTCACTAGCATGTCCTCGGGTAAAATGGTCACTAAAGGTGAGTCATCCCTAGTCAAGCAAGGTCATATGGAAGATGGTAGTGGGTAGTGGATGAGTTTAGGGAGACACAAGTATGTAATGGAAATATGTGTTTACCGATGTGTTAAATGTGGTTGTTTCTTATAGGGATTCGTGATTAAGAAAAAAATATATGTAGGATGATTTATGTAAGGGATGGTAAGAATAAAAATACTTCTCTCTAAAGCTCGAGATAGAATGTTATCTTTAAGGCTTTGGGATTCAAGTGGTGTTGGGACGTGAGGAAAGTGTCCAACTATTCCAAGGAATATCCGGCTATCTAGATTCATCCATGGTTTAGGGGTAAAATCAATATGATTTCCTGTTATGATCATAATAAAATCATTAAATGATCTCACGATATTAGGTTGTCTCAAAGTGATTATGGGCTAGGACCTGGAGCCCTGGGAATTCCTCAGTAGGTTCATGTAGCCTAGATTTTACCCACAAAATCCCAAGGCACATTGGAACATCACTCAGCCCGAACCGAGCGCTTACCCAAAGTGTGCAAGGGTACTGTGTCCCTCTTTATGGAATCTTGCTCGTGAAGTTAGCATGATTAAATAGATATTCTAGATCCATAACAGATAATCAATTATATCATAAAGGCATAAACCAGATCTAGATCTTAACCATATGCAAGAAAAATTAAACAAGACCCAAGATTAACTTTACCATACAAGATCCATGTTCAATTATGTTGAACACCAATATCCAGCCACAAAGATCCATTATATTAATTTCTGTAAAACACAAAAGATTCATACATACATAGTATAATCACCATAGTTATACGTGCTCACAAACTCGTAGCATAACACTACACTAACATCAAATTATCTAAACTATGTAAATTAATACATATTTATAGGGTTGGGGAATTTCCCTTCACCGCCCATGTACCTTTCAAAAATAGGCTACATGTTAATAATAGCTATGCACCCTTACATGATAAATACAAAATCATGCAAGCTCGCTATTAATAGATTATCTAATAATACATCGAAATATAATCCTATTAATAGCTCCAACACTATGCATGGCGCTTGATCTTCCACTTGTCCAAAATAGCCTTTGTGTGCTCTTCAAGTCTTCTAAAAAACATGCTCTACACTCCATGTCCATAATTACCCCCAAACTACAAAAAGCTAAGTCCGATTTCATGTTGTCCTTGGCATGCCCTATTTCCACTATAGATCCATGCGTGTCTACGCACCTTTCTCCATGTGCCCAATCCTTATGTGCTTTCATAATTAGGTTGTGTTCCATCACACCAACATTACCCTACGCTAATTTCATTTTTGTCCCCGAAAATGGGTAACCATAACTTATCTTTCTATGAAAATAATAAGGAATCAAAGAATTATTGTACAAAATAATGAATAAATACTTGGGCGCCCTACACATCTCCAAGAAGAATTTTCTATGGATATTTTGTTTTGATATGTGCCTTGAGCTCAATACAATCACTTAGTGCTTGATTATTTTTATTTGGAATGTTTGTAACCACGGCTTCCAATTCATCAAGAGTTGTGTTCCCACTTTCATTCTATAATATCTTGAGAATATTAGCCATGCTTGAGACTATTCCGTCCATCATATCCATCCTTTGTGCGATTAGTTTCGCAATCTCCTTTATTCGTTCCTGTGTGTGGGTCCTAGTGCAAGCTGCAAGTGTGTCGTGCTTTGCCTCTCTTCACATGTCTAAGTGTCTCATTCTTCACTACTTGAAGGACCTCATCTTCCTCGGTCATGGTCCTTGTCTTGATTATCACATCAAGTGTCGTGCAAATATTCAATGCCATATCTACCTTCTTCAGCTCATCCTTCAAAGTCTACAAAATAGACTCATAACCTATAATTTTTCTTGTAATAGTGGCCTTAGCCTTCACTTCCTGCTTCAGCAGTGTCCTTTGGTTTAGGTACACACATGGGAATTTCTTCCATTACCATCTAAACAAGTGCATGTACATAATGCATCACAAATGGGAACTTTTGTGGTAATTTCTTCTCAAAGTGTGGCCTCTTTTCCAAAATTTCATCAACAATTTATTCCACCATACTTGTTAATGCTTTGGATTTTCCTCAGCTTGCCCCTTCTTGGCTAATAAGTGTTTTATCTCAGTATTTGTATCCTTTTTATCATCTAACGATTGGCTCGAATAGTTGTTGCTTTGTCATGTTTTTGTGAACAACATCGGAAAATACCTTTGTCAATGCATTGCTTACCTAGTCATCGACATCATAGGAAGCTTAATAGTAACATGGTACAAGTGTGGTGCCTTCTTCAACCTGCACGACACACATGATTCTTCACATACATCGAAGTTAGGCTCATCCATATGATTCTTCATGCTCCAAGATAGTGTTTTTACGTAAAGTGCGTGTAGTTTCCATATCCCTATCCATCTACTCCCAGCCATAGAGGTCCTTAGGCTCCAAAGTGCTTTGGAACCGTGCACATATGATCTTGGTTAGATCATCAATGTACCCAGATATTGGTGTCTCATAATCTTCTTCCTCATTTCCTTTCCATGAGCACTTACCTTTAGGGGTGTGCACTCACGAATCCAACATTAGTTCCCCACCTAACTATGTACTATGAGGTGCGCCTAAAGGCTCACCCTTCTCTATATCTACCTTTGTTTCCTTCAACTCCTCATCTTTCTTCATTTCATTCACCTAAGATTCCTCTACATCCTCGTCTTCCATGGGGTGTTTGGTGCATTATCTTCAGATTTATCCTCCTCATCATCCTTTCGAGGGGTGTACTTGCACCTTCTTTTCTTCTCAGGATCTACCTTCATAGGGGAAGTCCTAGGTGACCTCCTAAGGGTTTTGATGTTCCCATGCCTTGATTCTTGTTCTCCTCGTCACCCCTTTTAAATTATTTCTCCTGGCACCATGTTCTATGTCTATCTCTATAGCGTATGTCTCCAACACTTCATCATTTGGTTCCTACAATGGAGGGGTTACCTTGCACTCTCTTTTCTCTCCAACAATTGGCTATTTTCTACCCCTGTGCTCCAAGCCACCACTATCTTCCTGCAGTTCTTCTTCTTCTCCTTCTTCTTCTCCAAGGGGCAAATTATCTTCTTCATCATGAAATGTACCAACTGTGTTCTTCGCCTTGGGTGGTCTAGGGAGCTTGAACTCATTCTCAACATACTTTTCATTTTCTAATCTTGGCTTGAGGTGAATATAAACAAGGGTTGGCCCCGATTTTCTAATTACCAAAATTATATCCTTAATATTTATATCATCTAAAATTAATTTCTCAATATATATAAACTTACTTGGATAAACATAAGTCTTCTTATGTGTGTGGTAGTCACATGATCTAATTTATCCACATTGAACAACAATCGGCGCACATCTAAAAACCTATGTAAAGATGCTTGAAATTAGCGCATGGTGAAGGCATATGGGATCTTGCACCAAGGGCTCCACTTTCCATCCTTCATACCAAAAATATGCGATGCAAAAGTGTTGATATACTACAAACTGTACCTATTTTCCCAATACCATAGGAAGCTCCTTTGGTATTCTCCATTCTTCTTCAAACGCAGTGCGCATGCACTTATACCACATTTCCACTCTCTATTTGAAGGGTATTCTCATGGATCCATCACATGTGTACTTAGCAAATCTCTCTATAAGATATTTCTTCTCCTTATGATACTACTAAAATTTATCCTTTGGTCCATTGGGCACTCCAATTTCTACAAAGATAAGTGACAAAAGGATCACACCGAAACTTATTTTCTCACCTTGGTGCACCTCCTCAATAATGGTTTCAAAAATGAAACTAGCTAAAGTGTACACTAATCCTTCTGTCATATTCTTGGTACATGCAATCATGCCTTGCTTTTGTGACCAAAGTGCTCTTGATTTTTAACTTTTTCAAGAGGTGTGCTTTTACCTCGGATCACTAGATACTTCTGCAACTTAGGGATATCCATCTCATGCCCTCCTTTCAAATATCCTAGTGCTTTCTTTGTTACTTCTATTTCCTCCTTGTTAGTGAGGTCATTGTTAAGCTCTATATCCGAACTCCTTAATCATGTCAAAGAACCAAACAAGGGCACGATAAGTCTCATTCATCACCCAATAAAATAGAAAAATTCCTCATGGACTCTGCTCATCAACCACTGGTACAACTTCTCTAGTTTTCCAAAGTAAGGAAGTTCATACGGATGTAAAACTTCCACATTTAACAAAAAAATTCACTCGAGGCATCTTACAAAGCTATGTGGCTGTTGTTCTCTTTGTTGTCTTTACCACTAACAACTTATCCAATTCATCCTTATTATCTTTGTTTCTATGATTATAGTCACTTACTTTGCATTGTCACACATGTGATTCCCATTCGCGACCAATAAAAACTCCTTTTGGATATTACATTTCTAAAATCAACTCTCGGGGCATCTTCCACTTTGAATTTGACCTCCTTTTGCTTTTTCCCCTTATAGTTGGTCTAAGTGCTCTCTTTGGTGTCATAATAACAATAAAGGTGTGTTCTTTCAATAGATTCGAGCTTTGCCTTAACCTGTGTGTTATAGCTCAATTTTCGAACCCTAACTGTCAATTCTCTTCCTCGCACGCCTCTGCTTTGCTCAAACACTTCTCCCCAATGGAGTAGCAACTAATCTTGTGCATAAATTTGATGATTCAACTAGTTCAACTTGGTATTGTAGCTCTTCACACTTCACAACTCGCTTCAGTATGCTCCAAATCAAAAAGGTAAAAATGATTTCACAACACCTCCTTATATAGCTTTTGAAAAATTATCTACATTTATTGCTCTCCACCTACCACCATACTCAACATTGATTTTGTGTTTCTTCAATTTTTTACGCTGATTTTTCTATGCCACAGTCATAACCTTCTGGTGCGCCTTCTACTCCTTGGTCACATACCTCCTTTTGTGTGCATTTATACACCGAATAACTTGTCCACTACACCTTTTATTAATTAGTTTTCGCTGTTATAGCCTACCTTGTGTTACATTATGCGTCCATCCATATGTGGTCTTCATTTATGAGAAATATTTCTCTATCTACACCTTTACTTCAAGACACTCCGAACAATATCTCTATGCATGCCCATCTTTTAGAGAACATTCAAATCTGGTCCATGTATCATGTATATACTCCACCCCACACTAAGGGTATGCACGGTCCTTTGTGCATGAAAACACTTAGATAGTAATCAACTTCTGCGCGAAAAACATGCTTATTACACAAAACATTGAACTAAATTGAAAAAGCATAGCAATGATGAAGGAAACACATATAAAGGAAATGCATTAAAGGAAACCTAATCTAAATGGTAATATTGCCTTATTACAAACACCAAGAAGACTTACTTATCTTAGGGCTTTAGCCTACTCCGTTGAAGTAACCAAGAAATTTTGTTCCATCCAACGCCTCTAATTGGCAAGTGCATGAATCAAGTATATTAGTTATAACATACGGTCCCAACCAATGCACTTTAAGCTTTTCAGGGTGTCACAAAAATTTGAGTCATAAAGAAGAACCATATGTCCAACTTCAAGCTTTTTATCCTTAATATGTCTATCATGTCATGCCTTTTGCATGGAATTTTCTTGCTTTTGACTCCATCATGCTATAGCGTGCCTTTCACAACAAGCATCAGTTTTTCAATGCACTCTTCAAGTGCTTTCTCATCAGCCAAACCTCTTGTGTGCACAATACATAAAGAAGGTAACATGAATTCCACTAGTAGAACAACCTTTGCGCCAAACACCAACTGAAAGGGTGTGGCTTTATTCAACCTCTAGTAGGTTATTTTGTATGCCCAAAGTACAACAAAGACTTTATTGACTCATTCCTTCCTTCCAACATCACAAATTTTAGTCACGGTATGGCTCAATATCTTGTTGAAGGCCTCAATAGTTCCATTAGCTTGGAGGTGATAGGGTGTTGTTTTATGGTGCACAACCATAAATTCTATCAATAATATCCTAATAGTCTCATTAAGAAAATGAGTACCCCTATCACTTGTGAAACTCAATGGAAACCCATACTTGTTGATAATGTTTTCCACATAAACCTTATTGTTGTAGTTGTCACGAAATATTTTGTAGGTGTCGCTTCCGCCCACCTTTTTAAGATAATATATACAAGTTATAATGTAGCGTGATCCAGTCCTATGCGCGGGTGGGGAAATAGGACCCACAAATTTAATTTCCCACTTCTCGAAAGGTTTTACACTAGCAATCGGCCTTAAAATCATTTCATCTTTATGCCCAGTATTTTTAAGGTGTTGATAATGATCACATGCCTTATCATATTCTTTGCAATCCTTATACAATGTTTCCCACCACAAACCAGCCAATAAAATCGTGTGGATGGTGGCATATCCTACATAATGTTTACATGTAATCTGCCATGAACCTCCTCCATAATAGTTTCCTTCTCATGCTCAAGTACACACCGGTGCAAAAATTCATCCCGACCTAGTTTGTATAAGTCTCCATTGATCAACATGTAAGGCATGACACGAATGGCAAGTTATTTCTTTTCCAAATCCTTCATTCACTCAGGTGCCATACCAGGTTTGTAATAAGATAGCAATATCTTCTAAGTCAGAAGGCATGCAGTTCAATCTGGATGGTTGTGCATCTAACATTGTGTCTTCAATCTCGCATGTCCTCACCGAATTAATCCTTGACAAATGGTTTGGTCCAGAATTGCTCTTTCTTGGCTTAACCACCACCATAAAATTAAACTCTTAAAATAACATAATCCAATGGCATATGTGCCCCTACAAAACAAGCTTGTTCACAAAGTAATTCAATGTCATGTGGTCTATATATAAAATAAAAGGTGTTGTCAAAGAAGTATTTTGAAACTTATGAAGTGCGTGTATCAGGGACAAAGCCTCATGCTCTATAGTTGTGTAATTATGTTATGTTTTAGTCAACTTCCTACTTGCAAAGCAAATAGGATGATCAACAATCCCTTCTCTAGGTTAGGATAATACCACGCCAATGGCCATGTCAGAGGTGCCCATATGCACATGAAAAGGTTTGGTCCATGAAGGAAAGCAAAAATAGGCATTGTAGTAAGCCTTTCCTTCAATGTCTCAAACACGCATTATTGCACTTCACCCCAATAGAACTTGCCTTTACCCTTCAATAATTCATCTAAGGGCAAAAAATGATAAACCTCTTGTAATATCCTGTGTGCCCCAAGAATCTGCACACCTCACTCTAGTTAGTAGGTTCCTCTAAGCCCAAAATAACAACAACCTTAGCAAGATCTACTAACAATCCTTCCTTACAAATGATGTGTCCCAAAAAAGTCCCAAAAGGTGTAGCAAACATGCACTTCTTAATGTTTAAGGAGATGCTCAACTGTCGGCATCTCGCAAACATCATTCTTAAATTTTCATAGTGGTCTTCAACTATCCCATAGACTGTTTAATCATCTAGATAAACCTATAAGAATTTATGAATGAAATCCTAGAATGCTTGCACAATGATACATGAAAATAAAGCATGCGCATTTTTGATCCAAAGGGAATAAGTGTGTATGCAAAACTTCCCCACTCAATGGTGAAAGTTGTATTCTCTTGATTCTCTTTAGTTATCCTCACTGATGATATCAAAGAAAAATCCATCAATGAAGGAGTAGATCATGTGCCCTACAACGCCTTCCAAGATTTCCTCAGTAAAAGGTGTGGGAAAGGGATCTATTACACATGCAACATTCAACTCCCTATAATCCACACAAATTATGATTCTACCATCTTTATTTATACTAATCACTATAGGGATAACCCATTCTAACTCCTCGATGGGCTCGATGATTCCAGAATTCAACATCTTTTCAATTTCTTCTTTTGCCTTGACACGTAAGTTAGAATTCATCCTGTAAGGTCTCTTCCTAACCAGGTGCACACCTTTCTTTAGCTTTATCCTCATCTTGCCCAATGATTCATGTACCCCTTTTAATTCATGATAGCCTCTAGGGAACAAGTCCAGGAAGTTGTGCATCAGCTAAATTATTTTTAGCAACCTTAGAGTCTGACCAATAATCCCCAATGATGGCCTCCTTAGGTTCAGCTTATGTTCCAATGTTGACCTTGATATTTTTCATAGGCTCATGGTAGGCACGCACCTTATCATATATGCATTGTCTAAGATCTCGAGCGTACCCTTTGTATGCTCAACATCAAGATTATCCACTTCTTCATCATCAATTACATAGACCATCTTACCCTTTTCTTTTTCTAGGCAGGCGCACCCAAGCTGCTTCTGCATCTGTCTCTTCTTCTTCAAAGTGTGTCACCCGGTCTAACTCACCTAGTAATTCTTGAATAAGTTCCTTTGCCTTTGCGCTATTTCCCATATTCAAATGATTCATAACCTGTAACGCCTTATTCACTAGAGGATTAGTGGAAAAATAGTCAAAGGTCCGAATCATACCCGTAGTTAGCTCTTACCAATTTCCTTTTTCTTTGTTCAACTCTACATAGACATACCAAGCACGTGCAACCCCTCAAGGTGAAGTATATATTTTGCACCCACATCGAAGGTAGTAAATATTCCTACCCCTCTATCTAGAATCTCTCACACTTGCTGAATGTGGTGTTGAACATGATCGTTACCATGAAATTCACATATCCGAGTAGGTGCATTACTCCGAGAAATATTGCAGAGAAGAAAATTCTCACCTCTTGCCAATCTAGAATATTATCCTGTGTACAATCCACCAGCCGTGTTGTCCTTCTACATAATGTATAAACTAGCATATTCCTCCTTTCCACCTAATATGTCCATTGAACCTACATAGAGCAGCTGGGAACACTTTAGGATTTCCCTCACCAATATACCTTGGTACTGTTTGCTACCCAAATGTCTAACACAACACAGTTTGCTTATGCGCGTAACTACACGTCTCACCTCGCATCTAACCATTTCATAAGTTCCACATGCCTAGTTATCATATGCGACACTTGTAGTATCACTCCCGGAAAATGCATCATCCCATTACATAACTACTTCCTTAGATGGCTCAAGAACTTTTGGATCTCTAATGGTGCAAACATAAATTCTATTCAAATACTCTTTACTTAGTGGTTCTACATAAGGTGCAAATTTTCCATCTAACAAAGGGATGATCACACGCTCTTCCTTGTTCTCAAAACTGATGTAACCTTTATTGAAGCACATATCAACATTGTGTATCCATGTATTAATTAGCTAAGCTAAGAGAATTGAAACTAACACCTAATAGTTCCAAAACAAATCTAAATTAAAAATAGATCATCATGTTAAGAGCTTAAAGAGACTAAATATCAACAACATGCATAGAACTTTGAAGGAAATCAAACTAACATGTTAAGAATTATTCTCTACTCTTTGAAAGCTAACTAGAAATGGACCTATGTAGATCCTTAGCAATCAAAATATGATTATTTTTGTTTGATCCCAAGGGTTTAAGAATGGATTCTCATCAAGACATGGCTACAAGGCCATTTTGATTCTCTCCATATGACTCAAAATCTTAGATGGATGAAATGCAAGATGAAGATACCTAGCTCAACACTAATGGAGGATGCTCAAAGATGAAAATGCCTATAGTTTATGTTATATGTATGCAAAGGTGTAAAAAGAAAGGTAGGAGGAGGGTTCTTTATATAACCCATTGGTTTGAAGAAGCTTTGCATCTTATTGTATGTGGGATAATAGCATAAAGCTAGGTTAGTTAGGGATAAACATACTTTAAGTTTGCTTTAGGAGATATTAATATATCATTAGTGATCCATGGGAGTTGAGGGGGTGTATTAATTAATCAAGAGTGATTAACTAATAGGTAGGTGTAAGCTTATAGAAGCTTTTTTAGAAGAAAGTTAGCATGATCTAGGCTATGAGAGGATTTTAATCTAATAAATGACGACTTATTGATTAAATAGAAGAGAAAGTTAATTAATTAAGAATAATTAATTAATCTAGATAGAAAGGAATACTAATTAACATAAAGTCATTAATTGGTGTCTTGAGTGATAGAAGGGTTAATTAATCAGTGGTGATAGAAGAGAAAAGGTGTGTTATTGACGATATGTTGTTAATTTGTGGGAAAGGGGATAATTAGCACAATTTAAGTATTTAAATTTCTCGATCCAAATTATAGGTGTCTACATTTTCCCTCTTTGGGGTGGCGTAAGCGACACCACTTCAAATATAGTAGACAAGTACAAACACGTGAATTTTGAAGAGATAGAAGAAAAATTAGTGGAGTGAAGGATTCCCCCTCAAGTGTCAATGGGGTGATGAAAGAGGTCGATCGACAATAAAAAAGATGAAGGAAATGGATAGAAGAATGGGGGGGGAAGGATGCCCCAAGGAAATTAGAAGAATAATGTTGAGAGGAGAATGACATAGAAGAAAATGGAGACGGGGAGAAAAGAACTAGATTTCATCTAGTGTATTTAAACAACTTTTGTGTCATCATATTTCTAGTGATCTATGTCATCAATCCTTATTAAAAATATAAGCATATGAAAAAAGTGTAGAATGACATGAAAATCCATAATACAAACAATTGTCCATTGCTGAAAACATCAACTCAATGCAACATGTAGAATGTAATGCAATACATGAAGTAAACAAGCTCATCTAACAGGGAAACAAGTACAAACATGTATACTCAACCCAACAATGGTCAAGATTGTTATACAAATGTTTTTCTATCAAGTTGAATATCCCACATGTTCATGATGAAAGAAAAGGGTTCAAAATGATGCCCCAAGAAAGGATACATGTGAGGGGAATTGTGAAAAGGACACAAAGTCCAATGATAAAGATTTGTGCGCTACGAATCAGTA
Source organism: Taxus wallichiana var. yunnanensis (assembly GCA_018340775.1). Classification (NCBI taxonomy): domain Eukaryota; kingdom Viridiplantae; phylum Streptophyta; class Pinopsida; order Cupressales; family Taxaceae; genus Taxus; species Taxus wallichiana. The sequence continues at coordinate 522,514,705 of CM031236.1, read as the reverse complement.
CCATGCAACTCAATGTGCCCCAAAGTATGTACTAAATGAAGCAAGCGAGTCTAGATTTGTAAATGGTTATAGATCCGGGTGATTTGCAAGTCGTTTAGTTCAAAAACACATGAAAGCACCAAAAAGGTATGAGATGAATACCATGCGTGTGACACAAATTTCAGCTAGTGTATGAGCTTTTACCAATTTTTTGAATTTTTACAATTTTTAAGATTTTTGAATTTTTACAAAAATATTGGAAATTTTTATTTTGTAGTGTTTTAGTCATTTTTAGTTTTTTAAGAAGAATCATGGTAAAGAAGATCACTCGGAAGCAAAAAAATATGCCCCGGGGAGAAGACGGGGTCTTAGGTAGCAAAAATTCCCTAAAGACAACAAAAATGAGTTAAAAATAATTATTTAATAAAATTAATTATCACGACAGGGTAAAAGAAAAAGTAATAATGACCACAATGGTCAAAATACATCCCGGGGTCAACACAACGGGTTAAAATAACTAAATATACCCCTCCGGGAGGTAGATCATCGCAAACAGTTCATTTTTAAACATACCCTTACCAAATTTTTACCGTGAGATACTATATGAAGCTGCAAGCGATATGGCAAGAGTGCAAACCCGTAGGAGGTGCACTAGCATCATTCGAGAATATGCCGGAAGAGGAAAATGGACCTTTATGAGTACCCGGCCCACTTTGTCAATTTTAGCATTTAATTTCATTTATTAGGTTAATTAGGAGGTTGAAAATGTGTGTGCGTACACACGAGGCACAAAAATAGGAGCACATGCATCCGGGGTGGTAAAATGTGTACGTGCGATGTGGCACACACGTTAAAATGTTCACGCGGGCATCCTAAAGGACACACATGTGCTAGTCGGGTGGGGTAAATTAGGTTGTGCATGCACATGAAAAAATGAGCATGCATGTGCCACAAACACGTAAACATGCGCAAACCGCGCACATACCGTGTCAAGGGCGTGAACTTTCCCAAAAGGGCACGTAGGCACTAGAATTCAAGACCTACAAGAAACATAGGACATTTTTCAAGAATGTTATTTGATGAATAAGGGTAGATGAAATATGAGTTAGTACTTTAGAAGATGGATAGAAGAAAAGAAAGTTTTAACATGTGTTGTGTTATTTTGTAGAGATGATTAGTAGCCTTAGAGGAGAAAGAGTGACATAGCCGTCTAGTTACCCTAGAGGCTAGCTTTCATCCATGACATAGGACGAATGATGGATATTCTACTACAAGTTATAGGGTTATCCCATGTGGCATTGATGGCACAAATCACCCTCGATCATGGCCTACTCACACGGCCTTTTAATGAGAGGTGGCATAGTGAGAGCCAGCAATTTTTCGACTCCCTATTGGGGAGATGACCAATACTTTAGAGGATGTCTAACGTATTTTGCATGTGCCCATCTAAGGGCAATGATTGAGTATATTAGTGATGGAGCTGAGATTGTAGATACGTCGATTGGACGATTTTGATCGTGATGATATACCTCGTCAAGGTATGATGGTGCATTTACACCGATGTATTGCAGATTATAGGTTTCACACATGCCCTTGTATTTGATGGATCTTGTTAGTGGATTTCTACTCATTGAAAAGACATGCACCTCTTTTCTACTTGGTATTATTGGTGTTATACAAGGATTTTTTGAGGTAAGAGGTATTGTTGGGGCTAGTGCATGTTGGCACATCTATATTGGGATTTACACCTGATTACATACCATGGTCAAAAGACCGTGGGTCCTATAATGTCGCTGCATATATGGCATGGGATCACATATCCATTAGCCATCCAACATGAGTCCTATGATTTCAGGATCCATAGGAGCCATCGCGTGATGGGATGGGTCTTAGTCGAGAGATGACATCCATGGGCACACGGGGATACCTATCATTATCGAGAATTTTTGATGATATTCAACAACATATGATAGTGTGGAGGTTTTACCGCCATTATTAGTGGGGTGAGGATGCAGATGAGCTAAGCATAGCTATGGTTGAGAACTTCCTTATTGGCAGCCGGGGATGCATTATAGAGCATTACATAATAGACCAATGTCGGTGATAATTTGGTGTCGTGCGGGATGTACATGGTCTAGAGATGTGGTATGCCCGTCAAAGCCACAGAGAGATTTGGTATGAGACCATAGATCTAGATAGTTAGGGCCCACATTAGCTTTGATAAGATGGTATCACAAGCTTGGGTTTTGTTGAGATAGATTAGAGATCCTCGGAGTTACACAGAGTATGGGCCATGGTATCGACAATTTTGCCTCACCGCCTTACCATTCCACATGACGTATGGGATGCAGGGGGTTAGATGACCTCCCAAGGAGTTTAGTGATAGTGATGATGATGACTATAATTATGGTGATGATTTTTTTTATGGTCAAGGCCATGACGGTGGTGGTGGATAGGGTCCTCCACCCTTATAGCGATAGGGACGAGGCGGATGCATGGACAAAAACAGAGATCTAAGTTGCTTGATAGCTATAGATGCTCCGAGTGGGTATACCAAAGAGGGTTATAGGCATCATTACAACAGGTGCCCCTTCAGAGAGTAGCACCATAGGGTCCTCCACCAAGAGGAGTACCACATCAAGGGCCAGTTGGTAGCCCGCCACATAGTTCACCGAGAGATGGAGGGTGTGGTGGTTATGGAGGTGGGGGAGATGGGGCGAGATGGTTTCAGCAGATCCGAGTAGATGACAGTCTAGATGACACAAATCACATACCTATTGCAGCAGTCACATGCCTTGGTACGCTTGTTGACTATGCAGAGAGACCAGAGGCCCAAGCAAAGGTGTAGACTATTATTGCAGAGAGAGATCGGTTGACCTGTAGATCACACACAGATCGGTGATGTAGCAAGAGTTAAAAGAGAGTGTGATGGTCTATTATGGACATCCTCATCAGTTGGGATGGTGGATATACTATCACATGTTATGAGAGTTGGTGGTGAGGCATCCTAATACAAGGCCACATACCACCAGATAGTTCTAGATGGGTAGAGGGTCACACCATTTGAGCATCTAGATGTTAGCAGAGTCCGAGATCCAGGTCTCAGAGGACCTCTTGATCAAGTCAATCAAAGTGCAGCAACCTACAAAAGTATAATAGAGTGTAACACTTCTCGCAAGATCATCACATCAACACCTGCCTCCTCCTCAAGAACCTAGGCTACGAAGTTTAAGAGATGGCAAGATTCGTGGGTGACTCTGCTTTATTTATCATGTATTTACATATGTATGTATCAAATGTATGCCTCATGATGAAGGCTTATTTCGATTCATGCATATAATGGTAAATTTTGTACCCAGATGATGTATACTTTGAGACACGCATGTATATGGACATTTGATTTTAGACTCTATATTATGATCTTGTTGCACATGTATCACATGTTTTTGATTTATAATATATCTTTAGATAATATTAATTTGTATTGTAGATGAGATGTTTTTATTATTCCACATGATGATTTTTATGATATTGGTGTGGGGGATATATTTTGATATTTACAACCCCTCTTTCCCCATTGATGATACGATATGTGATGATTATCTTAGCATACATGTATGATGTAGACTTAGCATTTTATTGATATATGATGTATATGATGTTATATGTGATGATATAGATGATGATGTGATAAAAAACAATGTACAAGTAACAAACAAATAAGCACAAACAAAAGTTAACAAATCTACCAAATATACACACTAAACAACTTAACAACACAACTATGCACAATTATAAACAAGTATGCAAAAACACACTCAATATGTACAAATAAGAATGAATATAATCTAAGAAAGAAAAGATCAATCTAAAAGGTATGTTTAAGCAACACACTATACAAATGTACAAGCAAGCAAAACTATACAAACAATGTACACACAAAAAAACAAAGCAAGAAACAAACAAAGAAACAAAGCAAGTAAACTACTACTATGTTTTTGTAAGATTGTTTTCAATGTGTTTTGTGTTGTTTTTTTTAGTTTGGCGAAAAAAAATTCTATTGTTTTTGTATTTTCAGATTTTCTAATGTTTTTCTTTTTCAATCCTATTTGATTGTTTTTGTGTTTTTCAACATATTTCAATGTTTTTGTGATTTTCAACATATTTGAATGTTTTTGTGATTTCTACCGGTTTTCCGAAGCTATGTACAAGAAACCGAGAAATGTGGATGCCCCCAGTGTTAGATGGGAATATACAAAGGCAGATGCCATGTGTTATATACAAGAAGATGAAGATACCCCAACGTTAGATGGGAATATACAAATGCAATCTCTTCACATATTTACAAGAGGAGAACCAGTTGGATCAAGGCTTTGATAGGATAGGCTCACAAATAATCTCAGATATTGGTGCACAATTAGCTCTAAACTAAGCAAATGTAGCCCTCCAGATGCAAGATGATTGTGAACAACGAATCCTCCCAAGGCACCGAAAACTAGTTTTCACCGAGGGACTTATCCAAAGTTCCACAATTGCATGGTTTTCACATTTGGATGACATGTTTTCTCTTTTTCTTTTTCTCTTTTGTAATTTTTTTGTTTTTTTAGTTTGTTTACTTTTTGGTTGTTTTCTGGTTGTTGTGCCATGTTCAAGCATAGAACCACTTGAGGTGCATGGCGTTCATGGGCTGCACTGACTCATCTTCGCGTCAGATAGGCAATTTTGTATGCTCTTGACCCAAATTTGGCCATAATAACGTAAGGTCCTAACCAATTAGGTTCGAACTTGCCTTTCTTTTCTCTCTCCTTCACTGTGTTGAATTGGTTTTCCTTCAACACCAAATCTCCTACCTCAAATTGACGAGGTATGATTCTTTTTTGTAGCTCTATGAAACTCTTTCGATACACTTTAAGGTGGTTGAGTGCATGGATGCGTCTTTCATCTAGTAGCTCCAATTCTTCCAGTCTAGCCACTCTGTAATCCTCATCTTTATCTAGATAGTCCCTAAGAGATATTCTTAGGGAGGGAAGCTCTATTTCCGGGGGATGATGGATTTAGTTCCAAACACTAGGAATAAGGTGTCACACTAGTAGGGGTGTGAATGGAGGTCCTATAAGCCTAGAGGGCAGGTGAATTTACAAATTCCAATTGCGACCTATTTTACTCACCATCTTCTCCATGATTCGAACAAGTGTTTTATTAGTTGCCTTTGTTTTCCCATTACCTCGACGTTAATATGGCATGGACTATTTTAATCATATCCAAAAGTGCTAACATAGAGATTTCATTGTCTTGTTCTTGAAAGATTTTCCATTGTCACCAACAAATTGCGGTAGGAATGCCATATTGAAAAATGAGGTGGTTCATGATGAACTTTGATATTTGAGCACCTGTAACATATGTTAGTGGAACAACCTCCACCCACTTGGTGAAATATTGTGTGAGCATTATAAAGTGTGTATGACCATCGAATGAGGTGGGAGTAATCTTTACTATTAGGTCTAATCCCCATTTAGAGAATGGACATGGTGTTGTGATTAGCTTGTAAAGGTTGCGATGGTGCATGGATGAAGTTTCTGTACTTATGGCATAACACACACTTCTTTACACAATTGCAGCAATTTGTCTCCATGGTAGGCCAGTAATAGTCTACCCTCAATAACTTCTTTTCTAAAACCATTCCATTTTTATAGGCTTTACACACTCCTTCATGTACCTCCTTGATTGTTTGTACTAACTCTACTACATCTAAACAATGAAAAAATATCCCCTTATAGCCACAATGATAGAGGTGCCCCCAAGGAGAGTGTAATGAAATATTTTGTGGATAAGATTGTATTTTTTCAGAATTGGTGATGTTGGGAGGAAAGGTATCGTTGTGGAGGTAATTAAAGAGGGGTTCATACCATGGGAAAAGGAACCAACGACCTCACATGCCAGGCATGATTTTGGCATGTCATATGTAGGTTGAAGTAGATTTTCAACAAAAATGGCATATCATTGTTCTCGGTGGAATTCGTAGTAGCATAGAATCCGCTATTGTCATCAGCATTTGTAGACTGTTTTGTGCCCTTGGAATTTTTTTCAAAAGTGATGCGCACAAAATATTATTTTAGATTTTCTACAAACCTTTTATATGGGATGAGTTTTTCATCCTTAAATTTATATTCATGTTGACTTGCTTGATAATCAGTTATGATTCTCCAATGACCTTAAGGTGGTGGATATTCCATTTTATAGCTAGTTTCATCCCAGCGATGAGCACTTCATATTCTGTAATGTTATTTGTGCATGAAAACCCAAGATGGAAAGATTGAGGTATTGGGTCTCCTGTAGGAGTGATTAGCACTACACTTCCCTCGAACCATGGAAAGTAAATGATCCATCAAAATGTACTTGTCATATGATAGATTCCTCAATGTACATTAATGATGCATCTGCAGGATGCAAACACACCGGCTTTGTTCGTGTAATGGTGCCTCTCCCCACTTTGGTCTGCGAGAACTTGTCCTTTTACTAACTTTTGATGTACATACTCAATGTCAAATTCACTAAGTAGGATGATCCAATTAGCCATCCTACCAATAAGGGCGGGTTTTGACAATAGGTATTGTTGTCAAAATTTCACCCCAGGTAAATTTCGATAACATGCATCGAGTTTAGCGAGTTCCAAGCATGTAGATTGATCCAGAAAATCATAAAAATGACTAAGTCCTAGTCCTGAGCAACAGAGGGACGTGTGGGACGAGAAAGGCGCGGATCGGCCGAAAAGCCTCCAGCGGCCCGCTAAGCATTTGGGACAATCGCGGCGCCGTAAGTACGCGGGCGACGCGAAAGCCGGTTCGGCCGAAAGATAAAAATGACTAACTGCATGAAAGGGGGCCGAGGACAAGAGACAAGAGTACGCGAATCTGGCGAATCATCGGATCGGCCGAAATGAGAACAGTGGCCCGCAAGCATTTGGGACAATCGGGCGAAGTATGCGGCGGACGCGAAGCCGATCTGGCCGAAAGGTAATCAAACAACGCCACGTGTCATCGGCACCAAATGAGGGACGAGGAAGCCCATTTCAAAGCGGACCAGGAAGTTTTTGGCCCAAGTAGTTGGGACATCCGAGACATAAAGACGTGAAGGGCGTGAAGGAGCCGAAAGGGACGAGAACCAACCAGATCACGACACGTGTCGCAGGGGAAAGAGTCCAAAAGTCAAAGGGTGAGTTTTGAAGGGTCACCAGCCAATCGAAGAGGACACGTGTCCAAGTTTAAGGGGGCCCACAAGGAAATTTCAAAGGAAATCCCGCAGAAAGGTGGAGGAGAGAGAATTATTCAGCGAATCAGCGCTTGACACGTGTCATCCATGTGGCAGAGCGCGGGAAAGATTTCAAAATCCGTTTTGGTCTGTTCCGTGCCCTAAATCTTCAGATCATCATATCTTTCGATCCAAAACTCAGATTTGCACGTTCTTTATATCAACGGAAAGCTTGTGAAATTATCTACATGATTCTGGGGTTAATCTCGAGTTTTGGTGTATTTTGGAGGGAGAAAATCGAGAAACGGCTCTGACGCATATTCATGGCCAGAAGTGACATTCCAATGATCGCATTTAATGCGTAATGGGTCGCATTCTCCCGTAGTCCGGCCAAAGTGAAGATGGGGTATGGGTTCGTAAGGTCCCCATGCCGTTTTAATGCACCGTAGTCAAGGAGGAATGGGATTTCATGTTTTTTGTACGTTTCTGTCTCCTGGGCTCGACCCATGTAATGTAAAAGCGATTTGGCTCATTAAAAAAATAACAAGTTGTTCATCTTTTCTCGCTCTGCCCTCCCTTCTTTTCTTCTCTAGGGTTGAAAATGGAGTTCGAACCTCCTCCTTGCTCAGTAATGGCATTTTTGCCTTTTACTATTGAAATGGTGTTCGTGGCAAACTTCACGGCAACAAAATGTGTTTTGTGATGCATCTCGTCCATCCTTTCTCGTTTTTGCTTGTTTTCTTCTTGCCTCTCTTCATTGAGGTATTTGTGCATGTTTCAACGCTCATTGCAGATCCGGAGCCGTGCTCATGGAGTTTTGGGACATTTTCGTGTGAAATCTATCCTTGGGCCTCGTGATGCATCTCGTCCATCCTTCCCATTGCTCATCTTTCTTTGTCCCATGGCAGTTTTGATAGATGTCCAACATTCTCCTTCTCTGGTGTATCACCATTTTAGTGTAGGATTTTGTTCTTTTCCTTTCTCTCTCTCTCTGTCTCCTTGGCATGGTTAGATTAGGATTAGATTAGCTTGCCTGCAATGGAATAGTTTGTCAGCGGAGGTAGTTTAGGAGTAGGAACCAGCCTTCTCTCGGAGATTCCTCTCGCCGGTTTCACAAGTCCCACGCTGAGAGAGGTTTCCATGTTGTGGCAATCACACCTTTGGATGCCTGAGTGATCAACCTAGAAGCCCGATCTGCATCCAGGGGGCTTTGTGATTTCGCATCAGCAGTTTTGGCACAGACGCTGGGACATCACGTGGTTAGAGTTTCATCTTCTTGAGAGGTGTCTCATTATCAAATAGAAAATCTTAAGCCACCATGCGAGCATCAGCAGTTTGCACACTGGTGGGACCTTAGAGGTCTTCCACTTCATCTTTTGCAGTTGATGTGTTCTTGTGAAGATTTCAGCCTTTTGAGGCACTTACAAACACATTTGGCGATTCCATCGGTCAACAACCCATCTCTGAAGTTACTGAGACCTTCCTTTCCATTCATTTTCATTCTTTTCTATCCATTCTTCCTTCCATCTCTTCCATCATTCTTTCATTCTATTAAGTTGTGCAATCATTACTTCATTTCCATCATGGAATTCACATCAACAAAGCATGAAGATATTCCACCTCCAACATGTTTTACAAATCCTCCAAATCAACATTTTGAGTAGATTCAAGATCGTATGCATACCCATATGAGCAAGCAAAGGTGCAAAGTCGGTTTGGCATGGAGCCTTCCAAGAGCAAGAGTATGCATACAATGAAGACCATCGAGATCAAGATGTTTGGTCTGTTGAGAAAATCCAAAAGATGGAGGCAAAGATGGTGCAGCCAGGCAAGCAACTGCTCGATGAGAGCTTTGAATTGGTTGCAGGACTCCTTGTCCATGGGGAGGCCCTTTTCCAAGACACTTCAGACCCTCAAGAGAAGCTGGACTTCATGATAAAGATGCTGCGCCCAACTTCGCACAATGGACAACGTAAATAGAGGCCTATACATTCGGTGTTGAACAACCTTGTCAATGGGTAAGTTCTACACCATCATCCGGTTTTTCTCTTCCCATTACTCAAGCCGCATCATCTCATCCGGACTTGCAAATTTTAAACTCTCCATCTCATTTGTCACAAATGTTGATCCCATGTCTCCACCTCTCAGTCTTCCACCACACCTCAATTCTTCTTTCCTTTTTCCTTCCAAACAGTCATCCTCTCCACAAGAGCTAAAAGAAATCCCCCCTCCTCTAAAGAAACAAGAGATTTCATCTCCTTTACCACCACAAAAATTGTCAAATCAGTTGAGTTACAACCCATCCCTCCTCTTGCATTCCCAATTCCATGTGGGGAAGAAGAAATTGCAAAATTCAGTCATCAAGGACAGCAAGAGGAAGAGCCAAAAAGAAAAAGAAATGATTAAGAGCTTAGTAAGTTTGGCTGCCAAATTTGGGATGACAAAGATCCCCTTGATGGTTAAACCTACAGAAGAGGCTAGGGTTGGAGAACAGGTGGTGGTTAGGACTGATTTTGTTGCAGCAGAAGAAGAAGATCTTACAGTCCCAACTTGTCCTCTAGAAAGAAATGCAGTTGAAGAGTTTGACTTGACAAACTTCATGCCGGAGGAAGAGTTCAATCAAGAGCAAGATTGTCTTCAAAAATTTGAGGAAGGAGAAGCTGCTCCAAATCCAAAAGAAGAGGAGCACATTCCACTGTGGGGAGAAAAGTGCAGATCCAAGAGCTCGAGCACAAAAAAGTGCATGGAAGAACCGTCGCTTCTTTTTTCTACTTCACCTCTCTCAAGTTCTAGTCTTTGAAGAGGAGTTTTACCTCTCAAACTCAATGTTGAAGGGAGAAAGAAACCATGGTGGTCAAGTTACGGATCAAGAAGACACCATGGAGGAAGTTGAGCATTTACAAAGGAGACAAAGAATGAGGCGGTTTACACGTCGATTTGGAGGAGGCTGCTTTTGATGGAGAAGAACCGGTTGAGTTTCCACCATTCTCTCTCATCATCCACATTCCAAACACAAGAGTCTCGTTGTCATGAAGGAGAACATTCATTTTTGTAGCACTGCATCCGATAACAACTCTTCGGAATCAAGATGGAAGATTTTAATCTTTCATGTTCTTCATGGAGGAAGAGAAGGGACAAAGGAACTTCACCATTTCTTCCACACCATCCATTCGGGAGGGTCTACAAGAAGACTCCATTTTGGAGTTGAAAATCGAGCTATGGGCATATCAAACGGATCGACTGCATTGCCCAATCGTAATTAGCTTCATTGGAGCCAAAGGAGAAGTCACAACTAGTCATGCTTGCTTCTGAGCATGAGGGTGAGCTACAAAGTACCAAGGATCAGCTGTCATACCTCTTCAATCCAAATGCAGAGCAACTAAAAGAGGTATTGAATTTTCCTTCAGTTGATACCTTGATGATTTGGGTGGAATACCGACACTTCTTGTTGATTTTCCACTCATCCTAACAGCCATGATCAGCTCCAAATCAATTGCATGGCTGCCACTTTTGAGAAAGGGAAGCTATTTCTCACAACCAATTGCAGGGTTTGTTTAGCTTGCCTTTGCTCCCAGTTAGAGTAGAGTAGGTAGGTTTTCTTTGAGAAGAAGTGCTTGTGCACACTCGCATGTTTCATTTTGGAGCATGTATGATTTTCAGATTGCATATAGTTTTGGTGTTCTGTTTTTTTCTCTTGTGATTCGTTTTTGGTGGCATTTTGGTGAGAACAACTCCATGTCCAAAGTGGGTTTCAAGTGGCTTAGAGGAAGTTTTCAAAGTTCAGATCGGGCCAGTTTTCGAGCTTATGACTCCATGCCCAATGGATTGCTTCAGTTAACGATCATTCATCTGGCAGATGACCCCACCGAAGTCGCCAACCGTTGTCAAAATTTCACCCCCTGGGTAAATTTCGATAACATACATCGTAGTTTTTGCGCCCAAGCATGTAGATTGATCCAGGAAAAATCATGAAAAATGACTAAGTCCTAGTCCTTGCAACAGTAGGGACGTGTGGGACAGAAAGGCGCGGATCGGCCGAAAAGCCTCCAGGCGGCCCGCTAAGCATTTGGGACAATCGGGCCAGAAATCTGTCATCACCAATCCGGCACTATGATAATTCTTCACCGGGAACTCTCGTGCTATGATTATTTACTAATGCATGAGACTTTAGTTTGGTGGATGTAATCTGAAGCAAAACAACAACCGAACACAAAAATACCATGACTATGATAAGACAGAATGACGACAAATCTGAAATATCAAAATAAATTATAATATTAACATGAAACTATTACAATCTCACCCATGAGATACTTCAACAAGACTATGGGAGAAACTTTACAATTACACCTCTTGATGGCTTCTTCAACACACCTTTAACTGATGGCTTCCTTCGTACACTTCCTACAATATTTCTCACTACTTCTTTCTATGCTAAATGAGGGGGGTGGCCTCTCTATTTATAGAACTTCCAGAGGCTTATCCATCCTATCTCTAAGATAGGATAAGAAATCCACTGACGAATCATATTCCATACCTTAACTCTTATCTCGTACATGTAAGCTTATCTCGTTAAGATAAGATAAACCTTATCATTTTACATGGGTTCCACATTTTTAGACTTTTTACAAATAAAATACACAAAATATTTATGACCTCACTCCTTGTCCTTATTACCAATATAATATTTCTAATTCCTAATCATGTAGACCCTACTTCTCTAATTACCCAAACTTTGACATTTTAACATTACCGGACCACTTACGACAAATATTTACTTTTAAAACATTCGTATTGTACTTTGACTATTACCGTACTCCACATTATTGGCGGCACCGTACTGACGGCACCGTTATCTTCTATCGGACGCTACTACTAATTACACTTAACAACATCCTATTCCTAATACATACATTAATGAAATAGAAATTTTGGAGGAAAATTTTAGTGTCGACATCTTCCCCTTCCTAGCTTCTACTCGTCGTCCCTGAGTAGACTATTCAGTGCTTGGAAAATCTTCAACTTGTCGTGGTTGACCCATTTCGTAATGGGAGTGCCATCCAATTCCTCCAGTCGGTACGTACCATTTTCATGCACAACTGCTATTTTGTAGGGCCCCATCCATTTTGGAAGAAATTTTCTCTGTCTTCTTTTTTGTATCTGGAATCATATACTAGGACCAAGTCATTCACATGAAATGGAGACCATCGGATCTTTTGATCAAAGTATTCCTTCTGCTTCATTTTCTTCTTATGGCTTGTATCCTTTGCTATTTCCCTCATTTCCTCTAGCAAATGAAGATGTACCAACCTTTCTTTTACTAAATCACTTTCATCCATCCTTTCATTTTTCATAACTCTCACAGTGGGAATATCAAACTCAATAGGAAGAACTGGATCAATGCCATAGGCCAACTGAAATGGGGAGTATCATGTTGCTGACTTTGATGTTGCCCTATATGCCCACAATCTTTGCATGAATCCTTTTATCCCATTTATGTACTGTAAGGCTGCATCTTTTGCTAGAATTTGACACACAAACACAAAATTTATTCGTTCCACTGCCCATTTGTGCTTGGCTTGTATGTTGTTACCTTCCCCGTGTTTGATAGAAAACTTATTCACTAGGGCTTCTACCACCTCATTAATGAAGTGGCTTCCTTGATCTGTTACAATTTCTAATGGACAACCAAATCTGGTGACAATGCGTTCATATATGAACCTTGCCACTTCATCCATGGAAGTTGTTTTCAATGGCCTAGCTTCAACCCACTTGGTTAAATAATCTGTGGCAACTACAATATACTTATTTTGACGTGATGTAGTTGGAAGTGGACCTACAATGTCTATTCCCCATTTTTCAAAGGGACCAAGGGGAAGAATAGGACATAATGGAGCTGATGAAGTCTTACGGTTACCATGTGTTTGACAAATATCACATGTCTTACAATAATTATAACAATCTTTAAAAAGTGGGCGGTGATAACCTGCATCCAAGATCCTTCTTGCTGTAAGTTGTCCAGAGAAGTGCCCTCCACATGTACCATTGTGGAATTCTTCTAGCAGCTCCTTTCCTTGATCACGTCCAACTACCCTCTTGTACTGTCCATCAGGTCCTATTCGAAATAATGCTCCATGCAGAATAGAATATGGACGACTGGCTTGAGTAATCTTTCTCTTAGTATTTGCATTGGCACCATCAGGAAACTTGAATTCATTCAGATAATTCTAAATATCTATGTATTCACTAGGGATTGTGTCAAGGGAGAACAATGCTGCATCGGGAAAATCATCATCATCACAAGATGATCCTAAACCATCATAGGCTCGAGAGAGTGCATCTGCATTGACATGCTTCTTTCCTGGCCTATCTATAATATCAAATTCAAATTCTTGTAGCAAAATTATCCATCTTGCTATCCTCCCTGATGGGTTAGGCTTATTGACAATATATTTCAGAGCCTGATGATCCATTACAACTATAAATTTCTGCCCTAGCAAGTAATTTCTAAACTTCTTTACAGCAAAAATGATAGCCAGAGCCTCTTTTTCGATTCAGTATAGTTTACCTCAGCACTGCTCATTTGTCTACTCCCAAAGTAAATTAGATGTTCATTCCCATTTTCATCCTTTTGGCTCAAAGTACTACCTAGTCTTTGTATCCGAGGCATCGTTGTACACAATGAATGGCTTGCTCCAATCTGGATTCTTCAAAACAGGTGAAGACACTAGGGCTTCCTTCATTGTCCAAAAGCTTCATGCGCCTTGTTTCTGGTTCATAAGCAACATCCTTCTTCAAGAACTGGGTTAGTGGGTGTGCAATCTTTGAGAAATTCTTGATGAACCTTCTATAGTAACCCACATGGCCTAAAAATGATCTCAACTTACTTCTATTCATAGGAAATGGTAAATCTTTGATTTTTGAAACTTTATCAGGATCAGTACCAATACCATCTCTGGATACAACATGCCCTAACAAAACGCCTTTAGAACATCCAAAGATACATTTTGTAGGGTTTAGTGAGGCTTGTGCTTTATCTAACCTTTGAAATGTTGTCTCCATCAGTGCAGTGGTGCAACTTGCTCCCATAGATGCAAAAATCATCCGAGAAATACTTTGATGAAGGTCCCAATGTAGGGTTGAACACCCTATTCATCAAACGTATTTTGGAATATTCTTTGGAGCATTACACAACCCAAAAGGCATAACTCTATAAGCAAACGTTCCCAAGGAGTGGTGAACGTGGTCTTCACCTGATCTTTCTCGATATACGAACTTGGTTGTAGCCGCTTATATCCATCAAAGAAACTATAAGCACTCTGGCTAGCTACTTCGCCCAAGATCCGATCTCGAAAATGGAAGAGGGTAATGATCCTTCTTTGTTGCCTTATTGAGCTTCCTGTAATCAACACAAATGCGTAGCTTCCCATTCTTTTTTATTGAGATCACAATGGGAGAAACCCATTCTGAATTCTCCACAGCAAATATGAATCTTGCATCAAGCAACTTATCTATTTCTTCTTTTACAGTCTTGGAAAAATTAGGATTCATTCTATATGGCATTTGCTTTATAGGCTTAGCACCATCTACCAGCTCAATACAATGTTCTACCCAACTTACTTGACGGAGTTCCTTATAATCAAAAGTGAATAGGTGTATGTACCTTCGAAAGAGCTGGAGGTAGGATTCCTTCTCACTCTCCATCACAGCATCACCAATCTTTATTTGTTGGAGACGATCATCAACTTCTTCTTCAGATAATTTTATGGGGTCATGAGTTGGTGTGACTGGCAGGATATCCATGACTGAAACATCCACCTCGCTTTCTTCATCTTCAGTGTCCACTTCACTGGGTACTAGAGTAATCAGAGGATGTCCAATCATCAGTTTCATCACTTGAATCCACAGGTTCTACTTTATGATGTCGAGGATCACGTTTATCTTCACCTCTCTCTACCACGTCCAAGTGTCATGAAACCTTCATTCCAGTAGTTTCTTGCATGAACTCTCCTTAGCCATGGTCTTCCCAAAAACATTGGGTACGCAACAGTACCATTTTTCATCACCTGAAAGTCTACCACACATACAACACCCATAACAAATATTGCCACATTTGAAACTACACCTTCTGGTTTAGTTTTTCCCTTATTTAATGACCTTAACATAAGTGTTGAAGGGCGATCAATTTTTAAACCCAACATATTCATTACAGACTCGGTCATTACATTAACTGCAGCACCTCCATCAACTAAGACATCATGAATTGAAATACCATTACATAATACCTCAGCTTGTGGAGCATAGGGATCTGCCTCTGCCTCCAAAACAGGGACCTCAACCTCCTTCCTTCTTCAAGCATTGAGTCCACCTCATGACTCCCGCCTCTTCTCGAAGACATAGCCAAGAGTTGACCATATGTAATATTTGCGAGGCCTTTTGGATAGATCTTCCAAGATGGAGTATGGTCCTTGCCCCGTGAAATCGAGAAAATCCTGCACACCCAACTTTCTTCTCCTATGTTTCTTACTAGTTTCTTCTTTCATCTTCTTAGGATCATTTCCATCTTGATTATCTTTTTCTTTCTTTCTTTTTGTTACAAACACATCTACTTCATTATTTCTGCTCTTATCTACTACATCAAAAGAATTCACAGGTGCTTTTCCTTTATCATTATCTCCCTTACCAGATGTAGAAGCTCTATCTGGACAATTATACTTATAATGACCCTTTTTATAACAACCATAACAAACAACTTCAGAAATATTTCTCTTTGGACCTCTATCTCCTCCCTGAGAACTAAATTCCTTTCCTTGAAGAAGATTAATAGTTAACTGACCCATCTTTTTGAGCAGATCTTCATACTCAGTAGATGTATTAGGAGAAATATTTGTGCTCACCGGGAGTGGTTGTGGATTCAGGACCAAAGGTGCTGGTGTAGGCTCTACTTTAGCAACAATTTCTTTGGGCTCCTCTTCCATGCTTTCTTCTTGCCTTCTTGCAATCTCCTTTGCTTGTTCAATGGTAGCTGGGTGGTCATACTTCACTCGTTGTCTGATCTCTGGCTTCATCCCAAGAATGAAGTGCTTACAAAGGAGATTATCCACGCCATTCATCAACCCATCCGCTAGTCCTTCCTTAGGATCTCGGGCATCGAGCTTCCTCCTTAGCTCTAGAACACGAGCATGATAATCCCTTATCTTCTCCTTCTCTCCTTGGGATAGCTTTGTGATCTCGATCATGAGATCTGCATATTTCTGTTGTTCACCAAATTCTTCAAGAAAACTTTCGGTTAATAAATCCCATGAATTTTTCACATTATCACCTAGTGTTTCAAACCACCTAAGTGCTGAACCATCCAAAAAGGTAGGAAAAAATTCAGTCCATTGTTCCCTTCTTATAAGGCCATTACAAATACAAGATCGTTTAAACTCTTGAATGAAAGAAGAAGCATCTTCATTAGATTGAGCTGAAAAAACAGGAATCTTTCCCATTTTCAAAAGTAACCACCGTGAAATACCAACCCACAAGTACAATTAACAAGACTTATGTGCACAAATAATTGGAATCACTATACTAGAAAGTGACTTTACACCTTTCTCTGAAGAAATTAGAAATGACCACGGTAAACTATGGTAAAACTTGACTTACTTTGCGGTAAAACCGACTTTATCTTGTGGTAAACACTATTCACAGTAAAAAGTGAAGTTATCATGGTAAATACTATTCACGGTAAAAAGTGACTTTATCGGTAATTACTATTCCCAGTAAAATGACTTTAAGTGGGGTAACTACTATTCATGGCAAAAATGACTTTAACATGGTAACTACTATTCACGGTAAAAATGACTTTACCATGGTAACTACTATGCACAAGAAAAACAAGGTTACCCTCAATTAATTTTTGCCTAAGTGGGAATATCTCTCCGAGTAAAATCCACAACGAGGAATGGTCCTAAAGAAACGGAACCAAAATGTCATCACCAATCCAAGCACTATGATAATTCTTCACCAGGGAACTCCTCGTCTTAGGATTATTTACTAATGCACATGCCTTGAGTTTGGTGGATGTAACTGAAACAAAACAACAACATAACACAAAAATACCATTGACTATGATAAGACGGAATGATGACAAATCTGAAATATCAAAGTAAATTATAATATTAACATGAAATTGTTACAATCTCACCCATGAGGTACTTTAACAAGACTATGGGAGAAACTTTACAATTACACCTCTTGATGGCTTCTTCAACACACCTTTAACTGATGGCTTCCTTCGCACACTTCCAACAATATTTCTCACTACTTCCTTCTATGCTAAATGAGGGGGGTGGCCTTTCTATTTATAGAACTTCTAGGCTTATCCATCCTATCTCTAAGATAGGATAAGAAATCCACTCTGACGAATCATATTCCATACCTTAACTCTTATCTCGTACATGTAAGCTTATCTCGTTAAGATAAGATAAACCTTATCATTTTACATGGGTTCCACATTTTTAGACTTTTTACAAATAAAATACACAAAATATTTATGACCTCACTCCTTGTCCTTATTACCAATATAATATTTCTAATTCCTAATCATGTAGACCCTACTTCTCTAATTACCCAAACTTTGACATTTTAACATTACCTTAGGACCACTTACGACAAATATTTACTTTTTACAACATTCCTATTGTACTTTGGATCATTCTACGTACTCCACATTATTGGCGGCACCGTACTGACGGCGCCATTATCTTCTATCGGACGCTACTACTAATTACACTTAACAACATCCTATTCCTAATACATACATTAATGAAATAGAAATTTTGGAGGAAAATTTTAGTGTCGACGACGCTGCGGCGACGCGAAAGCCGGTTCGGCCGAAAGAGAAAAAATGACTAAGCTGAGCGGGATAGTTCGGGACAAGAGTACGCGAAGTATGCGAATCGACCGGATCGGCCGAAATGAGAACAAAGCGTGCCCGCTAAGCATTTGGGACAATCGCAAGTGGAAACGCTGCAGACGCGAAAGCTGAAGTTCGGCCGAAAGAAAAAATGACTAAGCCGTTGAGCGGGACAGTTCGGGACAAGACTACGCTAAGTACGTGAATCGGCCGGTTCAAAGAAATGAGCGAAACAGTGGCCCGCTAAGAATTTGGGACAATCGGGCCGTAAGTATGCGGCAGACGCGAAGCCGATCCCGAAAGCCAATCAAACAACGCCACGTGTCATCGGCCAAATGAGGGATGAGGAAGCCCATTTCAGGCGGATCGAAAGTTTTTGGCCCAAGCAGTTTGGGACATCCGGGACATAAAGACGTGAAGGGCGCGAAGGAGCCGAAAGGGCCGAGAACCAACCAGATCACGACACGTGTCGCAGGGGAAAGAGTCCAAAAGTCAAAGGGCGAGTTTTGAAGGGTCACCGAGCCAATTAGAAGAGGACACGTGTCCAAGTTTAAGGGGCCACAAGGAAATTTCAAAGGAAAGCCCGCGGAAAGGTGGAGGAGAGAGAATTATTCAGTGAATCAGCGCTTGACACGTGTCATCCATGTGGCAGAGTGCGGGAAAGATTTCAAAATCCGTTTTGGTCTGTTCCGTGCCCTAAATCTTCAGATCATCATATCTTTCGATCCAGAACTCGGATTTGCACGTTCTTTATATCAACGGAAATCTTGTGAAATTCTCTACATGATTCTAGGGTTAATCTTGAGTTTTGGTATAGTCTAGAGGGAGAAAATCAAGAAACGGCTCTGACGCGTGTTCATGGCCAAAAGTGACATTCCAAATGACTGCATTTAATGTAGAATGGGTCGCATTCTCCTGTAGTCGATCAAAGTGATAGGGTATGGGTTTGTAAGGTCCCCCATGCCATTTTAATGCACCTAAGTCAAGGAGGAATGGGCTTTCACGTTTTTTGTACGTTTCTGTCTCCTGGGCTCGACCCATGTAATGTAAAAAGCCAAATTTGGCTCATTCTAAAAATAACAAGTTGTTCATCTTTTCGCTTTCTGCCTCCCTTCTTTTCTTATCTAGGGTTGAAAATGGAGTTCGAACCTCCTCCCTTGCTCTGTAATGGTGTTTTTTGCCTTTTACTATTGAAATGATGTTCTGTGTAAACTTCTGAAGCAACAAAAATGTGTTTTGTGATGCATCTGTCCATCCTTTCTCGTTTTTGCTTGTTTTCTTCTTGCCTCTCTTCATTGCAGGTATTTGTGCATGTTTGAACATTCATTGCAGATCTGGAGTTGTGTTCATGGAGTTTTGAGACATTTTTCGTGTGAAATCTATCCTTGGGCTGTGATGCATCTCGTCCATCCTTCCCATTGCTCACCTCTCTTTGTCCCACATGGCAGTTTTGATAGATGCCCAACATTCTCCTTCTCGGTGTATCACCATTTTAGTGTAGGATTTTGTTCTTTTCCTTTTTCTCTCTCTCTTTGTCTCCTTGGCATGGTTAGATTAGGATTAGATTAGCTTTCCTGCTTTGGAATAGCTTTGGCAGGAGTAGTTTAGGAGCAGGAACCACCTTCTCTAGAGATTCCTCTCAAGTTTCACAAGTCCCACGCTTGAGAGAGGTTTCCATGTTGTGCAATCACTGGATGCATGAGTGATCAACCTGAAGCCTGATCTACATCCAGGGGTGCTGTGATTTTGCATCACGGGTATTTGAGTGGGTCAACTTTGTATATAAACTTAGTTTTTTATTCAACAAATAATATCAAGTTTTTGGAAGGTAAAAAAAATGGCCAAACAAATTTTTTTGATTTGGGGATAGTTGACCTCATATGCAATTAGGGTATGACTAAGATAGTACACTAGATTTTCTTTTTGGATTTGGTAATACTGAGCAAGCAAGGTGCTAATAGAAAATTGGGTTGTAGATATATATAAAAAAGCGGCTACGCTGGAGTTGGTGGCATGAGGAATGGAAAATTTTCCAAGTATTGCTTGAGCAAGGCAAAGGATTTTTGTTTCTCTGGTCCCCAAATGAATTCCACGTCCTTTTTAAGAAAATGGGTAACGGAGTGACATTTATTGGCAAGTTGTGAGATAATGCAAAAGAGATGGCTTGTATTTTCCCTTGCAAGTTGTGTAACTACTTGATGTTCTTGGGAGGAGGCATTTTAGTAATAGTAGTTACTTTAGCAGGGTCTACCTTGATCCCTCTTCTTGATACAATTAAGCCCAAGTAACTTCCCTAATAACACCCATAAGACACACTTCCTTGGATTTAACTTTGACCTTATATTCTCTAAGATGCTAAAAATATGTCTTGAGACCTCGTGATGGTCTTCTCTTGTCTTTGATATTTCCAGGATATCATGCGCACATAGTCCTCCATGATGTTGTTGAGCATGTCATGAAATATTACGGTCATTTCCCTTTGATAAGTTACACCGGTATTTTTAAGGCCAAAGGGCATTACTTGATAACATAATGTCCCCAAGGGGTTGTAAAGACAATCTTATGTTGATCTTCCTCTACTATTTTAATTTGGTTATAGCTAGAAAATCCATCCATAAGAGATAACATTTCATAGCCTATAGTCAAATTGACAATCATGTCGATGTTGGGTAGGGGAAAATCATCTTTAGGACATGCCTTGTTGATGTCTTGAAAGTCAGTGCAAATTTTGATTCCAATAGGTTTCTTTTGAACTGGAACTATGTTAGATATCCACTCATGAGTAGTCAATAGGTCTAATAAACCCTGTTGCTAACAGTATTTCTAACTCTTCTTTGACCAAAAGGGCCACTCGTGGATGCATTTTCCGTAGCTTTTATTTAATGGGATTTACGTCTACATGCACAAATAAGTTATGCACCACCAAAGATGGATCTAAGCCCGACATATCCGCATAAGACCATGCAAATATGCCCATGAATTCTTTGAGAATCATAGTGAAAGTTTTTTTTCCTATGCTAAAAGTGAAGCTCCCAACTTGACTATCTTTGGTTCCTCTTTCGTTCCAATATTAACATCAATAGTTTCTTCCATAAGAATTTTTACATATCCTCCATATGCGTGCAGGATCAGGAGGAAGGTTGAGATCTTCTTCTAAGGGCGTCTCAATGATATTTTCATCCTCAACGTGGTCACTTCTTTTGTCCATTGATTTTTATTTGTTGGTGAGCTAGTGCCTCAAAGAGGTTTTCACCTGTGCAACTTAGACTTATGGTTTTTCCGATGGTTTGTAGAGGAACTTTTACACTCACTTTTTCTTAGATTTTTCTGACCACGTAGCTCAACTTCCTCCCGAAGTATGTGCAGGTATCCAAGTTAATGAAGAAACCTTTGAAAGCTAACTACCATGTTAAGCATTATTCTCTACTCTTTGAAAGCTAACTAGAAATGGACCTATGTATATCCTTAGCAATCAAAATATGATTTTTTGTTTTATCCCAAGGGTTTAAGAATGGAGTCTCATCAAGACATGGCTACAAGGTCATTTTGATTCTCTCCATATGACTCAAAAGCTTGGATGGATGAAATGCAAGATGAAGATACCTAGCTCAACACTAATGGAGGATGCTCAAAGATGAAAATGCCTATAGTTTATGTTATATGCATGCAAAGGTGTAAGAAGAAAGGTAGGAGGAGGGTTCTTTATATAACCCATTAGTTTGAAGAAGCTTTGCATCCTATTGTATGTGGGATAATAGCAAAGTTAGGTTAGTTAGGGATAAGCATACTTTAAGTTTGCTTTAGGAGAGATTAATATATCATTAGTGATCCATGGGAGTTGAGGGGGTGTATTAATTAATCAAGAGTGATTAACTAATAGACAGGTGTAAACTTATAGAAGCTTTTTTAGACAATATCTATAATGAGGGGATTTTAATCCAATAAATGAAGACTTATTGATTAAATAGAAGAGAGGGTTAATTAATTAAGATCAATTAATTAATCTAGATAGAAAGGAATACTAATTAACAGAAGGTTGTTAATCGACGTCTTGAATGATAAAAGGGTTAATTAATCAGCGTCATGTAATTAATTCGGGCAAAAGTGATAGAGAAGAAAATGTGTGTAATTGAAAATATGTTAGTTTTGAAAGGAAAGGGAATGATTAGCGCAATTTAAGTATTTAAGTTGCTCGATCCAAATTATAGGTGTTTATAGTTTTCATAACACCAAGGGAACCTAAATAATGCTAGAAAATTATCGCCTTTTGCAAAGCACCAAGACCTCAAAGCCCCTAGTAAACTTGGCCACCGTATAGTAATCGTAACATCTTTTAAAACTCCAATGGGCGTGGCCTTAGTTCTATTTTCCATAAACAACACATTTGAAGATGGTTGTAATGGTGGTCTCCCCATCTGAATCCACACATCCAAAGTGAGTACATTCACTTATGCACATGTATCAATCAAAATGTTACTCAAGAGCCATCCATCAACAACAACATTTAACATGATCTCCTTGTCATAATCCATACTATGAGGAAGAAGGTTAACATGCGAGAATTTGTCTTTCGCACTCAACCCCAACGCATCGATTTTTTCCCCTTAGCCATTCCCCTAATAAAGGAATTATGTTCTCTTGTCACGGAATCTTACAAACCTCCTTTAAACCATCATTATCCTTCTAAGGAAGCTTAACTTATTTCTTTTGTTCCAACTTTCATGACTACTCTTTTAAACATTGTATCTCACCCTAAAAATTCCTAATCACCTCCATGGTTTCTTGATAAACTTCCTTTTGATGCATAGGGTCTGGATACTTTGCATGTAATACCTCCTCCTTTGTAATGGCAGGCTTCTGCTTTGGAACTTCCCTAGCGCATGTAGCCTCAACACTCGTAGTGATTTCACATGTACCAATGTAAGATCGAGTCTTGCAACTTCTGCAACCATCGATATTCCACATTGCATTGTACCATAACC
This sequence comes from Taxus wallichiana var. yunnanensis, assembly GCA_018340775.1. Lineage (NCBI taxonomy): Eukaryota > Viridiplantae > Streptophyta > Pinopsida > Cupressales > Taxaceae > Taxus > Taxus wallichiana. The sequence continues at coordinate 522,491,596 of CM031236.1, read as the reverse complement.
ATTCATGTGCCCTTATCCTGCTTTTGATTCTTACTCAAGTGTTCATACAAGTCTGGGCATTCTTCATAGTTGTGGTTCTTTCCGCAAAAAGAACAAATAATATTCTGAGGGCATTCATGCCTGTTTGGTTTTAAAATGGCACTTTAACAAAACCACGGTTAGGGGACAGCAAGTCCCTCCTCTTTATGGGAGAGGTTCCCTTATTGAAAGCAAAGAAGAAAAGCTTATATATAAATGTACAACTTTCATCTTAAGGTTGGACTTCTGACATCTTGAAATGTTTTTTACCAAAATAGCTTATCAATACAAATGAATGGAAGAAACTAAAGAAAGGAAAGAGCAGAATATAACAATACTTTCAAGAAATATAGATAGTAGAGTATAACCTTATACGTCTTGAGAAAAGGTGATATTGAATAGAATCATTCACATTCACAAAACATGAAATATCATTCCATAGACACGAGTTCTAGAAATCATATCAATAAGAACACAAAGTTTCTTATTACGGAAGATAAATGATCCACATATTTCGTAAGCAAGAAGTGGCAATCGATAAAGATAGAGAGAAAGGGAAATTCTTACGTATTGATTGCTTTGATTATATTTACACTTCAAAAGTATCGAGTCCAACATTTGCAATGAGCCAAGCTCTTGCATTTATAGATTAAGCAAAGAGGAGAAGAAGAGAAGGAAGAAAATTTGATTTGGAAGCTCAACCACCAACCATCAATGCCCCTGCAAATTTGCCTACAATCATCAAATCTAGTTTCGCATGTCTTTGGCATGTTGCTAAAGAAGGAAGGATGGAAGATCGAGATCAAATTGAATCTAGTTGAAGTAGTCGATCACATATTAATAGCATGAATATGTTTTCCGATTTTCATCCAAATCAAGATATCTAGTTGGTTCTCCATGTCTATTTGGCGTGTTGGAGAAGGAAGGGTGGAAGATCGGATCAAATCTCGATCTGTTTGAAGCAATCGAGATCATGTATTAATGGCGTGAAAGAATTTTTCCAGATTTCTAACCATCAAATTCTATTAAAAATAATATTTTATGCTTCCATGACATAGAGAGGAGACCAAGACCTTTCCAACAGTATAAAATTTGTCGAATTTCGAATACTGGAGTGAAAGTTATGCTCATTTGAATATTTGAATCGAATCCGTACAAAAATGGTGAAAATGCAATTTTCACAAAATGGATCTACAGGCCTAAAATTAAAATTGCACCTTTAGCACAAAATATGCAAAAGTGAAAAAGTCTCCCTCAAACCCATAGACCCAGTAACTTCACTTTTGATATAGGTCTGACATGTGGCTTTACCTGAGTGGTAATGGAGTCGCGGCTCACTTTATAATTTTACTTCTTTTGGAAACAAGGCTCAAAATCTCAAAGTTCTCCACCGACCCACTTCCCCATTTTGAATTTTCAATGTGGGCTCAACATTTTAACTTTATCCCTTGGCATGAGCAGGCCATGGTTCACTTTATCACTTTACACCTTTTATGGAAACAAAACCAAAATTCCTAAAGTGTCCCGACAACCCGCCTCTCCGCTTTGACTTTTCAATGGATATTCAATACATGGCTTCAACGGAGTTGTGACTCATTTTTGTAACTTTACTCCCTTTGGCAATAAAGGAAAAATCTTCAAAGTGCTCGACGATCCACCTTCCCACTTTGACTTTGGCGTGGCTTAACATTTGACTTTTTCCCTTTTGGAAACAAAACCAAAAATTTCCAAAGTGCCCCGATGACCCGAGACACGTGGAGGGTTGGCACACATTGGAACTACCCCGAACTTTGCTTTTGAAAGAGTGTCGATTGGATGCGTGGAGGCTTCACAGACTTTGGACTTTTCAATGGCTGGCTCTGTCCCCTTTTTGGACTGGGACACATGGAGGGTCTGGTGCCAGCTCGGGGTCCCTCTTTGGGCCACATTTAAAGTTGTGTTGATGAGGCATATGGAGAGTCTGCGCTCACTTAGGATCCTACTTTGAACTTGGCCTTTGGAGGTGCACCATTGGGACGTGTGGAGGCTTCCACCGACTCTTTATACTTAGTCGATTCAATGATTGGCTTTGTCTTTTTGGATTCGACCACATGGAGGGCATGTGCACGTTTGGGGTCTCGCGTTTCGCACCATACCAAAAGTGTGTGAAGAGACACGTGGAGAGATGGTGCATGTTTGGGACCTAATTTTGGATTCACCCCGAAAAGAGTGTCAAAGGGACATGTGGGCATTTCCACTGGTTCTCTTTATACTTAGTTGATTCAACGGATGGTTCTACCCTTTTGACTTCTGTTGGACCCTAGACACGTGGAGAGTTGGCACTTGTTTGGGGAACCGCCTTTGGCTTCGACCTTGAAGGTGTGTTGATGAGACACATGGCACTATCCGCTGGCCTTAGAATTTTCAATGGTGATTTAACTTTTTGACACTCTGACCATGTGGAGGGATGGCGCTCATTTGGGTCTTGTCCCTTGGGTCTCACTCACGCGCCGATGAGTTACGTCGATGAGGCACTTATGGAGGCTTAAATCTAGACCCTCTTATACTTAGTCGATTAAATGATCATGTTTGGGGCTCTTTGAGTCCCTTTCTCGATGTTTAGACATGTGGAGGGCTCGCATAAGTTTGGGGTCTCCCTTTGGGCCACACCTTTTTAATTTGTGTCGATGAGGCACGTGGCACCTTTCGTTTGGGTCCATTGCTTACCAAAAAGTGAGTTGACTCGCATGCCAATTCAAAAAAATCGAGCCCTTTCTTCAATCTTCTCCTGCACGCTCTGATCTCCTTTGACATCATTGGCCTCCTTCACTAACCCTGCCCCTTCATTGTTGGATTTGGAATGTGGGATCACATGAATGAACCACCCCTTCTAATTTTCTTCTGTGTGGGGTCATGTGTTTGATCAATTTTTTCGGGGGAAAATTGGGATAACATGCACCAACTCAATTTTTTGAAACTTGACTTGAAAAATGAGGGGAATTTGAGGGTGATAATAAGCTGGCTCTTTCTGGGGATGACTTGGCTAGGATAGAGGAATGAGGAAAGATCAAGAACCATAGAAAAACTCTGGGAAAGAAGACTAGTGCCTTATCCATTGGGAAAATAGAGTCAAAGGCAAAACCAATATAGAAGACACACATGCAACGGGAAAAGAAACAAACCAAAAGGAAAGAAAAAAACAAACCACAAAAAAAGAGGAGGAAGGAAACAAGCCAAAAAAAAAGTATATATAAATAAAGGAGGATTTATAGGGGAAAGAAGGAGGACTACATGAAACTTACACAACTCAGAGATATCTTTGAGAAAAATAAGTACCTTTGTGGAACAACATAGTGAAAGTATGAGGCACCCATGAATTGAAGATGAGTAGTTGGGCATACCAAAATATCATGGGAACACTATGAGGCTTGAAAAGAAAAATTGAGGAAAGAATACCATCCAGATAGTGATACTCCATACTAAAAATATTCAGTTCTTGTGAAGAACTGAATGTCTTCCTGAGGCTCCTCTTTTGTGGAGGAATAGTGCCATACAAAAACTTGTATGACCCTCGACTACCTCCATACTAATTTGCTACACATCATCAAACTCGACAACCGGATCCATGAGAAAATCCAATCCCATAGTGTCAACCCCTATTTTGATGGAATGATGCTAGCATATGAATGAAGATTGCAATTATCACCATGGCACATCTCATGAGAAACATAAACTTCCATTGAATTTTCCTTGTAATCATCTTCAAGAGGAATTTGGAAAAAGGTCCTGGATGGTTTACCATTAGGTGTAATCTTGACCATGTTTCTAAAAAATATACTTGTTGTTTTGCAAAATCGGCACCTAATTCTAGAAGATCATGACTCTTAGGTACAAGCTGCATTGTTGATTTGTCTTCATGATTAGAATGAAACTGAAATGTTGTCAGACTAACTAAAAATTTATCAATAACTTCATCATCTTCCTTTTTTTTGGCATTCGAAGGGGAGTGAGACAGGACTATCATAGTTGTGAAGAAAAGATTTCTAGGCATGGCTCTATATTTTCTATTTGTTTCGAAGGACTACAAAAAGGATCATGTGTGCTCATCTTATCCATAAATATAATAGGGGAACTAGTGATCTCATTACTTAATTTTTCTTCAGTACATGGAATTTGCTTATCTTTGAGAGAACTTAAAACAACAAGAGGATGGTCTATAGTGATCTTCATCTCAGTGCATTGAAATTCTTCAATCATAGGAGAGAGAGGATCTTGTCCATTTTGTTATGATGAACATCCACTTCCACCAGCATAGGGCACTTCTTTCAAAACAAGAACATTCAACCTTGGTACATGACATATCTTCTACAGACTCTATTTCAGGTTGAAAGAAAGCCTCAAGTTGTTTTCTTCTTCATTATTTGAAGGAATATTAAATTGACATGCATCAGGTGGAGCAACAAGAAGACATTCATTGGTGGAATTGAGATAATTGAGGAATGAATACTTGATCATGAGCAGCTTATAGAACTTGAATGTTCTCCTCTTTGTTACAAGGTGTCTCAAATTCATTGGTGAGTGTTCTTGACTTGTTTGAGAAGTTCTGCAATGTTTGTGGAAACAATCTTGGATTTACACCTCTGTAGAAGTTCTACAGAAACCGAGCCTGTTTTGGATTGACTGGAGCTTGAAAACCATTAATAGGAGATCTCCATCATCATCCCCATCACTGTCACTATCACTCATTGGTGATGTGGCCAAAAGTGTTTTTCATTTTACCTTCATTCTTGGGAAGGTTCCTAGATCAAGAGAATGAACATGACGAGGAATTTTGATCCGCGGTGTATACTGTGTAAATTGCAGATCAAAAATGATCTTGAATTTGTTTTAGAAAGGGATACGTTGAAATTAAATCCCCAGTGGAATTTCCCAGTGAGTCTCCAAAAACTGTTGGGTTTTAAAATGGTACTTTAACAAAACCATGAGTTAGGGGACAACAAGTCCCTCCTCTTTATGGGAGTGGTTCCCTTATTGAAAGCAAGCAGAAAAGCTTATATACAAATGTACAACTTTCATCTTAAAGTTGGACTTCTGACATCTTGAAATGATTTTTACAAAAATATCTTATCAATACAAACGAATGGAAGAAACTGAAGAAAGGAAATAGCAGAAAATAATAGTACTTTCAATAAATATAGATAGCAGAGTATAACCTTATATGTACTGAGAAAAGGTGATACATAAAAAATCATTCACATTCACTAACATAAGATATCATTCCATAGACACAAAGTTCTAGAAATCATATCAATAAGAACACAAAGTTTCTTATTATAGAAGATAAATGATCCACATATTTCAGGTAAGCAAGAAGAGACAATAGATAAGATAGAGAGAAAGGGGAAATTCTTCTATATTGATTGCTTTCAATTCTATTTACACTTCAAAAGTATCAGAGTCCAACATTTATAATGAGCCAAGCTCTTACATTTATAGATGAAGTAAAGAGAGGAGAAGAAGAGAAGGAAGAAAATATGATTTGGAAGCTCAACCACCAACCATCAATGCCCCTGCAAATCCACCTACAATCTATCAAATCTAGTTCTGCATGTCTTTGGCATGCTGAAGAAGGAAGGATGGAAGATCAGATCAAATTTGATCTAGTTGAAGTAGTTCGATCACATATTAATGGCACAAAATATGTTTTCCATATTTTCACCCAAATCAAGATATCATTTGGTTCTCATGTCTGTTTGGCATGTTGGAGAAGGAAGGATGGAAGATCGGATCAAATCTGATTTGTTTGAAGCAATCAGATCATGTATTAATGGCATGAAAGACGTTTTCTAGATTTCCAACCATAAAATCCTACTAAAAACAATATTTTATGCTTCCATGGCATAGAGGAGACCAAGACCTTTCCAACAATATAAAATTTGTCGAATTTTGAGCACTAGAGTGAAAGTTATGCTCATTTGAATATTTGAATCGAATCCGTACAAAAATGGTGAAAATGTAATTTTCACAAAATGGATCTGCGGGCCCGAAATTGAAATTACACCTTTAGCGCAAAAGATGCAAAAGTCAAAAGTCTCCCTCAAACCCCACAAGCCCACAACTTCACTTTTGATATAGGTCTGACACATGGCTTTACCTAAGTGGTAACAGAATCGCGGCTCACTTTATAATTTTACTTCTTTTGGAAACAAGGCTCAAAATCTCAAAGTTCTCCGTGACCCACTTCCCCATTTTGACTTTTCAATGCGGGCTCAACATTTGACTTTATCCCTTAGCATGAGCGGGCCACGGTCATGGTTCACTTTACGCCTTTTATGGAAACAAAACCAAAATTCCTAAAGTGTCCGACAACCCGCCTCTCTGCTTTGACTTTTCAAACGGATATTCAATACATGGCTTCAAATGGAAGCTTATTTTTGTAACTTTACTCCCTTTGGAAATAAATGAAAAATCTTCAAAGTGCTCTGATGATCTACCTTCCCACTTTGACTTTCGACGCAGGCTTAACATTTGACTTTTTCCCTTTTGGAAACAAAACCAAAAATTTCCAAAGTTCCTCGATGACTCGAGACACATGGAGGGTTGGCGCGCATTGGAACCGGCCCCGAAATTTTCTTTTGAAAGAGTGCGATTAGATGCATGGAGGCTTTAGTGAGACTCTAGACTTTTCAACAACTAACTCTGTCCCCTTTTTGGACACTGGGCCATGTGGAGGGTTGGCGCTAGCTGGGTCACTCTTTGGCCGCACCTTTGAAGTTGTGTTGATGAGGTATGTGGAGAGTCTGCGCTCACTTATGATCTACTTTGAACTTGGCCTTTGGAGGTGTGTTGTTAGGACGCGTGGAGGCTTGTTGGCTCTTTATACTTAGCGATTCAATTGTTGGCTTTGTCTTTTTGAACTCGACCATGTGGAGGGATTGTGCACATTTGGGGTCTTTGTGTTTGCGCACCATACCAAAAGTGCACCGAAGAGACATGTGGAGAGCTAGCGCATGTTTGGGACCTACTTTTGGATTCACCCCCAAAAGAGTGCCAAAGGGACACATGGGGATTTCCATTGGTTCTCTTTATACTTAGCTGATTCAATGGTGGTTCTACCCCTTTTGAATTCTATTGGACCCTAGACACGTGGAGAGTTGGTGCTTGTTTGGGAATTGATTTGGCTTCGACCCTTGAAGGTGCGTCGATGAGACACGTGGCGTTGTCCGCTGGCCTTAGACTTTTCAACGGCTGATTTAAATTTTTGAGGCTCTAGACCACGTGGAGGGTTGGCACTCATTTGGGGTTTGTCCCTTGGGTCTCACTTCTGAAGTTACGTCGATGAGGCACGTGGAGGCTTCCGCCGACCCTCTTATACTTAGTCAATTAAACGGTCGGCTCTGTCCCTTTTTTTGGACCTTGGACACGTGGAGGGCTAGCACAAGTTTGGGGTCTCTCTTTAGGCCGCACCTTTTGAATTTGTGTCGATGAGGCACGTGACGCCTTCCGTGGGTCCATTGCTTTGCCCGAGTCGACTCGCATGCAAAGTCCAAAAACTTGAGCCCTTTCTTCAATCTTCTCTTGTGCGCTCTGATCTCCTTTGACATCGTTGGCCTCCTTCACCAACCCTGCCCCTTCATTGTTGGATTTGGAATGTGGGCTCACATGATTGAACCACCCCTTTCGATTTTCTTCTGTGCAGGGTCGTGTTTGATCAATTTTCTTTGGGGAGAATTGGGATAACATGCACCAACTCAAAATTTTTGAAACTTGACTTAAAAAATGAGGGGAATTTTGAGGGTGACAACGGCGCCTATAGTGATCAAGGGATCCAAAGGTATAACATGTTCCATGAGGGAACTCACTTCTTCCACCACCGCAACCTTGTCCTCCGAATCCTCCAAGGTAACCTCTACCTCTACCTCGGCCTCCATGAGAATGACATTCATTGTGATCATGATGCTCACCTTTTTCCTTAGAATTATTTGCAACACTAGTATGACATACACTAGTATCAATGGCATCATGAATCTGATCAATCAACCTGCAATTCTCAATATCATGAGTGGTAGACCTATAAATCTTGCAATAACAAGACACATTCTTCCTTATCGCATGTTGTAACAAAGGGCAACTTCTTGAATCGGGATCTAGGTGATATATCTTCCATCTAAAAACATGGCACGCACCGATTTATGAGGAAAACTATCCTTATTATGTCCTTCTACTTCATAATCCATGCACCAAATTTCACTACGTGTCTCATGCATTGAATTAGCCAACAATTTCTCTAACTATTTTGTCATCACTGCAATATGAGATTCCAAAAATGGGCTTGCTCTGTGTCTACACTCCCAACTACCTCAACGCCGCAAAGCTAACTCAAGTGCCTCGCATGGATACGCGTATAATTCTTGTGTGAGAGTGCCCTTTTGAAAGGCATGATCATTCCTCAAATGAAACATTGAGCATGTTGACTCGAGTGAATGTCATAAGATAACTTTGATAAAAGGGTCTTGAATCATGCATCATACCTCTCAAACACTCTCGATTGTACCTAGTTTGATGTCCTTGACACGGTGACTCTCTACTTGCTCAAACTCTACATAAAACTCTACTAAAAAGGAATCAAGTAGCACTTGTATAATCTACACCCGGTCTGGTTGGATCAAATTTCTGTACTCAACTATGCATGCACCCTTATAATGTAGTTACAAACTGACTTGCCTTATGCTCTAGAGTTATAATCCCCTTCATGCGCCATAGTATCTCACACATATGTACATGCTCAGTTGCATCTTCTATCCCTCTGTATTATGGAAGATGAAGAGACATCTCCATATAAATTTTTTGGGGTTGGTGTGGACCGTGCCCACCAGATCCAAAACATGTGTTTCTATACCCCAGAACCACCAAATCTCTGCTAGATCTTGAGCCACCCGATCCTCCCGATCCCCCCTAAAGTAGATAAAAACTAGAGGATGTACTACCTTGTGCTCTAACAGTCATGCTAAATTGAACTCCCACTGATGCTGGGTGAAGTTGTGCTACTTATAGACATGATGTCAAGGTTTTATGCTCCCACATTCTCGTGTTGACGAGTCGAAGAGATACCTCTACCAGGACCTCAATTAACATAAACTATTATTACACCATCATAGATGAATAAGCTACTTGATTAACTCCTGAAATTGACTATAAACTAACTCTATCTATCACTACTCTACTACCCACACTAGCTTGCTTACTTGTTAACTATTGTAGAAACTGGAAAACCAAGCGCAAGGGCTAGGTCGCCAAGTAGGATCAGATGTGTGCCCGCGACTCTCAATCTTTCTTCAGATGTGCCTTCATCTAAAACCAAAGAGGGTTCTCTGCCATGCTTTCCCAAATGGGGATTTCTAGATGCTCTAGCTCCACGTCTTCCACATGAACTCCAAATCCTTCACAAGCCATCTCTCTCTGCAACACCATTCTTTCTGCGATCTCACGTTGCTTCACCAAATCCCTCTCGTGTGCTTCATTAAACTTAAGTCATCTTTCCTCTCTCTATCTCTCTTCCGCTAGGTCCGCCATACTTCACCACACCTTCTCCTACCCCCGCACATGGTGGGGTTTAGCTAGCTATAGGACGTTGCTCTAAATCCGGGGTTACAATCAAGATCTTCACTAGTAAAGGAATACCGCGTAGATAAGATCCCTCTAGGTTCACTCAAGAACTGAAACTTAAGCAACCTCTGAAGACAAGAATAAGTAGAAACCTGGGTACTCTACAATATAGCTATTCAGAAAGTGACTCCACCAATGATCCACAACACACGTCTAAGTCGGATCTCGCATCATAAAGATCCTAAAATTCTTCTCGCATCCAAATAAGTGTGTGAAATCTCTAATTTCTCATAGATGCGTAAGAAACCATTCACTCGTAAAACTCTATAGGAAATATAGCAAAGAACGCCTGTACAACGCGTCATAAAAATTCTATTCAGCCCACACACGTGCATTAAACTCAGTTCAATGCTAAATCTATGAGCATACTCTTCCTCCAAATCATCTAACCACTCTTCAATACTGGTCAAGGTCAACCGGTATGTCTTCATCATGCAACATCTTGCCAAACAACTGAAAAAGAGGTCTCAAAGAATGGAACCAAAATGTAGCCTAGATTTTACCCACAAAATCCCAAGGCATGTTGGCACATCACTTGACCTGAATCGAGCGCTCACCCGAAGTACGCAAGGATATCGGGTCCATCTTTATGGAAGCTTGCTTAAGGAAGTTAGCATGATTAAACATATATTCTAGATCCATAACAAATAATCAATTATATTGCAGTGCATAAACTAAATCTAGATCTTAACCATATGCAAGAACAATTAAACAAGAACCAAGATTAACTTTACCATACAAGATCCATGCTCAGTTATGTCAAACACCAATATCTAGCCACAAAGATCCATTATATTAATTGTTGTAAAACACATAAGCTTCATACATACATAGTATAATCACCATAGTCATGTGTACTCACAAAATCACAACATAACACTACACTAACATCGGATGATCTAAATCTGCAAATCAATACATATTTATAGGGGTGAGGACTGTTCCTTCACCGCCAATGCACCTTTAAAAATAGGCTACATGTTAATAATAGCCATGCGCCCTACATGATAAATACAAAAGCATGTAAGCTTACTATTGATAGATTATCTAATAATAGAACAAAATTATAATCATATTAATAGTTCTAAAACTATGCATGGTACTTTCCGCTTGTCTAAAATAGCCTTCACGTGCTCTTCAAGTCTTCTACAAAATGTGCTCCACACTCCATTCCATAATTAGCCCCAAATTACAAAAAGGCTAAAGACTGATTTCATGTTGTCCTAGGCACGCACGTCTATAGTTCCATGCATGTCTACGTGCCATGCTCCGTGTACCCAATCCTTCTATGCTTTCATACTTATGTTGTGTTCCATCAGCCTAACAATTCACTTGTGTTTAATTATCACTCATTGTCCGACAAATCAGCGAGCTTGCTTATTTGATATTTGATGGTTCTTGCACATGAAATGATGTGCTTGTGTATCATTTTTATTTTGATGTCAAGTGAGAGTGTTTCCAAGCTTTTTTATGTTCAAAACTATCTTGTAAGTGTGATAAATATCATTTTTAAACTATTACCCATGTGTGTTTGACTAAAAGTTTGTGAATTTTTTTAAGGTATCTTGCATGAAATATTGATAAATTAAGCATTCTCTGGAAATGTGGTGTTGGAGGTCAAAATAAATTGTCTTGTATGTGTTTTGTTGACCAATTTGGCAATTCACTTTGCATGTTTCAATGTTTGTTTGGGAGAACAATATTTTTGGCATTTTTGAATGTTTTAAAATGCGATAAATGAAAAAGGGTCCGAAAACCTCAAACGCTTGCGAGGATCATGAGGGATGACGTGAACATCCACAGATGTGCAAAAACAACGTGAAGATATCTCGAGAGGAGTGAGCATCAACCAAAAGTGCATGCAAAGATTCAACAAATGGGCAGAACCTCGTTAAGCCACAAAAATCTCTCTCTCTCTCTCTCTCTATCTCATAGATCCAAAATGGCATACATATAGGAGGTGTTGAGTAACACCCGGTGGTGCACTCATGAAAACTCGAGTGGAGAGCGGGAGTTACAATCGCAAAATAGAAAATAACTCCCAATGATGCATATGGACCGACACATTAGGGAATCCAATGATGACCCCTAAATGAAACATGGACCTACGATCTCACCTAAGTGAGATGACTTTCCTGATGATGTGGAAATTGAATCCCACCAACACCCCCCTTAATCGTAACTTAGGATGAGGCGGTAAGTCGAAAAGAGAAATGGGCCCTAGCATAAAATCCATCGATGAGGTACCCATGCACAACAAGGAATCCCAAGTAGTGAACAAAAAACTAATGGTAAAAACATCCACCACAAGAGAACAAAACACTCTCTAATCTAATAAATATTCCAAACATGGGTTACGGCCATAGATGAACTGAAAAGGTGCTTGTAAGTACCCAAAAATGTAGGTACTGTACTACCTGGGAGAGAGGTTACATAAACTTCAATGATGATTTAGATCTCTTCGCAAGGTGTTCGAAATCCAAAAAGCTCGCCAAGTATACATTTGCATCCTAAAAGCCTTGTCCAGCTTTTTGCATGTTTTCTTCTAACCTCTACCCCTTTTCCTTGCATTTTAGTCTTTAAGTTACACGACCACCACCCAGATAGGGTGGTGGTCCTGTAATCACCGCCCTACGTAGGGTAGCGGTCTGTGCGGATTTTCCGAGAATGTTTCACGATTTCGTCAAACGTAAAAATTCAATTTGCACCCACATTTCTCAACCACTCTTGCTTGCATTTATGTTATGGCCACCTGGTAAATAGTGATTTCTCTTTGTTTATATTAGAAGAGTTCAATTCAAAATTACCCTCTAGTAAATCCAAATGCTATAAATACCCAACTTGTTTACAAGCAAATGGCCCCCTCTCCTCCATGAATTATTATTCAGTGTGTTTTGAATTTCTTCCATAAGTTTCAATAGGTTTAGATTTTGCATGAATTCTCAGCCTCTCCTTTCTACTTTAGAGATCATTTGATCTTCACACTTTCATTTTTCTCCATTGCTATCCTACCACATCAGCTTAGCATAAGATAGTTTCAGTTCTAGATTAGAGTTCATTTGATAATCTTAGAGTTGCAGGTTGTTGTTTTGTCACAAGAAATAGATCCCAAAATTCTCGGTATATTTGCGTTGTATCCCCACAATAAATCCTGTTAGGAATCGCATAGTCAAGCTCTGTTCACTTGCACTATCCCTCTCTTACTTGCATTGTATTCGGTTTATATCCAAAGCTGCCATTGTTCGAGTATCTTCTTCTGTTAACACTATCACATTCACACTTTTCTAGATTCACGAGAACATGAAGGAACAAAGAGATCACACTGAGGGGACAAGTCACGATGTAACTGGATTTACCCCTATTCGCAAAACTCCGAGGTTTGAGCTATCAAAGTTGTAGTTCCAATATATCAAATAGAGTAGCAAATCATTTTACTTGATTAAAGCCTACTTTCAATATTGTCGGGGAAGCTGCATGGGGAATGATAGCTTACGAGAAGCTGTGATTGATTCTCACTTGAGGTAAGATTGATGGTCTTTCGATTAGATTAGTTAGTTATTTAAATATTTAAGATAAATTCACAAGTGCATAGGCAAATAGCTATATCAAGCTAACTTGCTTGTTTTAATTCTGTTATTAGATTAATTGTCCATTATCTGAATATATTAGAATAGTTGCTCTTTTAATTTCATTCAAATACACATCATTGAAAATACAAAAATAAAAGGAATATAAGCATAGTGTAGATATATCTTTCATAGCTAGTTTACTCATTTCAGTTAAGGTTGAATCATCTCTTGCATGACAATTACGGGACCCAGAGAGCCTAGGGATTACGTATTCGAGCCAGTAGTACCTCAAGAAAATATCTTCACAACATTAATGGATATAGATCAAGGGCTTAGGATTCGGGTCTTCCAAATGACAATAAACCCACAAGAAATTAGTAAAAAATTGAGATAATTGAATATTGAAGACGACAAAGCATACATATTCGGTCAAGTCAACCCAACTATAGACTTCCCCGGTAGAATATCCACATGACCATACAAGAACCCAAAAGAGAACAAATATTTGGTTGTGATCCATTAGTTCCACAACCAAATGCAAAGAGACCTTCTCATCGACATGACACAGCGCTTACATATACAATTTGTTAGAACACCCGTAAGGTATTCCGAGAAGATCGCACAACTCGATATTAAATATAGAAGTCAAAAAGGCTTATGACTATTGGATAGTTAGGCGAAGAGATTGATTCTTCACATGACCATATCAGGTCCACAACAACCACGAACTCATGGTTGTGATCCCAAGTCCACAACCCAACGGTCTACTAAGTCGATTAAGTATTGACACCGATTTACGCATGCTGGAATTTAGATCCTCACCACTCCTATCGAGACATCATAACGTGATTTTTCGCATTAAAAATAGAAGCCAATCAAGCTAATATTTTCGGGCTAGACCAGAAAAACCACCCATAGTTTCTTATAAATCCACTACACCTCTCATTAACATTTTCCATGACCTTATCTAGAAATATATACGAAGCACCCACTTTGGTCATTTTCCACATATCCAATAGCTAATAGATAGGATCTCGGCAGAGCTCGATATTGATTGGAGCCTACGAGCATTATTATACCTTAACAATCCATTACACCAATTTAGGTTAGGAGAGATTTCTTTGCCTTAGATTCGCATATCCCTTTATTGTGTGTTGAGGATATAAGATTGCCCAACTAGTTTTTCTATATCCACATATATTCCATTTCCACCGGCTATCTCGGCATGACCTAAGGAGGTTAGGTACAAAGAAAAGCTACTTGTAGATTCTCATACTCGCATGTCACTTTTCTATCGTACATGCAGTCAATGTACAAAAGGGCAATCTCTCAAAAAGATGAATAAGAGAGAAGAAGAGGGAGATGAGAGGAACATTGAAGATGTTGTGGATGGATATGAACTCTACAACTCTAGGAAGTCTCCCAAAAGAGTATCAATGATGTGGTCTTCTGCCTCTAGACTAAAGAAGAGCCACCCGCACTGAATTTTGTGCCTACCCTTAGGAAGGATAGAAATGATGTGCTAGAAGTCCGCCACTCCGTGAAGGAAATCGAAGGTAGCAGCACGAAGAACTCTAAGTCCGGTCCATGGAAGTGTGACATAAGTCTAGCAAATGAGTGCCAAGGAACTAAAGGCAATGCCACGTGCGTAGAAGCTGTCATAGTATGAAGAGAGAACACCCACAAAATGGATGTCTAAGTGATGCAAAGGTAACAGAACAACCCCCACAATAGAAAATGGATCCATAAGAGAGGGTAGATCAAGAAAGAACTCTAAAAAAGTGGAAGTGATACTAGTCTAGAAGGGCTACTCCCAATAATAGAGATGATGAAATCCTCCAAAACACCAGATCGATGAAAAACCTCCAAAGTGCATCACAGGTGGACTCTATGAAAATATGAGCAAGGTCGGGAAAATACTTGTCCCAATGAGGGGGCTTGACAAACAATAGAGCGATGTCAAATAGGTATAAGTCATCCAATGAAGGTAGAGGAGTGAAAGGGGCCTCACACACTAAAGGTGGAAAGGAGGTATGTGTAATGATAGTATGAGGTTGAGAGGGGGTGCTCAATATCTAATGAAAAGTGGGAGGTCACAACACTCTCTAGAATAGTGATAGAAGGAGGAGATAAGTCCTCTTTAGTACTCTCTGCATCAAAATTGGGTGCACAATCCTCATCATCAAAATTAGAATCAAACAAGTCGATTTAGCAGAACCGCCATCACACGTAGAATAAGAAGAGACAATTGAATGAACAATAACAACAATGGTGGCAAGATGTGAAGGGTCTCCATAGAGTGATTGAAAGATGCTCCATATGTGGTGGGGAGGATGCAGTCTGCCATGAGAAAGTGGAGAGGTCTAGAGACGTACATCATCAAGTGACCAAAGACATGGTTGCAAGTTTCAAGAAATTCCTCAAGACGACGATGATCAGTGGGTGTAGGAACTGGCCCAAGTAAAAAGTGTGAAAGACCCTTGTGGGCGAAGTAGTGTTCCATGTAAACATGCCAAAGTAAATAGTTCTCTCTCCCAAAAAGAATCAAGGCGGAGGTCAAGGTGATCCTACGACACTCAATTATGGAAAGAGCATCCTCCATGTTGTGAAAGTAGAAGCAAAACGTGCAAGGTTCACAAGAAGAAGGGTGCAATAATTCAAGATGTCGGACTCAACCGATAATGCGTCTGCAAGCAACACAACACCCGATAAAGAGAACAATGTTAAAACCTTACATGTGGCACTACATAGTGTGTGACTATAATAGGGTGTGTGTATATGCGGTTTGGATAGCTAACAACTCACCTCACGGTAGGTGACAAGTCGCGTGAGAGTGGAGACCACAATGCAGTCCTAAGTTGGAAGTAGAGGGACGCGTGCAATCAAGCATAGAGGCACAAAGTAGAAAAGCAGTGGTACAAAGTAATCAATGTGAGAAAAATGATGTCTCATGCAACATGAAATAGAAGGCTCTCTTGCCAAAAAAATTAGCATATGCATCCACTAGTCGTAGGTGAAGAAGAGCATTATAATGATGAGCCAAGAAAAAATGGCCCGAAAGCCCAATAACCCTATTAAATGAGCACGGAAAAAGGTACTCCCCCATGTATAAGCACCTGAAAAAAACTACCCTCCGGTAAAAAAATTTGATTTCCCTTTACAATGTTATACAGGGTAGTACAATGTGTAAAGGAATAGGAAAATATGAAAAATTCAAAAAGAGGGGTCTAGAGGTCTTGGGAGCTCAAAGCAAGGAGGAGCCCGTCTTGCTCGGTGAGTTAGCTCGATCATCTCGGTGAACTAGCCAAGTTAGCTCTGGGTGAATCGGTGAGAGAGGGTCGCCGAGATGGTGAGGTGGGTAGTTATTTGGTGGAGTTCGGTGAGTGGTTCGGTGGTCAGCTCGTCGAAGAATGAATCGAGATAGGGATCTTACACATTGGGTCCGAATCATGTTGAGCGGTCAAAGCAGATGGCGAGAATCCAATGCACGAACTAAGGCCGGAGGTCGATGAACTCACCGAGAAGGAGTTGTTCGTGTCGAGATAGTGTGAGGTGACCATTGCAATGTAGGAGCGTCGCCGTGAGTTTAACGAATGGAAATGCACCAATGTCAACAACATGAAAAACATTGAGTTAGCAATCGAAGGCATGTGGAATGGTAGTTGGTCAAGCAAAAGTTAAAATTCACGGTGGGTCTGTGCAGAATTGGGTTTCAGGAGAGGTGGGAATCGAGGTAGGGGGTGTAAACCAAAAATTGACACTAAATGTAGAACAATGTCAGGGACGTGCATTCAAATGGATCTCGGGAACATTAAGCTTCTGGAGACACAACAAGCAAGAAAAACATGAGCTCGAGCAAGTTGTTGGATGGTGCAAAACCACAAAGGAGTACCAAAGAACATGCGGAGTCGAACACAAAGCAATAGTGCCAAGTTCGACCACGCATGCAGACGATCCACAAGATCTAAACAACTTGACAAGGCACGAGATAGAAGGTTTATGAAGCATCTAAGCATAGAACGAAGATGTTGTGAGAGCAGACGTCGAGAATGGAGTAGGCTAAGTGGAAAATGTAGCAACCACCGAATGATCGAAGGCTCAACCATAAACCATGATATAATGCAAAGAAAATAGTCCAAGATAGTCAAGTTAAAAAACAATGCACTGTAAACCTGGTGGTTATCTAAGGCGGTGAGCAAGCGGGGAGCTCGGTTCTCATCTTGAGGAGTTGGGGCCAAGATGGACCAAAAATCACTTCAATAACCTTTATAAATGCATAAACCAACATGAACAAACCCACGACCAAAAGACTCGAAATGGAAACCTAAAGTCCACAATACACCTCTAGAACATGCATGCAACCATGAAGAATCGAGCGGTCAAAGACACTAAACTTGAAAATCACCGAAATAACCATAAAAACACAAAAAGAACTCGAATGGAGGTATAAATGCCCAAAATCAATGCAAGAATAGTACTATGAAACAGAATGACCATTATGACACACGCACAAGAAATTGTATATCCCTTCTAAGCCGGAAAACACGCACGTAAACACAAAGAGTTACATGGATCCAAAACGTGAGTCCATGAAAGAGGGTTTGAAAACTCGAAATGGGAGGATCACAAGGCATGACACGAACATCCACGGATGTGCGAACAACAACGTGAAGAGATCTTGGGAGGAGCGAGCATCAACCAAAAATGCATGCAAAGATTCGACAAACGAGCATAACCTCGTTAAGCCACAAAACTCTCTCTCTCTCTATCTCATAAATCCAAAATGGCATACATATAGGAGGTGTTGAGTAACCCGAGTGCTGCAATCATGACAACTCGAATAGAGAGGGGGAGTTACATTCCCGCACAGAGAAGTAACTCCCAATAACGCATATGATGCACTAACGTGTAAGGGAATCCAATGATGACCCCTAAATGACACGCGGATCTACGATCTCACCTAAGTGAGATGACTTGCCTAATGATGTGGAAAATGACTCACACCAACAATAAACATGTAAAAGGAATAAATAGTAACAATAAGCTAGAATATTTCTATCAAAGTTAAAATCTCTACAATGCAAATGAAATGAAAGAATTGACACTTTAAGGAATACCAATGTGTAGATCTAGCAATCCTACATTGTTTAAATCAAAGTTCCTAAGTTTAAAAATGATTTTAATATGCAAGTTATATAGCCTAAGATCTAAATACTAAACTGAAATTAATCTATTTTGTGGTTGAGAGTTTTCTAATCTAACAATTTTAATGCAAGTTTATAAATGCAAAAATTAAAAGCTGATTAAATAAAATGTAAACTTATGGACTATAGTTAATCTAAGTTATGAATAGATGTAAATAAAGTAAATATACTTTGTAAAGAAATGTAAAGATGGCCTAATCAACTATTAAAAAGAAAATGTTAACCCTAATGTGCAAAAGAGAAGAGGAGAGAACTAAGTTGAATAGAAGATGCTCATAGACTGTCGTAGAGGTGATTAGAGAGTCCTGGAAGTAGCGATAACTAGGTAGAAGCCCAGAAAATGATGGATTTGGGTTATCTATCTGGACTAGAGCGCTGGAGAGGGACTAAGGCACCTACGGGCACTCTGGTCTACAAAATGGGCACCCTAGTCTATGTAAAAGCTCTAAAACTTATCTTTACGGAGTTCAACACATGGTCTAAAACCCTCGTTGTGTGTCGCATCAAATCTGGATGCATTGCGCAAATGTCACTGATAATCCAAGCTGATAGAAAGACCTATAAGAAACCACAAGAGAATTATCAAAACCCTTAAAAAAGAAGAATGCAAATGAATGGGTCAAACTAACCTCATCTGCCACAACAGTGGGCTTACTAACTGAGCACTACACTCAATTTTGGACCCAAATGTAGTTATCATGAGTGTGTGCATAATGTGCCTTAGGTGTTCTTTTGCAAGTCGCACTTTGTGAAGTAGTGAGCAATAACTAGATGTAGAAAATGTAATAGAATGTGTGCATGGAATAGAATAGAATCCTCCCCTATGTTGTGTGTGATGCAGATGTCCTAGCCTTGTGCCTTGTGATGGAGCTATGTGGATGCAAGTGATCTCTAATGCAATAGATGGATGTAATTCTAGATGAATGATAGTAGTTACTGGTGCTTGGTCCCTCATTATGGTCTCATAGCTTTATATTTATAGGGTTCTCTTGATCTAATTTTGTAATTAACCCCAAAATGGTTGACCACCAAAAAGATAAGAATCTAAAACAGCTAGAAAAGAGCCCAAAAAGTGGCAGGAAAGTGTGAAAAGGATCGGGACACCCCTGGTGGAACCATGGCACACACAAGCGCCCGTACACTGAGCACCCTAGTTGAGGCTAAAATATGGAAGATCACCGAAAGCAGATGGGCATTTAGGTGTAAAAGGTCGGAATGATGAAATAAAATTAAATAAGATGGCCAAAAGATGAGGTTTAATTAATACTTTCCTCACTCAAAACCTTCTAAATAGTAGTAAGAGACCAGGACTAAATAGTCTCTAAAGTGCATGATTTTGTGTCTATATTTTCCCCCACTTTATGTTGGTGAGCAAAAAGCTCTCAGAACATAAAGTAGATAGAGATGCGTACCACATGTCCATGAAGATTGTAGTATAAAATGCTTTGAAGGGCTAGCCAAAGCGTGGAATGACAAAAAAAGATGATGGAGCGTGGAAACTATAGATGAAAATGCATTTAAAAAAGTGATGAGAGTGAACCTAGGGTGGAAACGCGTGTGTAGCTGCTGATGTGTGTAATGTACCTACATGGTTAGTATAGTATTTGTTGTCGCGTGAGTGTTGTTATTAACATTGTTGTTTTTGTTGCCCCACTTGACTATTTTTTTCTCATATGGTTGGACTCTGTAAGGAGAAAATGATCGGAGTAGTCAAAAATGTATGTACGTGTAAAAACGAAATGTGAAAGATGCATGTAAAAGTAAGTAAATGTAAAATACACAAATGAAACATGTGCACCTAATCCATGTTGAGAAAGAGAATGTAGAAGGATATCTGTATCGCCGAAGTTTTTGGGTGATCCGACGCCATAAGCCAAAAAGTGTACGGAGGAATTTCATTGTATCCTCTAACCCTCAGAATCGCTTCCCTAAATGTGTGTGAAGAGATCTTTGTACATCCTAATTTTTGGGTAATCTGATGCCTTTGGTTAAAGTACTATAGGGAGACACACCCATTGTAACCTCCTAGCCTATAACTGCGTTTCCCGAGTAATGCTAAGGACACAACGTCCTATAAAAGCCACTATGTATGGGGTTCGTACACCGGTCTAAACCCACTCACTATATGTAATTCACAATGCCAAGTGTGGAAAGTACACCTAATCGAAGAAGCAGTGTAGAAGCATTATGTAGTATGAAAAACCCATAATGATGCCCCCTCTTTGGTGGTGCATGCGGCGTCACCGATAGGAGAATGCGGCCTCAAAAGAAGACCAACTACATTTACTATAAAACTATGCCTTGTAGGGGAGGAAATTCACTTGGTAGAGACCAATGCACACACAAAAAAGAAGGCTAGCAAAAGACAAGTGTTAATCCGAATATGCATGCATATAGAAAACAATGTATAAGCTACACAAATCGTGTAAAAGCTACCAAACAAAGTAATGTAAACACACAAAAAGACAAATTAATTCACATAAAGCGGGTTGCAAACATGGGACATCATGCATGATGGTGCAAGACACGCAAAGGCCATCATAACCACATACAAACAAACAAGTGTGCACACCAAACATAGGGCAAGGCCCGCAAACAAGAAAAAAAATAATAGAAAACAATGTAACAAACAAGTATGGAAGCAAATATCCCTACATAACAAATGCTACACATGAAGCACTCATTAGCATGTTAGAAAGATAACTAGTATGTCAAAAGTGTGAATAACCAAGTAATGGAAAGTGATAAGTACGAAATGAAACAATAGACTGGAAGAGATGAATGTGGATGCCCCCAGGTGACCAATGCGGGGAAGGGTAGAAGGCGAGTATCCATGTTGCGTGTAAGAGACCTATATCTACGATCACAACTAGAAAAATACGTGAATGCACATGTGTGGATGGTATAGATAAATGACATACAAGTAATATAACTAGCATGTGTAATAAAGTGACCATGAACAAGCAAAAGTAAGCAAGAGTAAGAACAACCATAATATGCAGTATGTTGTGGATGGATGGAATGGAATGCAAAATGGAGTGATAGGAGCCATGTGCCCCCAAGTTAATGGAAGTGTATGCAATGATGTTCATTTGGTTTTCCCCTTAGCATTCAAGAATGAACCATAAATGAGAGTGCATCATCGGGAAATGGTCGAATTGTGTGTTGTGTCTAACAGCGTTGTGATGAATGTGTATGTGTATTGATGAGATGCGACCTAGAAAAAATGATATGTGCATGAACCCTATAGATGAAGCATATATCATAACAAGATGAATGTAGGAGTGATGATTTAGCCTAAGCATATATCACTATAAGATGAATAGATGAGTGATGATTTAGCCCTAAGCGTATATCACTATGAGATGAAAATAGGGAGTGGTGATGTAACCTAATGTGTATACCACTACAAAATGATAGAATGGGTGACCATTTAGCCTAAAGCGTATGACACTAACCTAGTAATGTCGCATGATGAAAGGTCGAATGATAAATGCATGATGAAGAGAAGGTCCATTTGATTTTTAAACCCTCGGCAATCGAGTATGGACCGAGGAACTAAAGTGCATCATAGGGTAGTGAGTGCAATGCGTAGAAGACAATGTAATATGTGTGATGATAATAAATAACCATGTGATGAGTAAAATGTGTAATGTATGATGTATAAGATGTAATGTGAGATGCAATATACGATGTATAAGATGTAATGTATGATGTAGACTAACGAGTGTAAGATGTGCGTGATGTAGTATGTAAAATGCTAGACTCGTAGACCATGAAAGTGTTGTATATGTATGATGAAGACTAGTATGATGTGTATGTATGATATGCAAATGTGCAAATAATCAAAATGATGTAGTCTAAATGCAAGATGTATGATGTAAGATGTATAGATGTGCAAAGGTTGAAATATTGTATGTATGATGTATGATGTGAGATGTATGAATAGATGATGTGTGTAATACCTAGAGTGTAGTGTGTGCTATTCTTGTGTGGTATGCCCGCAATATTCAAGTGTGAACCGAAGCACAAGAGTGTGTCATCGGGTAGTGGTCAAAGGGTAATCTAAGCATAGTATTTCTTAAGATGTATTATGTTGAGTGGATTTTTGAGTGGTTTACCTAAAAGGGTGGCAAGGCGATATACTCCACCACCAAGTTTATCAGTGATAATGTATGGACCAAGCCAATTGGGCTTAAATTTTCCTTTGAGAGGTGCCTCAACATTTGTATTTTTTTATTTTCCTTTAAGACAAGGTCACCGAATTCTTGAGAGATTTTTTTATTGTCAGAGGCATGACCGATGCGAGATTGATATGTGCGGAGATGTTTGAGTGCTTGGACACAACGTGAATCCAACATTTTTGGTTCATGTAATCGATTTTCACGTTATTCTTGGTCTTTAAGGATGCCTTTGAGAGAGATCCTCAAGGATGGTATCTCAAGTTCAAGTGGGATAATAGCCTCAACACCATAAACCAAGGAAAAATGAGTAGTGTTAGTAGGTGTACGAACACTAGTACGATAAGCCCATAACACGTAGAATAGTTGGTTATGCCAATCGGTACCACTAGAGTCAATAGTCTTGTGTAAGATTTTTACAATAGTTTTGTTGGTGGCCTCAGCTTGGCCATTGCCTTGTGGATAATAAGGTGTGGAGAATGATAGTTTAATTTTTAATTTAGCACAAAAATTCTTAACATCTTTATTTTTTAAGGAGGTTCTGACAACAAAAATCAACACGTGACCTTCTTCGCACCCGACCTCTCGAAGTCATCTTTGAGACAACCCGGTCTGCAAAATGAGTGTGAATGTGAGAGTGGTAATGGGGATCGAGCTAATTGGGAAATCTTTTATATTCAACACGCAATGTCGGGATCTGCAAGTCTAAAGCAAAGAATGATCTCCTAACTTGAAGTGGTGTGATGGCTCGGTCTAAAATAATAGCCGCTCGTCAAATCTAATCAATGTCGAGCTCGAATGAGATTTTGTTTATCGGTTGTTGAACACATGGAAAATGACTGCAAGTGCCTTGTATAGATTTTCAGACAAGGTCATAGAAGTAAGAACAAGAGGCGTGATGGAGCCACAAGTATTTATGAGTGATTTTTTGTTCTAGTCCAGAAAATATTACCCTAATCACGGTGTTATGTTCAAGATGAAGGAAAGTTGTGCAATAATATCTAGTGGAAGTGGTGAAGATCTGAATACTAATGTACACAAACTAGTGTCAATGTCTAACTGACTAGCAAGCCCATTGGGTTGTGGAACTGAGGATCACAACCAAAGACTCGTGGAGGTTGTGGCCCTTGAATGGTCATGTGTGTAATCAAACTCTATTGCAGGAGCAGCGATACCAATAGTCGTAGGCTTGATTAACAAGTGATATTTAGCATATTGAGTTGTTCTATTTTCTCAGTAAAAGTTGCAGTGTGCGTAAGATCATCAAACGTAAGCCGGTATCAATTTCGATTATCAATACTTGGCCCATTTGGTTGTGGGACCAAGGGATCACAACTATATGTCTTTTCCTGTTGTGGACCGTTGATGGTCATACATAATGAAATAAAATGATTTTTGATAAACAAACTAATTACTGAAGGAAATATAATCTATGTTTTTGGATTTTTCACAATATTTTGGATCAAAGCAATAAAAGCAAACTAATCTATCAAAGGAAATCTTTTTGTTCTTTTCTAATTTTTAAGCAATGCATTCTAATCTAATAAATAAACTAAAGACAAGTAATCAGTCGGATGTAGTTGGTTACTTGTGCAAATGTATGAATTTGATCTAAAGAAAATAACCTAATCTAATCAAAACCCTTCAAACCCTACCTCAAAGGTGAAGAAAAAATCATGACCCTGAAAGGGGCTATTGTTCCTCACAACTTCCCTGGTAATGTTAAAGAGGCAAGCTTACTAATGACTTGATCTACTTGTGATTGACTAATTCTATTGAAATGAATGATTTTCTACTCTATTTGATATGAATGATTCTCTACTCTATTTGATATGAAATGATTGAAACTAGTGATTTGAAATTGACAATTCAACAAACAAGGAAAACAAACACACAATTCCAACCTAGACAAGCAAGAGCTTTGGCAAATCTAGTTGTGTATGTATTTGTCCCCTTAGTATGTTCCTTTCTTTCTCCAAGTGTTCATGTGATTCCAAGGATTGGGAATGCAAGAATAACAGCAAGATAATGACACTTGAGCAATGGCAGTTTGATGGTAGTCGGATGTAATGCAGGTAGAAGAGAGATAGCACAAGAGATCAGAGCTTGGCTATATGCAATTCCTAGCAAGATTGTAGCAGCAATATAATGCAAGATACACAAAAATTCTCAAGCCTTTTGCTTGAATACAATCATGGAATATATAGGAATGGAGGATGGGAGGTGCCTTCATGCACAAGCCAAAAAGGAGAAATTCCAACCAATTAAATCTATTTAAAAATAGAAGGAGGAAGGATAACCAAGCAATCAAAGCTAATTTTAGACAATTTGGCTCACGAATGCATGCAAAAGCAAAATTAAGTGAACCGTTGCATGTTAAAACACACATGAGGGATTCTGGAAAAAGTGGGCAGGACCGCCACCCTATGTAGGGCGGCAGTTTCAAGACCACTTCCCTACCGGCAGCAGTTTCATAACCGCCGCCTAGTCGAGGTAGGGTCCCGGCACTAAAGGCCAAAACATGCATAAAGAGGCGGAAGAAGTGGAAAAAGTGTGGGAAGGCTAAGTAAAGAAGTCGGGCAACAAAATATACACTTTGCGAATGGAAATTGGAGCTCAAACACCTTCTTAAAAGGATCTAAATCATCATTGGGGACTTTTGTAACCGTTTTTTTCGACAATGTAGCACATGTAATTTTGGGTGCGTCTGATGGTTCCATTATCAGCGATAAAAATCGTGTGATAATATATGTGGTGAGAAAGTTACAAATGTCTGGGCTAGTGGTGTTTTGTAGGGGATTGACTCGACCCACTTCATGAAGTATCCAGGTAGTCGTAATGATGTATTTATGTTCGTCTACCGATTCAAGATTAATCATATCGATTAGATCAAGTCCCCAAAGGGAGAAAGGCCAAGTAGGTGCAATGGGCTAGAGGTCATATGTGGGTACATGATGGAGATTGCCATGTTTTCAAAAAAAATCATGAGTAGCATATTCAAGGCAATCTTGTTCCATTGTAGGCCAATAATACCCTTGGCGTAAAAAATTTGTGACATAGCTTTACCCGAGAAGTGACCACCACATATGTTATCATGAATTTTTGAGATGGCTATGGGAATATCTACAAGCAAAAGGCAATGAAGAAGATGACCATCAATAGCACATTTGAATAATTTGGTCCCAACGATAACATAATGAGTAGCTTCATGACGTAATTGGTGAACTTCATGAGGTTGTAGAGTGTCAGGAATAGTTTTCTTATATAAGTAATTATAAATAGGCATGAACCATTCAAGTGTTGTCTTGGACATGCATGATGGCACAAGCTACAAGAGGTAATGCAAAGATAGAGGGATGTCATAAGTGTGTAATTATGAAAGTAGTTTGTTCATTGGTGATGTCTTGTGGGATGAGCGACGCGGCACTAGCCATAGCATATACATGACGATTATCCTTGCGAGGAATAATAGTAATGGAGTAGGAATCAAAAGTAGCTAAAAGATCCTTTACAAGGGTATTGTATGGAATGAGATGCTCCTCCTTTGTATTATATGTATCATTAACCTGATTGATGACTAATTGAGAATCACCGTGTATGCATAAGTTGTGAATGAGAAGCATTTGAGCAGTAAACAAGCCTAAAATGAGAGCTTCGTACTTAACAATGTTGTTTGTATAAGAAAACCCTAATCAATATGTGAAGGGAGTGGGTCACTATGTGGGGTAATGAAGACTATCCCAGCCCCAACACTAGATTAACAATGAGATCCATCAAATTACATTGTCCACGTATGTGGCTCAATGGTATAGGCAGTGAAATCATCACGAAAGGAATCAGAAATGGGTGATGCATCTAAAAGGGGTGTCTTGCAACTAGTTGATCGAAGATAACCTGTCCTTTGATTGCTTTTTGTGGTATAAACTTAAAGTAAAATTCTACGAGAATCATAACCCAATGTTCCAAACATCCTAACAAATGTGTGCGGGATAGGAGGTAACGTAATGGGTCAACTTTTGTTATAATATGTACCTCATTGTTAAGGATATAGTGTTACAAATTTGTTTGTAACAAAGAAGAGAAGAGGCAGGCACGATTTTCAAAGTAGCTATAGTTATATTCATAAGAGAGTAGAGTACAACTGATATAATATATGGCTCTTTGCGTTGAGAATCATCATGTTGTGCCAATAAAGTGCCCAAGGCATGAAACGTAGTAGAGATATACAACAAGAAAGGTTGATCGGCTATGGGAGGGACTAGAACAAGTGGATTTAACAAGTAGGCTTTGATATGGTCGAATGTTTGTTGACATTTCTCATCCCAAACAAACTTGGTATCTTTCTTCATGAGTCATGTGAATGGTTGGGTCTTATCAAAGCAAGTTGTGTAATGAAGTGCCAGATAGCTTGAATTTTACCTTGTAATGAGTGTAATTGATGTAGGTTCTTGGGTGGAGGCATATCGATAATGGCTTTAATTTTGTTAGGATCAATCTCAATGCCACGATGGAGATAATATATCCAAGAAGTTTACCTGTTGTGACCCCAAAAACACATTTTTTTGGATTTAAATGCACACGATATTGTCATAATCATTCAAATAGTATTCGTAGATCCTTTGCATGGGAAGATCGTCACCTAGATTTTTCCAAGATGTCATCTACATAATCCTCAATAATCTTGTGAATGTAGTCATGGAATATATGTGTCATTTCTTGTTGATAAGTAGCCCCGACATTTTTAAGGCTAAAGGGCATAATTGTATAGCAAAATGTACCCCATGGTGTGGTGAAGGAGGTTTTTCTTGGTCATTTGGGTTGATCTTGATTTGATTGTAACCGAAAAGCCATCCATAAAGGAAAGAATATCATATCACTATAGAATCAACAATAACGTCGATGTGTGGCAAAGGAAAACTATCCTTAGGGAAAGCTTTGTTTAAATCATGAAAATCAGTGCAACAATGAACTTGACCATCCGGTTTCATTACTGGGACAATATTAGATACCCATTCAGGATAGTCGACAGTGCGAATAAAACCTGCATCTAGAAGCTTTTGAATTTCTTCTTTGACTAAGAGGGCTACTTTGGGGTGCATTTTACGAATTTTTTGTTGGACAAGTTTGGCACCGGGTTAAGGACAATATTATGCATTGCCACAAATGTATCGATACCCAGATATCATTATAATCCCATGCAAAAATATCAGAGAAGTCATGAAGGACTTGTTTGATATCCTTTTGTTCGAGCAGGGGTGAGAGAGGTGAATTGCAAAACTATGTGTGGATTTTCATATGTGTAGACGCACCCAAAATTACATGTGCTACATTGTCGAAAAAATGGTTACAAAAGTCCCCAATGATGATTTAGGTCCTTTTAAGAAGGTGTTCGAGCTCCAAAACCCATTCCGATGTATATGTGTTGCCTAGATGTCTTTAATTAGCTTTCCCATGCCTTTTCCAGCCTCACGCCTCTTCTATGCATGTTTTGGCCTTTAGTGCCAAGACCGCATTACCCAAAATAGGGCAGCGGTCCTGAAACCTCCGCCCTGCGCGAGGTGGTGGTCCTGCCCACTTTTTCTAGATTCTCTCATGCATGTTTTAACATGCGACGATTCACTTAATTTTTCTTTTAACATGCATCCATGAGCCAAATTGTCTAAAATTAGCTTTGATTGCTTGGTTCTCCTTCCTCCTATTTTTAAATAGATTTAATTAGTTGGGCGCTCCTTATTGCCTTGAGCTTGAAGGCATCTCCCATTCTCCATTCATATATATTCCATGCTTGAATTCAAGCAAAAGGCCCGAGAATTTTTGTGTATCTTGCATTGTATTCTTTGTTATGATCTTCTTTAGGAATGCCATGCATGCCAAGCTACCGATCTCTCTGTTATCTCTCTTCTACTTGCACTACATTTGAAATGCCATCGAGATGCCATTGCTCAAGCACCATCCTCCCTGTTGTTGTTCATACATGTCCAGTTGGAATTGTGTGTTTGTTTGCCTTATTTGTTGAAAATTTCTATTTCATATCAAATGTATGTATAGAATAGGATCATTCGTTTCAATAAAATTATTCAATCACAAATAGATCAAATCATTAGTAAGTTTTCCTCTTCAACGACTAGGGAAGATACAATAGGTGCCAACACAAAATTTTCCTCCGCCAATAATGTGGAGTACGTGTAATTAGTAGTAGCGTCGATGAAGAAACCAAAGTACAATAGGAATGTTGTAAAAAGTAAATATTTGTAAAAGTAAATATTTGTAAGTGGTCCGGTAATGTTAAAATGTCAAAGTTTGGGTAATTAGAGAAGTAGGGTCTACATGATTAGGAATTAGAAATATTATATTGGTAATAAGGACAAGGAGTGAGGTCATAAATATTTTGTGTATTTTATTTGTAAAAAGTCTAAAAATGTGGAACCCATGTAAAATGATAAGGTTTATCTTATCTTAAGAGATAAGCTTACATGTACGTATAAGAGTTAAGGTATGGAATATGATTCGTCGTAGTGGATTTCTTATCCTATCTTAGAGATAGGATGGATAAGCCTGAAGTTCTATAAATAGAGAGGCCACCCCCTCATTTAGCATAAAGAAGTAGTGAGAAATATTCAGGAAGTGTGCGAAGGAAGCCATCGCTAAAGGTGTGTCAAGAAGCCATCAAGAGGTGTAATTGTAAAGTTTCTCCCATAGTCTTGTCAAGTATCTCATGGGTGAGATCAGTAACAATTTCATGTTAATATTATAATTTATTTTGATATTTCAGATTTGTCATCATTCCGTCTTATCATAGTCAATGGTATTCTTGTGTTATGTTGTTGTTTTGTTTCCAGATTACATCCACCAAACTAAAGGTCAGTGCATTAGTAAATAATCATAAAGACGAGGAGTTCCCGTGAAGAATTATCATAGTGCCGGATTGGTGATGACATTTTGGTTCCGCTGTCGACCATTCCTCGTTGGTGGATTTTCCGGAGAGATATTCCCACTTAGGCAAAAATTAATGGAGGGTAACCTTGTTTTTATCAGGCATAGTAGTAGTTACCATGGTAAAGTCATTTTTACCGTGAATAGTAGTTACCATGTTAAAGTCATTTTTGCCATGAATAGTAGTTACCTGGTAAAGTCCTTTTCATGGGAATAGTAATTACCGCAAAGAAAGTCACTTTTTACCGTGAATAGTATTTACCGCAAAGAACTTCACTTTTACCGTGAATAGTGTTTACCACAAGAAAGTCGGTTTTTACCGTAGTAAGTCAAGTTTTACCATAGTTTACCGTGGTCATTTCTATTTTATCTAGAAAGGTGTAAAGTCACTTTCTAGTATAGTGATTCCAATTATTTGTGCACATAAGTCTTGTTAATTGTACTTGTGGGTTGGTATTTCACGGTGGTTACTTTTGAAAATGGGAAAGATTCTGC
Organism: Taxus wallichiana var. yunnanensis; assembly: GCA_018340775.1. Lineage (NCBI taxonomy): Eukaryota > Viridiplantae > Streptophyta > Pinopsida > Cupressales > Taxaceae > Taxus > Taxus wallichiana. Next base: position 522,461,551 of record CM031236.1, on the reverse strand, counting down.
TTTTTTCAGCTCAATCTAATGAAGATGCTTCTTCTTTCATTCAAGAGTTTAAACGATCTTGTATTTGTAATGGCCTTATAAGAAGGGAACAATGGACTGAATTTTTCCTACCTTTTGGATGGTTCAAAGACTTAGGTGGTTCAAACACTAGGTGATAATGTGAAAAATTCATGGGATTTATTAACCGAAAGTTTTTTCAAGAATTTGGTGAACAATGTAAATATGCAGATCTCATGATCGAGATCACAAAGCTATCCCAAGGAGAGAAGGAGAAGATAAGGGATTATCATGCTCGTGTTCTAGAGCTAAGGAGGAAGCTCGATGCCCGATCCGGAAGGAAGGACTAGCGGATGGGTTGATGAATGGATAATCTCCTCGTAAGCACTTCATTCTTGGGATGAAGCCGAGATCGACAACGAGTGAAGTATGACCGCCCAAACTACCACCATCAACAAGCAAAGGAGATTGCAAGAAGGCAAGAAGAAAGCATGGAAGAGGAGCCCAAAGAAATTGTTAAAGTAGAGCCTACACCAAAGACCTTTGGTCCAATCCACAACCACTCCCGGTGAGCACAAATATTTCTCCTAATACATCTACCGAGTATGAAGATCTCGCTCAAAAAGATGGGTCGCTTAACTATTAATCTTCTTCAAGGAAAGGAATTTAGTTCTCAGGAGGAGATAGAGGTCCAAAAAGAAATATTTCTCAAGTTGTTTGTTATGGTTGTTATAAAAGGGTCATTATAAGTATAATTGTCCAGATAGAGCTTCTACATCTCGTAAGGAGATAATGATAAAGGAAAAGCACTCGTGAATTCTTTTGATGTAGTAGATAAGAGCAGAAATAATGAAGTAGATGTGTTTGAATAAAAAGAAAGAAAGAAAAAGATAATCAAGATGGAAATGATCCTAAGAAGATGAAAGAAGAAACTAGTAAGAAACATAGGAGAAGAAAGTTGGGTGTGCAGGATTTTCTCGATTTCACAGGCAAGGACCATACTCCATCTTGGAAGATCTGTCCAAAAGGCCTGCAAATATTACATATGGTCAACTCTTGGCTATGTCTTCTGAGAAGAGGCGGGAGTTGTGAGGTGGACTCAATGCTCGAAGAAGGAAGGAGGTTGAGGTCCCTATTTTGGAGGCAGAGGCAGATCCCTATGCTCCACAAGCTGAGGTATTATGTAATGGTATTTCAATTCATGATGTCTTAGTTGATGGAGGTGCTGCAGTTAATGTAATGACCGAGTCTGTAATGAATATGTTGGGTTTAAAAATTGATCGCCCTTCAACACTTATGTTAAGGTCATTAAATAAGGGAAAAACTAAACCAGAAGGTGTAGTTTCAAATGTGGCAATATCTGTTATGGGTGTTGTATGTGTGGTAGACTTTCAGTGATGAAAATGGTACTCAATGCACCCAATGCTGCTGGGAAGACCATGGCTAAGGAGAGTTCATGCAAGAAACTACTGGAATGAAGGTTTCATGACACTTGGACGTGGTAGAGAGAGGGTGAAGATAAACGTGATCCCTCGACATCATAAAGTAGAACCTGTGGATTCAAGTGATGAAACTGATGATTGGACATCCTCTGATTACTCTAGTACCAAAGTGAAGTGGACATCAAGATGAAGAAAGTGAGGTGGATGTTTCGCCATGGATATCCTCCTTCCACCACACCAACTCATGACCCCATAAAATTATCTCAAGAAGAAGTTGATGATCGTCTCCAACAAATAAAGATTGGTGATGTCGTGATGGAGAGTGAGAAGGAATCCTACCTCCACTCTCTTTCAAGGTACATACACCTATTCACTTTTGATTACAAGGAACTCCATCAAGTAAGTTGGGTAGAACATTGTATTGAGTGGTAGATGGTGCTAAGCCCATAAAGCAAATGCCATATAGAATGAATCCTAATTTTTCCAAGACCGTAAAAGAAGAAATAGATAAGTTGCTTGATGCAGATTCATATTTGTTGTGGAGAATTCGTAATGGGTTTCTCCCATTGTGATCTCAATAAAAAGAATGGGAAGCTACGCATTTGTGTTGATTACAGAAGCTCAATAAGGCAACAAAGAAGGATCATTACCCTCTTCCATTTTCGATCGATCTTGGACGAAGTAGCTGGCCAGAGTGCTATAGTTTTGTCATTGATGGATATAGCGGCTACAACCAAGTTCAGATAGCAGAGAAAGATCACCAAGACCACATTCACCACTCCTGGGGAACGCGTTTGCTTATAGAGTTATGCCTTTGGGTCAGGTAATGCTCCAAAGAACATTCCAGCGTTTGATGAATAGGGTGTTCGAACCCTACATCGGGACCTTCATCGAGTATTTCTCGGATGATTTTTGCATCTATGGGAGCAAGTGGACCACCCGCACTAGATGGAGACAACATTTCAAAGGTTAGATGAAGCACAAGCCTCACTAAACCCTACAAAGTGTGTCTTTGGATGTTCTAAAGGCGTTTTGTTAGGGCATGTCAGATCCAGAGATGGTATTGTATCGATCCCGATAAAGTTTCAAAATCAAAGATTTACCATTTCCTATGAATAGAAGTAAGTTGAGATCATTTTTAGGCCATGTGGGTTACTATAGAAGGTTCATCAAGAATTTCTCAAAGATCGCATACCACTAACCCAGCTTCTTCAAGAAGGATGTTACTTATGAACCAGAAACAAGGCGCATGAAGCTTTTGGACAATCAAGGAAGCCCCGGTGTCTTCACCTGTTTTGAAGAATCCAGATCGAGCAAGCCATTCATTGTGTACACCGATGCCTCGATGCAAAGACTAGGTAGTACTTTGAGCCAAAAGGATGAAAATGGGAATGAACATCCAATTTACTTTGGGAGTGCATAAATGAGCAAAGGTTGAGGTAAACTATATCAGAATCAAAAAGAGGCTCGCTATCATTTTTGTTGTAAAGAAGTTTAGAAATTACTTGCTAGGGCAGAAATTTATAGTCAGAACGGATCATCGTGCTCAAATATATTGTCAATAAGCCTAACCCATCAGGGAGGATAGCAAGATGGATAATTTTGCTACAAGAATTTGAATTTGATATTATAGATAGGCCAGGAAAGAAGCATGTCAATGCAGATGCACTCTCTCGAGCCTATGATGGTTTAGGATCATCTTGTGATGATGATGATTTTCCGATGCAAAGATTGTTCTCCTCGACACAATCCCTAGTGAATACATAGATATTTGGAATTATCTGAATGAATTCAAGTTTCCTGATGGTGCCAATGCAAAGACTAAGAGAAAGATTACTCAAGCCAGTCGTCCATATTCTATTCTGCATGGAGCATTATTTCGAATAGGACCTGATGGACAGTACAAGAGGGCAGTTGGACGTGATCAAGGAAAGGAGCTGCTAGAAGAATTCCACAATGGTACATGTGGAGGGCACTTTTCCTGGACAACTTACAAAGAAGAAGGATCTTGGATGCAGTTATCACCGCCCACTCTTTTTAAAGATTGTTATAATTATTGTAAGACATGTGATATTTGTCAAACACATGGTAACCGTAAGACTTCATCACCCATTATGTCCTATTCTTCCCTGGTCCCTTTGAAAAATGGGGAATAGACATTGTAGGTCCACTTCCAACTACATCACGTCAAAATAAGTATATCAGTAGTTGCCATGATTATTTAACCAAGTGGGTCAAGTTAGGCATCAAAAAACAACTTCCATGGATGAAGTGGCAAGGTTCATATATGAACGCATGTCACCAGATTTGGTTGTCCATTAGAAATTGTAATGATCAAGGAAGCCACTTCATTAATGAGGTGGTAGAAGCCCTAGTCAATAAGTTTTCTATCAAGCATGTGAAGGCAACAACATACAAGCCAAGCACAAATGGACAAAGTGGAACGAACAAATTTTGTGTTGTGTCAAATTCTAGCAAAAGATGCAGCCCTTACAGTACATAAATGGGATAAAAGGATTCATGCAAAGATTGTGGGCATATAGGGCAACATCAAAGTCAGCAACAGGATACTCCCATTTCACTGGCCTATGGCATTGATCCAGTTCTTCCTATTGAGTTTGATATTCCCACTGTGAGAGTTATGAAAAATGAAAGGATGGATGAAAGTGATTCAGTAAAAGAAAGGTTGGTACATCTTCATTTGCTAGAGGAAATGAGGGAAATAGCAAAGGATACAAGCCATAAGAAGAAAATGAAGCAGAAGGAATACTTTGATCAAAAGATCCGATGGTCTCCATTTCATGTGAATGACTTGGTCCTAGTATATGATTCCAGATACAAAAAAAGAAGACAGAGAAAATTTCTTCCAAAATGGATGGGGCCCTACAAAATAGCAGTTGTGCATGAAAATGGTACGTACCGACTGGAGGAATTGGATGGCACTCCCATTACGAAATGGGTCAACCACGACAAGTTGAAGATTTTCCAAGCACCAGAATAGTCTACTCCGAGGACGGAGTAGAAGCTAGGAAGGGGGAAGATGTCGACACTAAAATTTTCCTCCATAATTTCTATTTCATTAATGTATGTATTAGGAATAGGATGTTGTTAAGTGTAATTAGTAGTAGCGTCCGATAGAAGATAACGGCGCCGACAGTACGGTGCCGCCAATAATGTGGAGTACTAGAATACCAAAGTACAATAGGAATGTTGTAAAAAGTAAATATTTGTCGTAAGTGGTCCGGTAATGTTAAAATGTCAAAGTTTGGGTAATTAGAGAAGTAGGGTCTACATGATTAGGAATTAGAAATATTATATTGGTAATAAGGACAAGGAGTGAGGTCATAAATATTTTGTGTATTTTATTTGTAAAAAGTCTAAAAATGTGGAACCCATGTAAAATGATAAGGTTTATCTTATCTTAAAAGATAAGCTTACATGTACGTATAAGAGTTAAGGTATGGAATATGATTCGTCGTAGTGGATTTCTTATCCTATCTTAGAGATAGGATGGATAAGCCTCGAAGTTCTATAAATAGAGAGGCCACCCCCTCATTTAGCATAGAAAGAAGTAGTGAGAAATATCAGAGGAAGTGTGCAAAGGAAGCCATCGCTTAAAGGTGTGTCAAGAAGCCATCAAGAGGTGTAATTGTAAAGTTTCTCCCATAGTCTTGTTCAAGTACCTCATGGGTGAGATTGAATAATTTCATGTTAATATTATAATTTACTTTGATATTTCAGATTTGTCATCATTCCGTCTTATCATAGTCGATGGTATTCTTGTGTTATGTTGTTGTTTTGTTTCCAAATTACATCCACCAAACTAAAGGTCATGGCATTAGTAAATAATCATAAGACGAGGAGTTCCCGGTGAAGAATTATCATAGTGCCGGATTGGGTGATGACAGGTCGTGATTTTTTCTTCACCCCGAGGTAGGGTTTGAAGGGTTTTGATTAGATTAGGTTATTTGCTTTAGATTAGATCCACACATCCGCAAAAGTAACCAACTACATCTAGTTGATTGCTTGTCTTTAGTTTATTTATTAGATTAGAACACATTGCTTAAAAATTAGAAAAAAAAAAAGATTTCCTTTGGTAGATTAGTTTACTTTTATTGCTTTGATCCGTAATATGTGTGTGAAAAATCCAAAACCTAGATTAGATTTCCTTGATAATTAGTTTTCTTATCAAAAATCATTTTATTTCATTTTGTATGACCATTAACGGTCCACAACAAGAAAAGACATACAGTTGTGATCCCTTGGTCCCACAACCCAATGGGCCATAATTGATAACTAACATTGATACCAGTTTATGTTTGATGAGAAAATAGAACAACTCAATACACTAAACATCGCTGCTAATCAAGCCTACGACTATTGGACTACTCCTGGCAATAGGGTTTGATTACGCACATGACCATTCAAGGGCCATAGCCTCCACGAGTCTTTGGTTGTGATCCTCAAGTCCCACAACCCAACGAGCTTGCTAGTCAATTAGACATTGACACTAGTTTGCATACATTAGTATTTAGATCTTCACCACTTCCACTCAGATATTATTGCATGACTTTTCGTACTAAATATAGCATCCAATCAAAGCTAAAACTTTCTTGATTAGACCTTAAAATTGCCCATAAATACTTGTGGCTCCATCACACCTCTCGTTCTTACTTCCATGACCTTGTCAGAAATATATTTCAAGCACCCGCAGTCATTTTCCATGTGTTCAACAACCAACAAACAAAATCTCGGTTGAGCTCGACATTGATTAGAGTCTACGAGCAGCTATTATCTCAAACTGAGCCATCACACCACTTTAAGTTAGGAGAGCATTCTTTGCCTTAGACTCGCAGATCCCAACATTACGTGTTGAAGATATAAGATTGCCCAATTAGCTTGATCCTCGTCACCACACTCACATTCACATTCATTCCACACTAGCTATTTTTCGGCACAACCTTGAGAGGTTGGGTGCGAAAGAAGGTCACGTGTTGATTTTCTGTCGTACAAATTGGTGAACCCGATGTGAAGAGCTAGTATCTAAATGTTTCCGCTTTCTTCATCCATCCTTTATTCTACGAGTATTCTTATACCCCCGAATATATCGGGATATGAAGAGTATGGTTGTCCCATCCTAGGTTTTGACATGTACAATAATCAAGTGTACCACAACAATCACCTTCACTTTCAACGTGGGTGGACAACCACTCATCATATCAAAACCCTCTACTTCAGGGGAACCAATGTTGGTTCCTCTATACGTATTAAGAAACTCGACTAGGTCATGAAGACTGTCCTCACAAACAATCAAGTTCAAACAAAATGAATTTTACTGGGTGAAGCAAGTTCATCTCCTAGGGTATTTTTTGCAACCCATTAGCATGTAATCGATCAACTCCCCCATAGATGAGGAGTATTTAGCACGATATGCTAGGAGTGAACAACACTTCTAGAACATGAACCGATTTTGATAGGTTGGAAGGACAAGGTGATGTCATCCAAAAAATAACGCTACCCCTCACCAACCAAAAAATACGCGATGAGGGGTGGCAACATAGTGAATAATTTATAGCAGGATACCATACTCCTCAACAACCTCCGAGGGTTCAACAAAAAGCACCTAAGAAAAGCACCCCTCATCAATGGGTGATGTCATCTTGACTTTGGTAGACAAAGTCAAGGAGCTAGAGCTTTCCCAAAATACTTAGAACCCATACACATGGGCAAGCACGAACTACTCCCTACCCGCAGAATTACGAACAAATACCTATTGCACAGAATCCTCCATTTTATATGAATACTCAAAACCGTGGGGATCTCTACTTACGGGGACAGCACCTGGGTATGCCCCCTCACACCACGTATGGATATCTACAACATGCACCAGCCAGAAGTGCATTCTCAAATGCCATACTAGCCAGAAATGCAACGTTCCCTGGCTTCGTGCCTTCGATTCCATATCAAGGTAATCAACCCCTTATGTACACATGTATTCTAAATCTCCCCATGGGGACATGTACACCTACCCAGGTCCATATGGACAACCGTAGGGGATGCCGTACACCCAAACAAATGTCTATGTTGTCCCATTTCAATAACCGATGCATCCCCACCTCCCCAACAAGGATCTTCAATGGTGGAAACATACGCAATGGGGACCTATTCTGAATATCTTAAGGATCCCCTGGACTTCTCCATTCAGATAGTCATGCTCCAAGACCCTTGCCTGATCTTCTAAAATTCAAAGGGGAGGGCAATCCTAATGCCCACATCAAGGCTTACGCAATGACCATTTGAGAGTTGCTCCCATGGGACACAATCATTACAAAATTTTCCCTAAGATGCTAGAAATTATTGCTCTCAACGGTACTATAGGATACCAAAGGCTTCAATACACTCATTCAAGAAACTTCGTATCATAATTTATTAAAGCTTTTGATATGAACAAGCTTTTGAGAATAGGAATTAGGGAATTCCTTCATATCAAGCAAGAACACAATGAGTTTGCAGCCCACTTTATTCAAAGGTGGTGACAAGTTCTCTACTCCTCTACAAGTGCTCCAAATATGGATCAAATGGAACTTTGTGATTTGTTCCTCCACTCTCTCAATAGGGAGACAAAGGAAGAGGTTCAAAAGTTCCTGCTAAGGAGCTATGAAGAGGTGCTAGAGGGTGCTCTTCGAATTGACCAAGCGGCCATTGACAGTGGTCGTAAGACTTATGGAGCTAATGGAAGGTTAGTCACCCCTAATCAAAATAATATCGATTACTCCAATAACAAAAATAGCAATCAAGGACCAAAAATCCTTAATAAGAATCATGGAGTCGCAACGGATGGAGTGACGGACCAACCTAAGAAGCCTAACGTTGTTAATACTCCCAATACTTCCACTTCAAACAACCACAATAACAATGACAACAATCAAAAAAAATAACTTCTCACCCTCAATCAATGTTATAGATTTTAACCATCACCAAATAACAACCTCAATAAGTAAGAAAATAAGACCCAAGGCCCTAACCAATACCATGTGGGTATCCAAACCAATTTCAAAATCAAGGGCAAGGGTTCCCAAATTTTAACAATAACAATCAGGTTAAATAATAACCATAATTTCAGACCACAACAAGGTGTAAACCAAAGGCCTCGAGATTACGATCCTGATTTATATTGTGGTTTCCATAGGGTTTGTGGGCATGACACAAGAACATGACGCGATTGTAATAAGTTTTTATAGTGTTTTCCAGAGGATCAAAGACAATTATTTTTGACATGTTTTTGGCAAACCCAACAACACCCACTCAAAACACCTACATGGGACTAGTATCTCCACAGAAACACACCGCTGGGGATCTTTAATGATCCTCTCCCCACACATCCAAAAGACGGTAGATTAGATCCCAATGGTTTGAACAAAGGTATTGTAATAGGGACCCATGATCACGAAGCCTCAACTTCATCAAACCCACAAGTGGCACCTCCTTTGGATGGTCACCAAAACAAAAATTGTGGGGTTGGTAGAGTTAGACATTGAACCACAAATTAACGCTGCCACTAGAACTAGGGATTATTCTTCGCAACCTATTGATCTACCCAACTACATCAAATGACATTCGTGATATGCTAATCAAGCTAGTAGGAGCTTACGATTTGATCAACGACTTAACTAAGACGTTCTCGCACATTTCCTTCTTAGATCTATTAAAGAACTCCCCTGCTCATAGGGCTGCTCTACTAGAAGCGTTGGGTCTTGGTCATTTGGCTAATGTCACCCCTCCTCCAGAAGCACAAATAAACCATGTGGACTTTGATGTTTATCCTCCAGACAACTCCTGAAAGAGATGTTGGATTTGTGTTTGATATCAACAAGATGCCCACAAATGCTGAAATAGTTTGTAGAGGTGATCGACGTTGTTTTTACAAGTCTAGATTTACAAAACTATGTAAAGCATGTGATGATTGATGATGGGGAAGCAATCAACATAGTCCCCTTCTCTTTCCTTCAAAAACTAGGGTACGGAGAGACCAATTTCTCTTTAACATGAAATACGAGAGGCTACGACTGACCTCAAAGAACGTCAATCGAAACTATAGTGTTGTTGGTCACCCTTGGACCTAAGATGGTGCTAACCGAATTTTATATTATAGATCAGAAACCAACTATAATATGATCCTTGGCCATCCTTAGATTCATCGCATGAAGGTGATTCCCTCCACTTTGTTTTAGGAAGTTAGGTTCCTACATTTAGGGAAGGTTTTTGTGGCACAAGGTGATCCAAAACCATTTGACATACACTTAGCCAATTTGAAAAAAGAGGCCAGGAGTCCACTCTGAGTTTGAGCTTCCTACAAATCATTTAAATAAACCTACAAGCTTGATACCAAAGGAAAAGTTGGTTCCTACAATGGAATTAGAAGTCATGGGTTTGATCGAAGGAATTCCAGTAGTCAAAGATGAAACCATCATCGTAGAGACAATATCGTTAGGGACTACGACAAAATATTGTGAGCTATTGGAAAAGATTTACCCATTCTCCTTCCTTTTCGATTCTATGGGCATGGGACATACCCTATGACTTAGTTTTCTACCAGCAAATGAGGTTTGTATGGTCGAGGTAACTGAAGTAAAGGGAAAGATTCAAAAGATGATCCAACGCCCATTTTTCCAAGTAACTGTTGGAATCTCCATTTTGATGGAGCCAAGTGTCATTTGGCGTTGGGGAAGGTGTGATTCTTACCTCTCCTAAGGGAAGGATTCTACCTTTTTCCTTCAAGTTAAACTTTGAGTGCACAAATAATGGGGCTGAATATGAAGCCCTTCTACTTGGTCTCATCATAGCTGAAAGAATGGGTGCTCTTAATATCAAGGTGTTGGGTGATTCACAACTAGTTACGAATCAAGTATCGAAGTGTATGAGACTAGAGTTGAGCATTTGTAACTTTACAAAATGGAAGTGCTAAATTTAACAAAGAGGTTTGACTTCATATCAATCAAGGTAATTCCATGAGACTAGAATCTCCTTGCAGACTCAATCGCAACATCCGCTTCTTACTTTACTCCAAGCGGTGAGTTGGAAGATTCAAACTTCACGGTCTCAATTCGTGTAGAACCTTTGGTCCTGTAAGACACCGTAACTCCAATGTTGACATACGTAGAGACTGAGAGTGAGTCTGTCATTACAGATCACATTGACATTGACAAAGTAACTCTAGAATATCTAAACACTCTCACAGAGCTACATCTTACACATCACGAGGTTAATCTTTCTCTAATTCCACACTCTTCTTCCTATTTTGGAAATCCCATGATAGAGTCTTCCCTAGGGAGGGAACTTGAAATTTGTGAGGTGGCAGAAGAGGGGGATTTAGAGTTACCTCGCCCCACCTGAGTTTGAGGAAGGAAATGCCTCCTTAATGAGGGAACAATCGATATAAATATCGGGACCGAGGAAGAACCAAATATTTTGAAGCTAGGGTCCTCTTTAACTCCTGAGGAGGTTGAAATACATACCCACATTCTCAAGGAGCATAAGAAAGCATTCACATTTAATTACAAGGAAATGATGGGGATTGCATCACACATTGCGGTGCACAATCTCATCACCAAACCAGATGCAAAGCCGATTAAGCAAAAATTCGAGGCCCATGAAGCCAAAAGTGGCCCTCATGGTGAAAGAAGAAGTGATGAAACTCCTCCAGGTGGGATTCATCAAGCCAATTGATTACTCAATGGGTATCTAACATAGTCCCCATTCTCAAGAAAAATGGAAAGATTCGCATTTGTATAGATTTTCGGGATATAAATAAGGCTTGTCCCAAGGATGATTTCCCATTACCATCCATCGATGTTATCATTGACATAACAGTTGGTTTTGAGTTGTTGTCTCTTATGGATGGATTTTTGGGTATAATCAAATTAGAATATCTAAAGAGGATCAAGCCAAAACCACATTTATAACTCCTTGGGGAACTTACTGTTATGTGGTCATGCCATTCGGGCTTAAGAACACTGGAGCTACGTACCAATGAGTGATGACTTATATATTCCATGATCTTATACATAAGATTGTGGAATCCTATGTGGATGACATGTTGGCTAAGGCTAAAAATGTTGTGATCACCTAGAGGTGCTTCGTATCATCCTTTTGCACTTAATCGAATATGGCGTCACATTGAATCTAGAAAAGTGTGTATTCGACATAACAGGAGGCAAGATTTTGGGGTACATCATATCTTCATGAGGAATTGATGTAGACCCAGCCAAAATCCAAGTTGTATTGGAAATGATTCCACCAATGGATGATTCTAGCATCAGATCTTTTCTTGGAAAACTTGGGGCAATCCAAAGATTTATCCCTGACTTGACCTTTGTTGTTCACCCAATCAACAATTTGTTGAAAAAGGATTATAGCATTGATTGGATAGAAGAATGCAATGAGGCCTTTGAGGTAGTTAAATGATTCTTATTGTCCTCCCATGTTAATGCCACCTAGATCAGATCACCCTTTGATCTTGTATTCATGAGCTATGGATGTTTGCTAGCCTGCATGTTGGCTCAAGAGGATGATGATAAATGAGAGCGTGTAATTTATTTCATTAGTCGAGACATTGCTTGATTATGAGACACATTACACCAAGCAAAGAAAGAATGCCTTGCCATAGTCTTTGCAATAAAATGCTTAAGACATTATATGTTGAATCAAGAAACGAGGGTTATTGTTAAGTCAGATCACTTGTAGACATTCCTCACACAAGGATCCTTATCTAAGAAGGTCGGGTGCTTCATAACTCTGATGGGTGAATTTGAGTTAACATTTGTTAATCAAAAATCCATCAAAGGAAAAATCATTGTGGATTGGTTAGTTGATAATCCGTTAGATGGAGGTGATCTGGTAGATCTAGACTTCCCGATGAGTGTGTGTACTTTGTTGAGACTAGGCCCCCATTTTATGTGTCCATGGTATACTGACATCATTAATTTTATAGTGGACCATATATATCCAAAAGGGGCAACATCTCAACAAAGAAGGTGGTTATGTGTCATTGCCACTAAGTATGTTATTGTAGAGTAGGTGCTCTATCACAGGGCCTTCGATGGAATGTTGTTAAGATGTGTGATCATTGAAGAATCTGAAAAGATTCTTTATGAATCACATAGCATGGAGTATGTGGAGGTCACTTCGGTGGCCACGCCACTACTGGAAGATACATCAGATGGGATATTTCGGCCCACTCTAGAACATGATGTAGTAGAGTTTGTGCGTAGATGCCACAAATGCCAAGAGTTCTCCCATGAGATCCACATACCGGCACAAGCTTTGCAACCAATCGCAACCCCATGGCCCTTTTCCACGTGGGGCTGGATTTAATAGGGAAATTCTCTCCCTCATCAATGAGATGGCCATAACTTCATAATCACGGCCACAGAGTACTTTACCAAGTGGGTAGAAGCCATGCCTCTTACCACTATACTACGGGGTCTGTGATCGCTAAGTTCATCTTAAACCAGATCATTTGTAGGTACGGTGTCCCACAAGTCATTATCTCGAGATAATGACACGTCTTTCAAAAATGACGAGGTGTGTGAATTGTGTGCAAAGTTCAAGATAAGTCATCACATGACTTCTCTTTATTATCCTCAAAGCCAATGGACAAGTTGAGGCTATAAATAAAACATTAAATTTCATCCTCCTTAAGACTATTAAGGAGAACAAATGAGATTGACATTTAAATCTTTTTTGGCCTTGTGGGCCTATCGGACGTCAGTTAGAACACCAATAGGGCAACCCCTTTTCTTTGGTATTTGGTGTGCAGAAGTAGTTTTACCACTCGAGGTTAAAATACCAAGTCTCGTATTTCACTACATGGAATATTGGGAGAAGAAGGCTATCGAGAAGCGCAACTCTCTTAGTTAGAAAGTCTTGATGAGGTTAGACTCAATGCTAAACAACACATTATTTACACTAACCGGATGGCTTAGCAATACAATAAGAAGGTTTATGAGTGTGAAATATATGAGGGATATTTGGTCTTAAGACTTGACAACCGGATAGAAAAAAAACGGCGAGGGAAGAAAATTCAGACCTAGGTGGTTGGGTCCATATCGAGTAGTAGAAGACTACAAAAATGGGGCATTTTTCCTGTGTACACTAGAGGGTGAGGAGTTTAACGAATCTGTGAACTCTCTTCACCTAAAGAGGTATTACGTATGATCCATTAGCATTTTCATATGTACATTACTTGCATCTACATCACTTTCATTTTCTAGCTCATTCTTGTAAAATTTGTGATCAAGGGATTTATTCTTATAGCAACTCCTAAAAACTTCTGAAAAACATTGGAAAAACATTCAAATCATGTCTCTCCAAATTTTCATGGTATCATCAATTGTTTTCAAATCATTTCATCAGTTCAAGTAGGATAAGACAAATTTTTACCATGATCATACCAAGGCTTGCATATTTGGTCTCGATTATAGTCTCTTTCTAGATTAGGTGTCTTTGCCTATAGTTGTTCTAGAAGCTTCATGGTGTCACATCTATCCCATAAAAATATCTTTGGAAATAATAACATACTAAACATTTTGCCTAGATGAGTAAGTCAAATGCAAATCCATAGAAAAAAATTTTATTTTACACATTTCTTTTCCTACCAACCTTTGGTGTTGAGCATGTGTCTCTTATTGGTGATGTAGGGTTGGGAAAGGAGAGAAATGCCCTTACTCACCTATTCCTTGTCCGTGGTGATGAGCCCACGCTTTATCCTGGTAGCATGGGGCAAGGAGTAGGGGGTCTCTTTGATAAAATTGAAAGTTACAAATAATTCACTCAAATGTTGTGAAATCATAAGTCAAAAGCAAAGTGAGTTAGATGTCCAAAAATCCAAAAGAGTTTAAAACCTCAAAACCATATTTTGTCAACCAAGTAGCCATCTATGGATCTAAGTCTAGATAAACTGGAAAGTAAATCACATTCTAAGCTATGAGGTAACTTGAGTAGGGTGAGGTTGTAGTGTCTCAATTTGGTCTTGTCAAACCATTGTCTTTCCCTCATCATTACCATTCAATAATTTTTTTGTAACTTGTGCCCTTTCTAGATCTTGGTGTTGAGCCCTCGCATCCTATTGGTTGCGTGGGGTCAAGAGTGGGGCAAGTACATCTTCTTATCATATCGTTGTGTCACCATGTTTTTCCAAGACAATATGAAGTATCAAAGATTGCTTAAAGAAACTAAAATTCAAACATCACATTGTGTTCGCATTATCATATATCAAGCATTATAAAATACAAAAAGAAATCATTTTGTTATCATTTCACACCCATTGCATGCATTTTGAAAATCATAGAAAAGTAGAAATTCTAAACATCTAGAGTACACATGAGAAATAAACCAAAAGAGATTCAACTTAGATACAATGGATTATCGAACCAAAAATAAGAGTTTGTATATATCATAGTGGGTCAAGTTTCTATACAATGTCATCATGTGCTAAGGCATGGTCAAAACACTCGCAATGAGCCCAAAATATACAAAAAAATTGTAAGTGCCCGAAAAAATGGAAAAAATCAATAAAGGGCCCAATGGCTGTCAATCCCTATGGGATCCTCGAATGGTGCACTTCCATGTCCAAGGCTCTTGTCATGGTGTGATGACACCGGGAGTGAACTAAATGGTGAAGTTCTCATGGTGGTGGTCGTTGGCTAGTGGTCTCACTATGGGAATGGCTCCACCTCATCAGATGCTCAGCTGCCTCATATCCACCACTGTAGTATGAAGGGAGGTCACCACCTGTTATCCTCCAAACAGGAGCAAACACGTCAGTGTGTCTACCGCAGTAGTAGTGGCTGACCTGAATCATCTGTCAGCTCAACTCGGGTCTTCCCCGAGGGGATCAGTAGGGTGTCCACACACACTGTTAGATGAGCTCTCTCCACTCTTGTGTAGTCGCTACAAGAAGGGAAGGAGAAGAATTAGATAAGTTAGAAAAGCATAAAACGTAAATCAAAAGAGAATATCAAAACTAAGGTTTCAAATTAACAAAGGCAAGAGAAGAGTGTCAAACATACTCGGATCTCGGGCATCTAGGTAGGGATCACTAACCTGTTGTTGTTGATGTCCTTTGGCATGTAGGGCCTCCCAAAGCTAGAGGTCAAACATTTTCGATCACGGACTCATCATCCCCTCCCCACCTAGAGGAAATGGATCCTCTGAGACTAAGGTCTCTCTCTCTACACTAGCCTCCTCGTGTGCGGCTCTCAACATCTCTTAAGTGTTATGCCACTCAGGATCTCTCTCCTCTACTGCATGGCTGCCTCACCCGCTCTCAAAGATCCCCCTCATCCTCCTTAGTCTCCTCTCTGACTAACTCCTCCTGTCTCATCCCCTGTGTGCTCCTCAAAATCAGAGTCTACACTAATGGGCTCAAACTCCTCTTCGTAATGGGTAGGAGAGGTCGTAATATGGAGTAAAGGTGCTCGAGGGGCACCCGATTACCCATCAAGCATGAACTACATGCCTAACTACAATAGGCACACCTAGAGTGACTACTGTCCAACCGAGGTATCCTCTAGAGCCCCTCTAAGCCTCCTAAATGGTCATGTAGGACTCGGGTACCTTTAGGCGGAAGTATGTTAGCATATGGCAGGCCAAACAACTAAGGAACCCAATAAAATGGGTGAATCTCAACTCTCCGACCCTATCGGCCTAGTTGGCATGTCGTGAGAAAAATCTACCATTGTGGTCACCTCTTGTCCCCATAACCCTATCATGTCCTAGTAGGGAGTAAAGAACCATGTCTACTGTGGTAAGAGAAGCCACTAGCTGATGAGGTGTCCTAAGAACTGACATAGTTGTCCACCTCGTTGCCTAGATGACCCCTGGGTCCAATACATGTACTCCCCTTCTATAAGGGGTGATATGCTCATATACCCAGCTCATGAAAAGAGTGGGGTGGCTTAGTGATTGCCCCCTGCATTGGAATACCCAAGTATAAGTCATGGTAGGTAGTCCCTAGGATGTCTACTCCCCATGCGTACCTATGCCCATGTCCCTCAATCTATGTGATGATGAGAGCCTAACAATAGAGAAGAGTGTCACCTCCCTTGTGCTCGATTAATCGTGAGGATAGGATACCCATAATAGTTGTCTCGAATAATCGTAGTAGAGCAGAAGCAATCAATCGGACCTTCATCCCCTTCTTGAACAAAGGAGAGATGATACAATGGCGTCTCCCATATATGTGGCCCACTATGTCATCACGGCCCTGGATCTTGTTGTCTCTAAATTTAGTCTCCTCCCAAGAATCGAGAGCCCAAGGATGCGGTATACATCCTCTAGAGTAATGGTCCACTCGCCCCTAACTCTTGGAAACCGATAGGTTATCCGATCTACGTGTCCCAATAGGAGAACAAGTCACACAATATGTGACTAGCAAGGGCAACGTGTGGTACCCAAGCAATCCTCCAGATACCTACCCTCTGCAGAGTGTCCCTCTCATCTTGAGTTAGCTAATCTAGAATCCCAGGGATCCAATCACACACACTCTCTCTCTCTCTACTCCAACAGATGTATTCCTCCTTCTGCATTCACCAAAACATGAGAAAAGAGCAAGTTAGTAACGTATACAAGAAGACAAGCTCATCAAAAACATGATAAAACATGAAAAATCCAAAAAAATCCAAGTTAGTGAACGTTTTCATCATTCTCGTTTGTAACCGCCACCCAAACAGAGGCGACAATTCTAGGACCGCCACCCAAGCAGGGTGGCGGTCCCGTGACCGCCGCCTGCTTTGGGCAGCGGTCTGAACCGATTTTCCAAACGTGCCCTTAACCCTAAAAAAATGTTCAAAAGTGCAAAAAGACCATTTTTGACAAAATAAAAGCATGCCCTATGGCACCCCCTAGAGACTCATTTAAGACAAACAAATTTGAAAATAGCCCCCTAGGTGAACTTTTCAACATTTTTACATTTAGGGTATAAAAAGAAAAAAGTGAAAATAACCAACCTTTGACCATGCTGGTCGATCTCCCACATGTGGAGGCATGATCACTATTCTGAAATATCCCTTGTGGGATACCACTTGAAAATGCACAAATTATATGAAAATTGCAACAAAGTAAAATTTCGATTTTTACAGAAAATGCCCCGCTTAGGGTAAAGAAATGGTATTTAATTGATATCTCACAAAATATTTTCCCAAAGTGCATGGAATTTTGAGGGAAGTTTTGCAATAATAATATTAAGCCCTTGATGTAATCATTCCGGTTTCGGGGGAATGGGGGTGAGGTTTGAGGAGCGGAAGGCGCTCGGGCTATGGATAGAACAAGCCTCGAGAGCCTGTGGTAGCAATGGAGTTGAGCGGTGGGAGAGGGTGAAGGCGCTTAGCGAGGTGGTTCAGCTGGACTCTCTCAGTCTGTCCCTTGCCGAGCGCTGCATGGAAGGGTTGGAGTTGTGCTCTGGTCCGCTTGAGGAGTGTTTGGCTGAAGAGTTGTTGGATGAAGCCGTTCGGTTTGCTGGGTTCCTCCTCAGTCGGGACGTGAAGGCTTTTCTGGCGTTTATTAGTAGTGACGTCGGCCCTGTTTCTTTTGCTTATTTTCCTGTCGAAGGTCTGGTGTCTACTTTTGTCAAGCTTCATTCTCGCTTCCATCGTCTGCCGGATGGGTTGCTTGTCGAGTCCCAGCCCATTAACGTTTCGCAGTTTTCTGGGGTCTCAATGGAGGAGATGGCTCCGGTTGTGGTGTTAGGTTCGTTTCAAACCCCAGCTCCTGCACCTGCCCCGATCTCTTCGGTTTCTGTTCCCGTTGAGGGTCACATGGAACAAATCAACTTTGGGGATTTGTTTTGTCTGATGGTCCTTCTTCCGTGCAGGTGCGGCTGCAGTGGAGGTTTTCCTCCCCATTTTCTGTCTTAGTCCATGCTGGTTCGTTTTGGCGGTTGTGGATGTCCGTGGTCGGGTTGCGGGGCTGTGGGTTTGTGTTGGTTTCATTTTGGATAGGGGTGGTTCTGAATCCATTGGTCTTCCTGTTAAGGGACCGCTTGTCCTGGTTTCCAAAGCGGCGCTTTAGGAAGAAATGGATGTTTTTCGAGGAGCTTTTTAGTTTGTATGCATATTTGGCCAGTGTTTGGGGCGTCGTTTGCTTAAATCGTCTGATTCGGGTTGACGGGGTTTCTCCAGCTTTTTGTTGTCTGGTCGTGATGGGAGAGTGTTGGTCTTTCTACTCTCCTGGTCATGTCTCTTCTGCGGTGGCTCGTGTTCCATCAGCTTTTTCTTCTTGGCGCATGGCCGAGTGCAAGTGGCTCGTATTTTATCGGTCCGAGCATGCGCAGTGTCTTTGGTTTTATGGGCAGCTTGCTCATCTTCTCTGTGCATTGGACGCCTCCTGTTTTGTTTGCATGTGGCTTTAGGTGTGGTCTCGCATCCGCGGTCGTGTGTCGGTGGTTTTTCGTCTTTGGTGCTTTCTCTCCGGTGGGTGGTTTTGCGTTGGACTGCGTGCCCAACCTTGTTTTTCGCTCTGTCTCTTTTTTCTTCTGCCTTGCAGCATCCTTTGTCGTTGCTTTAGTGTTCATTGTTTTGGCATTCTCAGTTACTGCATTAGTTTGGGTCTTTGAGTGGTATGGTCCTTCTAGACATTCGTTTATGTGCCTTTCGGTGTTTCGGTCTTAGCCTCATCCTTCTTCGGCGTTTTGTTTTGATACTGCTTTTACAATGCTTCCTCTCCTTCTTCTTTCTTTCTATTCGTTTGTTTCTCCCCTCCTCTCTCTTCCTCTCTTCTTCACTTCTTCTGGTTGTAGGGTGGGGGCCCCAACCCCTCCGGTTCATAGCTCCAGCCAAAAGTGTTTAACAATTAAAAAAATATTAAGCACTAGAAAAACATTTTTGGAATTTTGGAATAATATATTGCTATCGTAAAATTACTGAGAATGCCTAAAGCGGCTAGAAAACTTCTAAAATCTATAAATCACCAAATATAAGAGCAAAAATTGAGAGTCTTTGGAAATAACATCGATTGTGTAGAGGAAATGACATTTCAACCTTTAGATCCGAAAGGGACCAAATGGAAAACCCTCCAAAATAAAGGTTGCAAGTCGCATCACTTACAAAGGGGTCATAAAATGATAGCGGCACCTTTAAAGTGATGCTAAGCCTAGCCCAAATGGTTACCATAAGTCGATCTAGAACCCTCCGATTATCTTCCCCAAATGCCCCCAAAAACTCTCAAACCCTTTCTCTGAACCCTATGATAATATCTCTATAACACATCCCGAAAGTGGCTCCAAAATGACAGACTAGGGTAGATCTCTCACTACCGAAGAATGCCCTGCTAGCTAGGGACGAGTCTCTCACCACTGAAGCTAGGGTCCCTGTGGGATTTCACTCCACAAGCTATAGATGCGCAAACAACAGTTGCATGTGAAGGAGGATAAAATGTATAAGAAAAATTTCCTTTCCTTTCTCTCCCAGCTCCTTATATACTTCTCCTGGCAAACGAGCCCCAATAACCCTAGGTGCATTTCATTCCATGGAGGGGCCAATAAAATAAAAGTAACTAAAGTTACTTTTTCCTTTTTGAGTCGTCATGGTCCAAAAGTGACCCCAAATGCAAAACTTGGATATTAGAATCACGGGGCCCCTTCTCAAAAGCTCCCAGTGTCCACAACCCCTTGGGTATGACCACGGTTAGGACTCGACTTGGCCCTTGGGCCTTTTGGCGTAGGAAAGGGGACATTACACGCCCCCACCTAGAGA
The DNA here is from genome assembly GCA_018340775.1 of Taxus wallichiana var. yunnanensis. Classification (NCBI taxonomy): domain Eukaryota; kingdom Viridiplantae; phylum Streptophyta; class Pinopsida; order Cupressales; family Taxaceae; genus Taxus; species Taxus wallichiana. The sequence goes on along the minus strand of CM031236.1, from coordinate 522,441,363 downwards.
CTCATTTAAGACAAACAAATTTGAAAATAGTCCCCCCTAGGTGAACTTTTCAACATTTTTACATTTAGGGTATAAAAAGACAAAAGTGAAAATAACCAACCTTTGACCAGCGTTGGTCGATCTCCCACACGTGGAGGCATGATCACTATTCTACAATAGTCGTTTGATGTACTCTCATCAAAAATGGTCACCATGAATCTAGAGCTCCAAATTCACCAAATCAACAATGCACAAATGAATTGAAATCGAGTTTGTTTTGATATTTGTGTGTGTGTGTGTGTGTGTGTGTGTGTGTGTGTGTGTGTGTGTGTGTGTTATTTTTAACCTCGTTTTGAGTGTGTGTTTTCACAAGGCTGGAGCATTGGCGCAAGTATATTTCTATATCCCCGCACAAATGGTAAGTCCTCTTGTCATTTTGATTTAGTGTTTATTTTTCAATATTTTATCTATCTACACTTGAGTCTTCTTTTCTCTTGCAGGTAGCGGGAGTTTGGGCGGTGACATTTCAACACACGGGCATGTTAGGTATAACTTCTAACTCCCCTTTTCGGGAATACCATACTCAAACTCTACGTTTTATGCCTTTTCATGGCTAAAACGCTTCTCTAAGGGGGAAATATGTACGCACCCAAAATTACATGTGCTACATTATCGGAAAAATGGTTACAAAAGTCCCCAATGATGATTCAAGTCCTTTCAAGAAGGTTTTCAAGCTCCAAAACCCATTCGTAGTGTATATTTGTTACCTAGACGTCTTTACTTAGCCTTCCCACGCTTTTTCCAGCTTCATGCCTCTTTTTGTGCATGTTTTGGCCTTTAGCACTAGGACCGTCGCCTTGCCTCGGTGGTGGTTGAAACCACCGCCCAAAATAGGGTGGCGGTCCTGAAACCGCCGCCCTGCGTAGGGCGGCGGTCCTACCCGCTTTTTCTAGATTCTCTCACGCGTGTTTTAACATGTGACGGTTCACTTAATTTCACTTTTTGCATGCATCCGTGAGCCAAATTGTCTAAAATTAGCTTTGATTTCTTGGTTCTCCTTCCTCCTATTTTTAAATAGATTTAATTAGTTGGAATTTCTCCTTCTTACCTTGAGCTTGAAGGCACCTCCCATCCTCCATTCATATATATTCCATGCTTGTATTCAAGAAAAAGGCCTAAGAATTTTTTTGTATCTTGCATTGTATTGTTGTTACAATCTTGCTAGGAATTACATAGCCAAGCTCTGATCTCTTGTGTTATCTCTCTTCTAGTTGCACTGCATCCAGGAATGCCATCAAACTACCATTGCTCAAGCACCATCCTCCTGTTGTTGTTCTTGCATTCCCAATTCCTTGGACTAACATGAACACTCAGAGAAATAAAGGAACATACTGAGGGGACAGATACAGACACAACCAGATTTGCTAAAGCTCTTGCTTGTCCAGGTTGGAATTGTGTGTTTGTTTTCCTTGTTTGTTGAATTGTTAATTTCAAATCACTAGTTTCAATCACATATCAAATAGAGTAGAAAATCATTCATTTCAATAAAATTAGTCAATCACAAGTAGATCAAATCATTAGTAAGCTTGCCTCTTCAAATTACCAAGGAAGTTATGGGGAATAATAGCCCTTTCAGGGTCATGATTTGTTCTTCACCTTTGAGGTAGGGTTTGAAGGGTTTTGATTAGATTAGGTTATTTGTTTTAGATTAGATTCATACATTCACACAAGTAACCAGCTACATCCAGCTGATTGCTTATCTTTAGTTTATTTATTAGATTAGAATGCATTACTTAAAAATTAGAAAAGAACAAAAAGATTTCCTTTGGTAGATTAGTTTTCTTTTATTGCTTTGATCCATAATATTGTGAAAACTCCAAAAACATAGATTAGATTTCCTTCAATAATTAGTTTGCTTATCAAAAATCATTTTATTTCATTTTGTATGACCATCAATGGTCCACAACAGAAAAGACATATAGTTATGATCCCTTGGTCCCACAACCCAACGGGCCAAAATTGATAATTGACATTGATACCAGTTTACGTTTGATAGTCTTACGCACACCCACAACTTTTGCTGAGAAAATAGAACAACTCAATACACTAAACATCATTGTTAATCAAGCCTACGACTATTGGACTACTCCTAGAAATAGGGTTTGATTATACACATGACCATTCAAGGGTCATAGCCTCCACGAGTCTTTGGTTATGATCCTCAAGTCCCACAACCCAATGAGCTTGCTATTCAATTAGACATTGACACTAGTTTGCATACATTAGTATCTAGATCTTCACCACTTCCACCAGATATTATTGCACAACTTTCCGTACTAAACATATAGATCCGATCAAGCTAAGACTTTCTGGACCAGACCAGAAAATTGCACATAAATACTTGTGGCTCCATCACGCCTCTTGTTCTTACTTCCATGACCTTGTCTAAAAATATATTTGAAGTGCCCGCAGTCATTTTCCACGTGTTCAACAACCAAAAACAAAATCTTGGTTGAGATTGACATTGATTAGAGTCTACGAGTGGCTATTATCTCAAACCGAGCCATCACACCACTTCAAGTTAGGAGAGCATTCTTTGCCTTAGACTCGCAAATCCGACATTGCGTGTTGAAGATATAAGATTGCCCAATTAGCTTGATCCCCATCACCACACTCACATTCACACTCATTCTACACTAGCATGTCTTGGTAGGTTAGGTGTAAAGAAGGTCACATGTTGATTTTCTAACGTACGGTGCCCTAGTTGTATTGTATTGTTTCTTCATTCAAAAGGATTAAACGATCTTCAATGTACATATCAACAAGAATAATGTCAAGGGAAGATTGACATAATTAATGGTGACATCAGATTCTCCAAGGTAAACCGTATTAGCAAGATATGAAGGATGATGCCTCTTATGGTGGAAAGAGGGAAGATGATCATAAGCACCCATATAATCAAGTAGCGTGTTATCGGTAGAAAAAGTATCAAGGGTATCCCAAAGAGTAGATGCATCATCACTAATGAGTTCCGGATGTAGCAAGGGAAGTGAAGTAACATGAAAAGTGGTATAAGTATCCATAGGAGGCATAGAAGGAGGTTGATACCCTAGCCCAAACTTGTGTGACCGCACGAGGAGGTCCCAAAGCTCTATAATTTTATGTTCTTGTTGATCTACCTATGTATCAGAGAAGCCAAAGTGGTGGAAATATTCATACCCTAACCCATACCTAGAAAATTCACGAGTAATATCAGAGGAAGTAGGGATATCAGTAGTTTGTTCAACAGAGTTACAATACTCAAAAGGTGATGGATCGGTGACACATCGTAAACAATGCCTTGATGACGAAATTTAAGTTGTGCATGTAGTGTAGAGGGGACCGCATGCATAGCATGGATCTAAGGTCTCCCAAGAAGAATATTATAATTAAGGTTATTATGCATGACATGACATGGAATATCAATTGTACATGGACCAATAGTGACCGGTAAATGATCGGGTTGTCTATCTATATTAGAGCACCTATAGAGGGACCTGGGGTGCCTATAGGCGCTCTGGTCTATAAAATGGGTGCCCTAGTCGTGAAAAAGCTATAGAACTGATCTTTACAAGTTCAAGAGATGGTCTCGAAACCCTTGTTGTGTGTCGCATCAAATCTACTACACTACACCAGATGTCACCGATAATCCAAGATGATAGAAAGACCTGCAAGAAACCACAAGAGAAGTATCAAAACCCTAAAAAAAGAATAATACAAATGATTGGGTCAAACTAACCTCACCTACCACAATAGTGGGCTTACTAACTAAGCACTACACTACATTTAAGACTGTTGGCGAGAAAATTTGTCGGGTGGAATTTTTTTGGGTTTTCGCAATGCTCGGGAATCAAGTCCTCTACATAAATGGTGTAACTTCCGTATTTGCATGCACGTGAAAAGGTGGATTTTTTGTGGCCTTTTGACCGGGGATCCAATAGGGGCACTCCACTGACCCTATGGCAAAGCTAGCAATTTCTTACTAGAGAGGACTTTGTCTATAAAGCGGGAAAGGGGAGTGAGAAATGAGATAGGAGAACTAATGTTGCAAGTAGAAAGTTAGATTACCACACACACTAATTGGAAATTTCAACACATGCATTTACGAGAAGAAACAACTCTGCAAATAATAATAAGACCAATTAAAATTTATGAGCACAAAGTATCAATAAACACCTCAAAAAAAAAGGATAGAAACTCCTTCTTGTATTGATGCTTAAACAAAAGTTGTACATAGTGTGGGAAAGGAGGAAAAATAGTGAGGGGGAAATGGTAGAAAATGGCCATCTCCTTCGTTCTCTCTATAAGTACAATACACTCTTGAGTTTACAAAATCAATCACCAACCCTTTTAAAATGGGAATGGATTTACAATTTATAGGAAGAGAAATGACTCTTCATATACCCCCAATGACTCTTCGTATGTCTCGATGTGACTTAAAACTCTTCACCTCCTTAGGAAAACATTAAGTCCCTTTTTATAACATAAAGGTGACTTATTACATTAGGAACATTGAGACATATGAAAAAGTGCTGCCCCAAAGCAAAATTAGAACATTGAGAAGAGAGAGAAAGTTTGGGGAAGAGAGAGAGAGAGCAAGAAAGAAGAAGGAAGAATTATTAATGACGAAGAATTCCGCCTCCAAGGAAGTCCAAAGATCCTGTTAGATGATTTGATGAAGCACTCCATTTGTAGTGAACTACGAATCTCTGAATGTCTCACACCATGAGAAAACTCATGTCAACACTCATGGATACACCATTGATCAAAGTGAATACTCGCTCATTTCGATATGCTATCGTTCCTCTGCAGTAGTTCTTCAGACAAGTGAAACCATAACAACCTGGAGGACTGGAATCTCATGCTTCTTTGAACACCTTACTGCATTGAAAAAGGATGACTTACTATTTTTAGTAAGTGTTAGATTTCACCCTTCGTGACCCCAATCGATGAAGTTGGTTTTCTCAATTTTCCCTATGTATATTGCTCCCTTTGAAAGCACTCTTTGAGATGACTTACTATTTTTAGTTGGTACCCCTATAGGGAACTTACTATTTTTAGTAAGTGTTCATTTTCACTACTTTAGGCTATGAACACTCATTCTGACTTCTTGGTGACCTTCGGTGCACATTATCTTTGTTGCAGTCACTTTTGATGAAGACTTACCAAAGATAGCAAGCATGTGTAGGAAAGCTTACTATTTTTGGAAAGTGGATTTCAAGTGCTTGGTTTGTGACAAAACACATTTTTGAGACTCGGTTTGTTATCATTGATCACGTCATTTGAATTTCAATGATTTTTTCCACTAGAATGCTTGGAAATAAAATTAAAAAATTTTACTTGGCAATGGCTTCGCGCACAGAGCTGCCATGGTGGTCATTAATGGAGCTTGAAATTTGTAGGTCTATTTTTTTTCTCCAATCATGATGAAAACAACTTTGTGGTGATAGTTTTTTCATTTGGAGTCCATGTGCAAGTTCTTAGCTTGTTTCCATCGCTAGATTGATGGGAAATTCGAAAAATGTGAGCTAGGGCACAAGATGGAGTTTTTGTTGGAACAAATGATTCAGGAAACCATTTAGCCTCCCACTTGTTGCATCTTACTCGTCTTGAAAAATGAGGAATTCTGCAAAAGACGACATCTCAATCGACTTGTATTTTACAAGATATGAAGATTTTTTTATTAGAAGACTTCGTGGTTATCTGGCAAAAAATATTTGTTTTCTCTTCATTCTTCGTTTCTTCAACTCTTTTGATCAATCCTTCCTTTGAAACCTGTGTATTTTCATGGAGTGGAGGGTTTGGTGGCCATGGTGGAGCTAGTTTGGAGCAAAGAATGGTGGACTAGGTGTCTGGACAAGCACGAATAGAGCTATGGCAAGGTGTGAAGCAATGAAGGAGAAATGGGGGGGAAATGGCTAAGTGCAAGATTTAAATCATTTTAAAAAAATGCATACCAGGGGTGGGGAAAATTTTTGTGTCCTTGATGTCCCTTAAGCATTAAGGGATGAAAGGGACATCAATTTACACGATGCGCCTCCATGCAACACTTGGTGGAAATCTGATGGTTGAGCATTTGGCTCCACTAGCTCCTGGGGCCTGGAAATTTGCATTGGAGAGGGTCACATGGATGACTTGAGGGCTTCAAGGGGATGGGAAAATTTTCTTGTTCCTTTGGAAAAGGGGACAAAGGGGACATTAGTTTGCACATCGCACCTCCATGCGACACTTGGCAATCATCCATGTAGTGAGAGGTAAGGCTCAACTAGCTCTTGGGGGCTTAACTAGCAATGCAGGAGGTCATATTAGGGTCTAGGAGGCTAAAAATGGTCTGGGCACAATTTTTTTCCCCTATGTCCCTTTTCTAAAGGGAAAAAAGGGACATGAAATCCCGCCAGGCTCCTAGTGCTGACACGTGTCCTCTTGAAAAATTGGCTAAGTGTCGAACCTTGAGAGCGAACTTGTGAAGGTCGTATCTGGAGTTCCCGATGGATTTTTTTGGAAAAAAATTATATTAATTTGACTAAAAATTTCCTTATGAATCCAATGGTGGGGATCTCAGATCTTGATTCCTCCATTTAAGCCCGAAAAAATTAGAATTTGAATATAGATCCCGACTGCTAAGCCTAGAAAAAAACTAGATATAAACCTATTGTGTCAAAGTGTTGTGAAAGATCTTATTTCACCATCTTGTAGATATTTGAATTCCCTTTCTAATGATGTCTTTTTTAGCTCCTAACTCCATCCAGAGCTCTTGGAATCACCTCTCAAATCTTAGCACTCTTTTGACCATGTGCACTACCTAGGCCTGTGAAACCCTATTTTTGATGAAACTATCCCAACTCCTCTAAATCTTTCCTGAATATTCCAAAATCAATTATGTGATGCTTTTAGACCTTCAATTCATCTCCATGTTAGATTTTTCTCCTTCGTTCCACTCGAGGGGTTGCATTGGTCTTGGGAAGGCCAGTGGTAGCCCTTCCCACAACTGTCCAAAAATAGCAATCTTCAAGAACTCCTAAAATCACCTAGGGGGATTGACTTGAATTTCCTAATTCACCTAGGGGAATAAGTTAACATCCACTGGGAGGTCATTGGACTGATTGGGTAGACCTAGGGTGCCTTAGAAGGGTAAAACTTGAAAGTTTCGACACAGGGGTATCGTTGTCATGCTAGAAAATTATCAATTTTCTTGTTGCACATTTACATGACAACAAGACCCAAATGTAGTTTTGATGAGTGTGTGCATAATTTTCCCTAGGTGCTCTTGTGCTAGTTGCACTTTGTGAAGTAGCGAGCAATAACTAGATGTATAAAATATAATAGAATGTGTGCATGGAATAGAATAGAATCCTCCCCCTATGTTGTGTGTGATGCAGATGTCCTAGCCTTGTGCCTTGTGATGGAGCTATGTGGATGCAAGTGATCTCCAATGTAATAGATGGATGCAACTCTAGATGGATGATAGTAGTGACTAGTGCTTGATCCTCATTATGGTCTCATAACTTTATATTTATAGGGTTTTCTTGATCTAATTTTGTAATTAACCCCAAAATGGCTGACCACCAAAAGATAAGGATCTAAAATGGCTAGAAAGAGCCCAAAACTGGGTGGGAAATTGTGAAAAGGATCGGGACATCCACTGGTGGGACTAGGGCTACAAGCCCCAAGATTACTAGCCTAGCGCCCCAATTGAGGCTAAAATAATGGAAGATGACCGAAACAGACTGGGCATGTGGGTGTAAAAGGTTAGGAATGACAAAATAAAATAAAATAAGATGGCCAAGAGACGGGGTTGATTAGTAATTTCTTCACTCAAAAACCTTCTAAATAGTAGTATCGGATGCGACTAAATAGTGTCTAAAGTGCATGATTTTATGTCTACAAAAACTATATGCTTGTTTTTTGGTTTTATTGTATTTGCAAAGCTAAATTTTCCTAGATATAAGAACCAAGAAACCAATTCACTAATATAAACCTAGAGCTTGATCCTAGAGATGGGAAGAGCCTAGAGAAAACTGATTTTGAAATTCTAATCTAATTAGTCGATAAAAATACAATGAAACAAACTATTCTAATTCTCTTCTTTTTGGTCTCTTTTTTTTGTTTTTATTTACTAGTGAAATAAGAAAACTAATTTAATCTATGAAAGTAAACAAATCAAATAAATCCAACATCTCTGCTACAATTAAGATGAAGTTACCTTGTATTTATTCCTGTGCAAACTACTCCAATTGAGTTATTAGAACCAAGTTGTGGTTGATGTAATTTAGTGGGAAAAATATGGAGCTTGATGCACTTAGGAGGAAAAAATATTTGATCTAAGGTTGGCTCAAGGGGAGGTAGAAGTCTGGTTTGGTGGCCCTTGTGTTCTCCCTTTGGTGACAATGAAAACCACATCCTCAAAGTTCTTTTTATTGGAAGTAAATACCTTTGGCTACTTAATCTCTTTCTCTCTCTCGGATACAAGATGACACAACAACAAATCTATCTAAAAATTTCTCAAAATTTTGGGTGGGTAACAAATGGGCATACAACCTTACCTAATGGGAAACATCAAAGTGTTTTCCAATCACGACTAAGATCAAAATTCAATCTATGGCTTAGATTCAATCACCTAGGGGTAAGCTCAAGTACTAGAGGGTAAGTGGAGTTAATTGGGTACAAACAATAGAAACATGCATTTGGGATTAAGAAAAGATAAAAATCACGAATTAGAACTAAAAGTTTGACTAGAGTTTGACTTGTGATGGAACAGTTGATTCATGCAGAAGTGGTTACGCATCTACCGTGATGGTTTACATAACCTTTGGTAAACATAATGAAACCTCATTGGTGGGGGACTAATACTCTACATTGTTTACATAACCACCACACGGTTGCATCCCGGAAGGGTTGAAAAATGGTAACGAAAGAAGAAAAGAAGAGATAAAGGCCGGGAAGAGTGTGAGAGATCCAAAAAGGGGCTAAACAAAGGTCAAGAGATAGAAGGGATTTATTAAATGGTTATGAACTCATTGAAAACATCTTATCATGTTTTGAAGGTCCTCATCATCATAATTTGGCATTTTAGCTTTGGCAAAGTGTGTAAAATAGGGTGCGTACTGATTACAATCGATGCCCCACATTATTTTCCATTATTTGGTTACTTTATCAACACACTTGACAACCTCTTATGCTTCAACGCTATCAAGTACACTCTTTTTCTCCTTTACACTAGTAAATTTTATTCACTAGCATAAAGGGGGTAAATGTAGACACTAAAATTTGCACAAAATCATTATTACATCATGTTTTTAGAAAACTTTATATATGTGGCTCTTGAATAATGGAATTAAGTCTTAGTGGTGCAAGTCCTTGTCATTTCACTTTTATATTGCTTGATGTGGCTTCTTATTTGGCTTTTGGATGTTTGCTTATTATTTTATGGTGTGTCACAAAGATCTCTAACTTGTTTTAATGTTTATACTACTTTTTCTAGTCTTGGTCCAAGACCATATAGATTGGTCCCAGATCATAATACAATCCTAATAGAGATGTACGGTATGGACTCTTTATGAGTTTTGGGTCCTTTATGCCCATTGGGTCTCTTCTCCATTTTTTCATCTTTAACATTTTGTATTCATGGTAAAAATTTGCACCACTAAAGTTCAAATTTAAAAGTGATAGGTGCCTACATGTATAAGTTCATCTTAAAACTTTACCATCTAGCAAGCACCTATCTATGTACCAAATACAAAGCTAAGGAATCAAGAGTACAATCTTCATACTGCATATCACAACATAGGAGGGCATAAATCTATTTTTGACATCTACACATAAGGGTTTCATGGGAGCAAAGTAGCATATCCCACTATTAGTGTAGAAACACAAGGGAAATGTTAGGTCTATGATTCTAGATTGCATGCACATTGGCACAACGCACTAGGAGAACTACATTGAGTCTAAAATGTAGTGTAGCACTCAGTGACTCAAAAATGGGGTGACTTGACCATCAAGGTCTATCTAAATTAAGCATTTGCATCTTCTATTTTTAGGTTTAATGAGTGCTTGAGGTTCTTATAGAAATTTAGGTTTGTTTTGCATAAGTATATATACAAAATCTAGTGTTACAAGTGGATCTCGAACCTACAAAATGCGATATAGACTATGACAAAGAAACTCCAAAAAAATCATATCCCAACATGCTAATGGTCCAAGAAAGTAGGAAAGGTCAGTTTACGGGATTTGGTCTCCACCTTCCATACAGTCTTTCCCATGTATGCATCTTACGAAGAACATTTGATATGGATCTTCTCAGATTCTTTGATACATCCAAGATCTGAAAGTGGCACAATATGAAAGTGATATAAGGAAGCTAGGTCATCTATCTAATCCTCCTTGTATTTTCAATTGTTGTATCAATTCAGCATGCTTTCAAATAGCCTAGTTTCCATCGCAAAAATGTAAATAAATGTATTATTTTTTACCTTGCAACACATAGTAATAAATCCTAATTAAATATATTGAATTAATCTATTGCAATTAATTTAGGTGTTATTATAGATCATTCATGTTATCGTAGAATGAGAACTCGGGTGGAGAAAATGCCAGTGGTAATGGATAATTAAAGACCTCAAGGGATAACAAATTATTATGTAACCTTATAGAACTTGTAGTGAATTGTGATATACCTTACATGAGAAGGGATATTTATGCTTTCATGTTTTAGAGTTGTTGGATATATGCATTAAAAATAGTATTTCGAGCAACATGTGTAGTTCTAGGTCATGCAAAGTGGAAGCCACATAACGTGTAGGAATAAGAATAGTAGCTTAGGTGCCATGTGTAATATCTCCACGGTTGGAGAGCTAAATGTAGCTAAATCTTGGTAAATGCCTCGGGTAGTATCCACTTTGGGGGAACCTCTAGAATGTGGATTTGTATCACTTGAGGGTTCAACTTGAGTTTCTCCCATCTTGGTTTTATCAACACATGTCTTTATTTATAAGTAGCATTAATTAATTGACAAATACGAGCATGATTTTCTAATTTACATTGTTTTAACTCCTTTATTATTTCTTCAACTATATGAGAGGTATCACTATGAGGGTCTATGAAAGAAGATGCATTTGTATAAGCGAATGTGGGTATCAGTAAAGCACATACAAGAATATTAGGGTTTTAAGAATGACCTAAATGTAGTTAAATCTTGGTAAACACATGGGTAGTATGCTAGTTGCATGTACTAACCAAGGGGATTTGAACTCAAAACCTCAAACTTGCCTAGAAACATATGCAATTGTATTAATCAATAGAAACTAATATTAATTAATAAATCATACCTAATTAATCATTGAAAACTAGTATAAGATGAGGGCAAAGAAATTGGCTTATTAGGAAATCGAGGTATCGTTGTCAATATTTGACAATAAACCATGGTTTTTATGGCAAACAAAAAAACCTAGAAAACTCTCATTTAATATGGCACTTTCCAAATTGAAATGTTTGGATATTGCACTATCTTGACAAAGGCACTTGATGTTTTGCCCAAAATCTGCTCCACTTCGACTACTTGATTCACATGTTTTAACCTAACGTAAACCTTTCTCAATTGTTTAAAAATTTGATTCGATCATTAGGAAAACTACTTTTTCTTAATCTTAACTAGGATGCCAACATTTAGACTTATAAAAAAATGGGAGGTTTGATTTGGGGATTTGTGTTCCACCGAGCTTGATTCTTATCAAATCATTCTTGTGTATAAATTTTGGAAAACACACATAGTGCAATGCAATATGTCTCTACTATAATCATAGGGATTCTTTTATAAATCACATATCTTTATGAATACTTGACTGAACTCTATATGTTTGTATATGCTAATTGTTTCCTTCATTAACTTCTACTTTGAAAACTTCTTAAATATCTCAATAACAATAAAAGTTTACATTAATAGATGTCATACAATGTTTGATAATAGATACATAAATAAGACATGTTACCTATGTATTTAGAGAAAATTGAAATTCAAATAATAACCTTATTAGTGTGTGCGAACCTCTCACGGTGAGGAACATGCACACCATGTTCTTAGCATGCCAAGAACATGAAGTCCATATTCCAGATATAGAGAAGTAATTGGAAATGAAATTAAGGGTAGTGAACGAGGTTGCACTTGAAAGATGCACACCAAAAATCAATAAACGACAAGTAGAGCAAAAATTTAACACTCTAAAAACATACAATTTAATGACTAGGAAACAAGTAGGTGCCATTTTTAAGGTTACACATTGAAACTTTAATGAGCATCGATTTTTCTCATTGAAAGGCTATTTTAATCACCATGGGATTCATTTGAAGGGCCGTCGCTTCGTATTCTAACATATGAATGGACACCCAAAACAGCACCGTGTCATTATTATTTAATGCTATTCTTTGCATCTCTTTTTTCATTTTTCATTTTTCATTTTATTCATCTGCATCAGAAGCGTTGGACATCTTTTTCAGTTGAAGAAATCAAGAAAACACAGGCATGGTGAATGATGATGAAGAATTGATCTGCTTGAAGGACAGATGCAGGAAGATAAAGAAGCACATACTCAATTCCTGTGCTGTTCAAGAGGAACTTATCAAGACACTAGGCTCACAAGTCCCCAACCTTGCCAGCAATTTGGACATTTCCATGAAAATAATTTCTGCATTCAATCAAAATGTAAAGAAGGTAAGAAGATCTAAGCACAGTCATTGGGATTTCGATTCAAAATTGGGTAACAACATTTCAGCAGGTTGGGATTCTTGCTTGGAAAACGAAAATGTCTTCTCAAGATTTGATGCTGGTACTAAGTCAGACAATGGGTGTGATTTAGATGATAGATTTGAACTACCCAAAGAAAGAAAATGCAATAAGGGCAATGATATAAGTGCAGGTATTTCACTGTGTGTTCATGGCACGCAAGATCAATATAGGCCTCCAGTGCTTTCAGTGGGGAATCCTGGGTTCAGGGTCTTCCTGTTTCCCAAATTCCATCTATGCCTCCTCCTCCTCCTCCTGGCATAGTCCCTGTTAAACCAAGGACTGAGGAAGATGACATGAAGGAAATTGAAGCATTGATTAAGAGGAAGTCAGTCAGGGAGACCCAGAAGTGCAAAGCTGATGAAGAATTTTATGATCTTATTCACCGACCCACTGCAAAGGAAACTGCCATTGCTTCCAAGTTCAAGACTAAAGGAGATACACAGCTGAAAAAGTTCTGTGAATACATAACAAAAGAAGATTGCAGAAGAAATGGGTCCTGCATCATGGCATGTGAGAAGGTCCACTTCAGGAGGATCATTTCCCACACACTGACATTAGTTTGGGTGACTGCACATACCTAGACAATTGCAGGCGCATAAAATTTTGCAGATATGTTCACTATGAGCTAGATTCAGTACCAGATACAGAGACAGGAACCATGACTGCAGTTACTCAAGCAAAGAAGCCATTGCCTGCAGAATATTGCTCCCAAGTTGAGCCACAGTGGATCAGGTGTGACATCAGGACATTCAGAATGGATATTCTGGGGCAGTTTGGAGTTATAATGGCAGACCCACCATGGGATATTCACATGGAATTGCCATATGGAACCATGACTGATGATGAAGTGAAGAATCTGAATGTGCCCATCTTGCAGAATGAGGGTCTCATTTTTCTCTGGGTAACTGGAAGGGCAATGGAACTTGGCAGAGAGTGCCTAGAGATATGGGGTTACAAACGTGTGGAAGAGCTCATTTGGGTGAAGGTGAATCAACTACAGAGACTGATTATAACAGGGAGAACGGGGCACTGGTTGAATCACAGTAAAGAGCATTGCCTTGTTGGGATTAAGGGTGATCCAGAACTGAACCGGAACATTGATACAGATGTTCTTGTTTCTGAGATTCGTGAAATGAGCAGAAAACCAGATGAGATATATGCAATGATGGAAAGAATAAGCCCTGGTACTAGGAAACTGGAGCTTTTTGCACGAATGCATAATACCCATGCAGGGTGGTTGTCTCTTGGGAATCAATTGGACGGTGTGAGAGTTGTTGATCATGGATTGAGGACAAGGTTCATATCTGCATATCCAGATGTGGAGGTGTAAACATAAGTTTTAGTCTGTTGTTTTTCAGGGTATTTATTAAAAAATTGTGATGATGGTTCATGAGTAGTGACATGGAATGTTGAGTTAAATGGTCCAATTCACAGTTATTCTAAGAATCTATTTTGAAATATAATAATGGTTTCAAAAAGTGTTCATCCAATAAAAAATGCTTGCAGGTTTAGTTTTATAATTTGTAAGTCTCCAAACACACATACATGTATATGTATATAAAAAAGTGTTCATCCAATAAAAATGCTTGCAGGTTTAGTTTTATAATTTTAAGTCTCCAATCACACATATATGTATATTTATTTTTTATTTATACTAGCAATTGCACATGAGTTGCAAATTACACCGGAGAGAATGACAATATCTCGTTTGTTGGAGTTGTGATTTTGAGTGAAATATATGTTTTTAAAAATTGTTTTAAGTTTTTTTGTGATGGAGAGGAGAGACAAATGTAATACAACTACAAAATTCGACGAAAACTACCTCCTATTTTATCGTGAAGGATGTCCATACCTTGCTCCAAAACTCTTATCTTACCTAAATGTTATGGGCATGCTTTGGATAAATTCCAAATAAACCATTTTGATTTAATGAAATAGGAAGAGGATATAATAAACTTTTTCTTTAGCGTCCAAAATATACATCTAACAAATTTCCATCAAGTACAACAATGAATGAAGGAAACAAAAATCAATTACAAATGAAAATCAATAAATAAAATCTAAACAATAAAGCATTTGAAAGAGGGACCAATGACCGAGTGCCCTATGTGTCACATTTTCATTGACTCTTAAAAAGTGTCATTAACCAAAAAGTGAACAACTATTGGTACTTTTGTCAACAACCTATGATGAAAAAAGATGTACATGTTTTGGTGCATGCTCGGTTATAGGGTCCTCTCCCCTATATGAAACATGTGACATTTGTGTTAATCGTTTGAAGGAGAAAGTGGGTGGTGTGTGCAGTGTCAAGGCAATGCATTTTGGAGATATCTTTGAGAAAGTGTCTTAGTAACCCAATAAGGTGGTTTCTTTTCTACCATGTCAATGCCATACTGCTATAACTGGAAGAGATAACTTGAAATGAAAAAGGTATGCCAAGAAATCAAAAAATGTCACGGTGTTGATTGCATTTCCACATGAATGTTTGAAGTCTTGAAAGGGAGGGGCATTTGGAATCCCAACCCTAGAGGAAAAAGTACAGATGATAGGGAGCCTAAACTGGAGTCTAGACATTATATAAATAGATGAATAGTCTAAATGATTTATATTATATTTGTGACATAAACATACATACATATATGACAGGGGAAGAGAGATAATGCTCTAAGTAACATTGGATCTTCCTCCATTAAATATTAAAACCGAAGGGGAGACAAAAAGTGTATGGGCAAGACATTACTTCTTTAACATTTTTAACTTATTCAAAAAAATAAGGAACAAATAATCAATAAAATAGTCACTAACAAATTGAAAGGAACTCTCTATAATAAAAACAATAGCTATTAATAAGTCAACAACCTCTCTTAAGCGAAGGTTGTAGAATTGCATGGCATAGACATGCCAATTATGGAAATTATCTATTGTCGTGTTCATCATAGTAATATTAACTACGCCTTATAGTTGTGGGTCTTAATTAGATGGAGACATATTGCGTTGCAATGGCAATGACATAAAGTAATGATAAAATGTGAAGTTGATCTTGTTGGTGATGATAATGTTGATGATTAATGGCGGCCAAGTGAAAGCGTTGTGAGCAGACATGAAGCGGGTGCATTCTATGATAAGTGTGACAACTCAAGAGGGCCCTCGAGTTTGGAGTGCCATTCACAGAAGCAACACCAGGTTAAAAAATATCAAAATGTCAGTGAAAGGATAAGATGGCATCGACATTGTCGTGTGGGATCCGATTAACCATACAAAGAAAATTTAGAGAATTCTTGATAATTATGAGCATCGTAGACATAGGCAGTGATCGCTTGGATTGTTTTCGCTTTTATTTGCATGGACAGCAAAGCAATCACTTCACTCAGTCTGACCTCAAAATCCAACACATGCACACGCAGAATCTTATAGAACTTTCCAATTATACATCCACATTATTCATTTTACCCTAACTTGTCTCTGATATTTTTAACTTAGCACCGAAAATGTCCCTTAATAAACATCCCAAAGCAGAAAATGTTTAGAAAAAACATGCAACCAATGTGAGTAATAAAGCTTGGAAATTACCTAAAAAACAAAAAGTGAATGATTAATGTAGACGCATTAAAAGACTTTATTCATCCTCCCAACCCATGAACCAATATTTACTGGCATCGGTTGTGCAACACCAATGCCACGATGCAGAGTAGGAAGATTTCTGGGCAAAATAGACGTGGTCCGAGCCAAGCGACCAATGAAACAAAGTTGCAGACCGTTATAAGGTTGAACAAGACACAAGGTAAGAGAATGACTAGTGACGTTGAGCCTCAAAGGAGAGGATACAAAAATGAGCCCTTCAATCTACGAACTTTGTTGAGTGTGAAAAAACAAATAGACGGACGAAACAATGTTGTCCATGGTTACGTATCCAACATGAAGTGATGACATAAATTACTGATTCCATCGCACCATAAAATGCACTCAAATCCCGAGAAAATGTGAAAAAATACACAACAAATTTCATATGATTTCTAACCTCGGGTGGAAAATTGAAACATAGCAAATTCCAATGCAGAAACACTAAAACTTGAACTAAAAACCCTTGTCGTGCATATTATGCATGTTATATGTATACAATTTGAGGAACAGTTTGACGATTCAGTACACTATGCGGCCAAACCAGTCACAATAATGTATACAATTATACACGATTGATTGATTCTCTCGTTTACCAAGCGGGTAGGCAGAAGGGTCTGCGGCCCATCCACCGACTGCCAATAGTTGACATGCCAATTAGTATGCTTCCGAGTTTTCTTATATGTTTACCAAAGCACATACAAGTACAACATATGCTAAAAGTCATGTCCCATCTCCATTATGCTTTGGAGTATGTCCCTACCCAAGTGTCAAAGCTCCTATTTTAATATAGCCTGAGACTACACTTATAAATATGAATCAATCGCATGGACACTTAGTTGTATTTGGTGAAACAACGACAATACCTATTGAAGGTACCCATGTCCTATATAAATTACATGTAATTACTTTCAAATCTGTCATGTACAACATTAAACTTTCTAGAAACAAAATTCCAAAATAAACACATACTAATATTAATAAATAATAATATTATTATCAATATATTCTTTTATAAATTTTACAATATAAAATCTATCTATACATGTATAGCACTATGATAATTTGGTCAAACATAACAATGTATTCGTTAATATTATGGTCTCGAGAAATCACAATGTCGATGAGAATGAATTTCACGTTGAACATCCTTATGATACCGCTAGAAATATTAGCCAAATAGTATCCGCCAAGCTATCGATGCAAGTTATGCAACTAAACAATATAGGCAAAGATAAATCAAGAAACAAGAATCATAAAGGGAAATATTGCATTACTATTGTCACCAACCAAAATGACATGTAGCTAATAAGGGTGAATAAACCTTTTGATGGTTATTCAGTTGTTTATGGCAGTGGACACATGTAAATAAGCCAAAAGAAAAACTGTGTTGAGGACAACTAATTGAAAGTTGGCTGTCAGTTAGAAATGATGGCTAGGAAAAATAGAGGTGCCAAAAATATTTGACATTTCCCAACAAAAACAATCGGTGAATAACAGGAACTACCAAGGCGTAATCGACACCAAGCTGCATAATCACTGCAAACTTATCCTTCCCCGACAATACATTTTTCACCGTGTATTTATGCCTCATCTGATTCACAATATCAAAAAATCTAACATCCGATTAATCCCCAAATTAAATAAAGCGTAATCATCAAATTATTGTTTTCTTTTGGTGTATGGATGATGGATGTGTACCTCTACAAGGATGCGCCCACCTTGATATATTGTGCAGGATCAGTCGAAATAACTTCCCTTTACATGGAAATCGCTCACTTTTTCATCCTTATTACCCGCCATGAACACTTCAAGTGTCATCTTCAGCTGAAACAACGATGATTTCTTGGCGGGGAAGGCAAAATTCTTATCATTAGAGTCAGGCCCCTCTAAATGCTTCCCATCTGCAGTGCATCGAAAAACGTCTGCAATGAACTTTGACAATTAAACCCTGCATATAAATTAATCAATGGATCTGTTGTAGAACCCCAAATTCAAAGTTGAACAGTGGTAGCCTTCAACAGCGCAGGTTTGGAGCTTGATAGCAAGAAACGTAATGACCTACTCTAGTTTCACGTTTTCCTGGCATGAAACAGCTATCAACAGAAAACACTTTCCCGCATGTGACAGTTTCCTCGAGAAAAATCCAGACAGAATTTTGGGGTAAACCTTTGCTTCCACTACCAGATCATATTATACAGATTTTTAAAGCTATATGACTTAATTCATGGTTTTCTTTTTGTGGCGGTATGTACTCTGTACAGGGGATATATTAGGGCTTCCTTGTCCTGTATCTTACGAGTTGCTCAAAAATCACAATGTGAAGCAAATGCAAAGAGGATTAGACAAGGAGTGAATTTTGCAGTGGGCGGCAGCGGAATATTTCAAGCTTACAGTTTCACAACATTTCCAGAACAGGTGAAACAGTTTAAGAAGTTGATTGCAGGAAGTTCAAGGTTCGATTCTCACAAGCTCTCTCACTCTGTAGCACTCATCTCTGCCGCTGGAAACAGACTACGTCCCGCTCAGAGATAGAAATAATGGCTCGATTGAGGAGGACGTTATCGTTGGAGTCGGTGACCTGAAATCCCCGCGGTGAAGGTGAGGGTTTTTCTCTGTACAGTAAATTTAATCTAGTATGGAGCACATTATCGTTTGTCTAGTAAGATGGAAGTAGGTTGCGACTGTTAGGCTTGGAATTCCATCTTCTGCTCTGGTTTTTTCTTTCCTTGTAAAATAAACTATGCTGAGGACAGTTGATTGCCAGCGAGAAAATTATACTCGAGAAATCTTGCCCAAAATATTTCGTGAAGAGGCTCCACTGTATTTGACGTTTTTCCAAGAGGGCTCTCTTTAAAGGAGACACCTTCGGTGTAATTACAACTCAACATTGAAAGGCATCCAAGCATCCATAATGTTTGATATTTGATATCCATTCTACACCCATAAAAACATATGTATGAATAATCCCAAGTGAATCAATCCTTTCTAAATTATCATTAAACGTTAAACTATAATTCATCGGTAGGTGTCTACTTTGAAGATGCCCTTGCTGGAAAGTGTCAAATTCTGGCGGCTCCAATATTTACTGTCTTGCTAGATTTTAGATATTTTAAAGGTGCTTAGGATTTTAGATATTTTTCTACAATCCTATATATTTACTATCCTAGATATTTGATTTTGATTTTATTCTTCATAAAGTAAATTCTATAGTTTACTATTTGGAAAATAATATTGGTCATATATCTTGTTCAAAGTTTTTGAGATTCAAAAGTTTTCTGATTTTGATTTTATTCTTCATAAAGTAAATTCTATAGTTTACTTTTTGGAAAATAATATTGGTCATATATCTTGTTCAAAATTTTTGAGATTCAAAAGTTTTAATAGATAAATGTCCGGTGTTTGACCAAATGATGAAATGTGATTTAGTTTGGCGACTATCATAATTGTGTCTTACAAAAATATGGACAATAGCAAAATAAGAGCTTTGCAACAACATATAGACATCCAAGCAATATCAACGTGAAATACAACTCAAATAAACTAAATATTGCTACTACAACTAAGTTGAGATACAAATATCCAATGACAATTAACGAAGTCGTATAAATTTATGCATTAGAGAAGCCAACTTGTTCGATAAATTGTAAAAACAATGAAAATGAGCACCTAGAAACAACAAAACCTCATCTTGAAAGCTAACAAGGAATATAGGTTATTTTTACAAAGCATGGGAGGTATTTCATGTAAGTACAAAACTTGGGGTTGGTCCTGTAAGTGACAAAACACTGGAAATGAATTAATGAATTTTCTCACTTGCTCTTAATCCCTTGCTTGTTTATTCTAATTTTTGTGTTGGAGCACTTGTCGGCATATGATTGCTCAATACATTCTCCATAATGATTGCTAGAAACTCTTGATATGCATATTACCAAATGAACTAGAATGCTTGAGTATGTATAGAATACTAAAAATATCTTAAATATAACGCCGATAGATATCAATCTCAAGGCCCTTATCTTGGTTTTTTTAACATACCACAATTATAAATAACTTCATTATCTCTTTGCAATTTTCCCACTAATTGGTGACAAGTGTAGTTAATCTAGCTACGTCAATTTGTCAAGCTCAAAACATTTATTTGATATTAAATAAATGGGCTCCAAACTCTACTATATGGCCAAGATATTATTCTTTTTAATTAGCTTCTCTAAGAAAAAGGAAAAAATTGATGTCAAATGTTGTTGTAATCATTGGTGTGTTAGATGTGAGAAGGAAGAAGTTGCCAATGGATTGAGTTGTATCATTAACTCATGGAATTAGTGAAAGATTCTAGCGCATTATGCTTCCAAGGTATCCTTAATGAGATTTTAGACATCTAGGGTTACCTAAGGTTGCTTGTGGAGATTAATCATCTTGTTCTTGTTATGGTGCTCTAATGGGTAGTGTGAAACATATTTGACTAGTTATTTTTCTTTCTCGTGTTGTGCTCACTTGTTTACATGCATATGAAAAGCTAAGCTTTGATACCAATGATTTACACCAAGATCCTAAGAACAAGTGAAAAGAGAATGAGTGATGGCCAAGAGGATGGTGAATTGAGTTTTGGACTTTAGATCGCTCACATGGTGATGGAGGAAGGTATTGGAAGAAGGTCTCATACTATGTTGGGTATGTATAGAAGTTCAAGAGTGTAACTCATGCAAGGGTGGTGTACTTGAGGAGGTATTTGATGAAATGAAATTTTGGACCATGCAAATGAGTAGTGTAACTATATTTGAATTGAGTGAACAAAGGAAATCAAGAAAGGGAGAATTGAGGAGACTTAAGAGTCAATTTGCATTATTGACAAGGAACTAAGAAGCTAGGAATTAACAAGTTGGTGAAAGGCAAAACAATAAGAGTCAGTATGTAAGTATATGGGTTTGATGATTGTATGGACATTGCCTTGAGTGTAAGGAGCAGGTTGTAATGCCTATAAAACCATGAAATATTATGATAGTTAGCTTTGCAAGTTTTAACCTTTCCTCGCTTATTATTGATCCTCAAAATGTAGAGTAAGGAGAAAGTTGTTTGTTGTAAAACCTTTAATAGTTGAATGTATGGTTGTTTCTATTTTTTTTTGCATCAACAACCTTCTATGTCCATTATACCTCGCATGATCAATCTTGAAGGCATCTCATCAATGATGTTTCCTACCTGTTAAGACATCTACATGCGTACACTCTACGAGGTGTGTATATCTAGGAATATCCTCATACAACCTTTTAACGCTTTAATTACAAGTCTTTCGTTAAATCAACTAATTCTCAACCCGAAGGAGAAACATTGATAATTTTTCTCTCGTAACATCTAAGGAACCCTGGATATACATCTATATATCAGTCCTTCTTTCCTCGTACTCTTCCATTCACGGATGAATATGAATCTCAACATATTCTCCACCTCAACAATCCTCTTCTAACATCACATATGTCTTTTGATCTTATCAAATACTTATCTAATCACTTATTGAATCATTTGATTCACTCCTTTGACTTGGATCATGTCCGCCCAAGTCTTGTATCGCATGACTTATCAAATCTTTGGATTTCCTCCTTTTGACTTGGAGTATGTCTGACAAAGTCTCATATTTTAGTTTTTATCTAATCTTTGGATTTCCCCTCTTAACTTGGATTTTGTCCACATTAGTCCTGTATTTTAGGACCATTCAAATTTAATAAACATAGACCTCTTTCTCGATGAGTCCATTTCAAATTCTCATCCTCAAACATTCAGAAAACTTAAAAAGCATAAAAAGAGAATAAAACTTTGTATTAAAGCATTGTTTTCCAACCGGAAACGACAAAGTGCGCATAAATAATGTTAAACATTCCATCTATTGGAAGATATTTTAATCATACCATTATCATATATTCACATTCTTCACCTATTACGACACAAGTTAACCTTGTTCCTCTTGGGCATTGTGTGTCTCATCCTTGTTGTGGTTTCTACCATTTCAGATCTTTTTACCTTAGGTTTTGTCTCGAAGCTTACTGATGGCAACTCCTCCTTTCAAATAAGCTCTCTCTTTAACAAAAAGCTCAAACTTCTTTACCCGGTCCTTTTTGACCACCCATCTCAATCTACGGTGTTGAACCCTGCGTCCTACTAGTCGCATGAGGTTGAGACTTAGGGGGCTAGAATGTTCCTTCCCAACAAGCACACTATCAACATACAAGGCAAATTAAATCAATCTAAAAATACAAAAAAACTATAAAATCATTACACCTTTCATCCTTCACAATCTTCGGTGATAAGCCCATACTTCTCGTTAATGGTATGAGACTAGGAACGAAGGAAGCCCTTACTCACCTACATTTTTTCTTTGGTGTTGAGCCCTTGTCTCTTACTAGTGGCATGGGGCGAACATGTAGGGGGTCCTTCACAAAAAAATTAACCAATAAAGCCTTTATGAAATATATAATCAAAAGTGCTTCATAAAAAAATCCTCATATGTAATTTAGTCATTCATGTTAAGAGAGACAACAATTCCTTCAACCGGATCTTGTCAATCAAAAGGCCATCTATGGATTTAAGTCAAGTCAAAACCTATAAATTGGAATCAGCTTGGAATAGGTCAAATAATCTAGACTGGAGATGAGTTACATTTTTCTCATATGGATCATTGTTACACCTTGTGTCTTTGCATCCATTATCTTCACTTTCATATCATTATTCATCTTGTTTTCACATCCTTCTTAGCTCTTGGTGATGAGCCCTCACATCTTCCTAGTTGCATGGAGTCATGAGCGGAGTGAAACACCCTATCATTTTATCATCTACATTTCTACCAATGGAATGGAATGCTTCTAATTATTTGCACCTACTTTCAAGAAGTGCACCTTTTTTACCAAGTTATAAAATACCAAAAACCAAAAACATTAAAAATGTTTTACAAAATACAAAAATAATATTAAATTGTTCAAAACTTCAAAAATAGTATAAAACTGTCAAAATCAAAACATTCAAATAATGTTTGACCAACTTTCAGCAACTGGATAACACAGTTCAACAATTTCACCATTTGATGGTGCTCCTCATGATCATTCCAGATCATCTTTTGATAATCATCTTTATTTCCCGTGGTGTATATCTATGCTTGAGGAAATCATTTACCCTTTTTGCAATATAACTTTTCTTGGGGCACATTTGGATTTTACATTTTAATCCAATTCAGATCAAACTTCAATGGGATTTGACAAGAGTATCTTTTGGAGTATCTAAGTATCACTCTGCTCTTGGTCCGATCCAATCCTCTCACATTCTAAGCTATCACTTGGGGGCATTCAAATTTGTCTAGTTCTTCAATGTGGAACACATTCGAGTGTCATTAGATGTCGTTATTGCAAATTGTGTTGTATTGTTGTGGTTTGTCAACATTGTGACGATGCTTTTGCTTCTTTTAGTTTGTTATTTTGTTGTACTTTGTTTACCTTTGTTGTAGACCAATTGTAGGAAAATTTATTCGCATCTCAGTTCACATATAACTTTGGTGTGGTTCCTTCTTGTTCATATTAGGTTTGTTTGCAATGCTTGTTTCGTGTCTTTTTGTTACTTACACATGTTGTGTTTCCCTTCCTATTTTATTCAATAAGCCATGGATGTTTTATTTTTATTGTGTCTTTCATGTTTTTTTGCATTTGTATTTCAAACCTTTTAAAACTCACAAAAATACAAAAATAAAATATTTCAAAATCCAAAAGAAAATCATATATTTCAAAAATTCAAAAAAATCAAAAATTACAAAAATTCGAACAAACATTCACTTATCACAAAAATCCTACAATTGGAAAACCCTTGAAGTGAATATTTCAACATCTCAACACAATCTTGGTAAATTCATACCTTTATCTACTACCCTAGTGATCGTCCAATTTTACAACTATCACTTTTTTCCCTTTACATGATATGCTAACTCTATTTGGGGCAAGTCACAAAATTGTTTTTCCTTCGTGATATAACTTTGCCTCGGGAAAAAAAAATTCGATCATTTGCACAACGATCCAACAAGAGTGTCATAAGGAGTCACCTTACTCCACTCTTCTAGTCACGATCACATTCCCACTTGGGAGCATTTACATTTAATTAATCACCATTGTGGCAAAATTAGGGCATAACTAATTGTCTTCTTTTCGAATTTGTGTTGCATTGTTGATGTTTACTTTTTGGACCACATACAAGTAGTGTGATTACATCTAGGTTTCGTATAACCACGATGCTTGCACCTAATTTGCATATTGGGTTTGTTTTCCTTTCTATCTTTTCTTTGTTGTGTGTGTTCGTTTACGTGCATCCGGGTTACCTATCTTGATTCTTTTTTTTGGAATTAGGGTAAAAGGAGGGTTTTAGAAGGTCCCACAACCTTTACAAAAAGCCCATATGGTGAAAAAAGCATTGAAAATTACATTGGAGATACCCTTAGAGATTCCAAAAAAAAATCAAGAGAGCGAACAAAACAAAGCATAACAAAAAACATAGAAAATATATCATAAGAGCTTTTTTTGAGCTTTATCACAAAGTATTATTGGCTTTGGCCAAGAGCCACTTTTTTCAGCCAAGGTGAGCAATTCGATGTTATCCTTGTTGATGGCAGCCTGGTATTGTCAGTGTAGATTTCCCAATCCTTCAAGATAGTGAAGGCCCTCTGGAGCTTAGCGAGGATGGAGGTGACAGTCAATTTCACTTTGTCCTCGCCGGGTGGGTTTTCATTAGAAACAATTTCTTCGTTAGCTCCATCATTTCCCCCAACCTGAGTGTCCTTTCCTTTTTGTTTATCTAGTATCCACATTATCAAGCTTAATTGTGTCAATTTCCAACATCTAAACATCCACCTTATCCAGTTGTACATCCCTATCCTCATCTAACTTCTCAACATCCATAACAATAAGAACATTGTCGGGAGAGTTAGGATACAACTTGGCTAGCCCAAGCGAGCTTCAGAGAGGAGTTGATCTAAGTTGGCGACTAGGGAATTGTCAATAGAAAGAGCCAACGGGGATTCAAGACATGGTTGACAGAGGAGTGGGTAGGAGAGATGGTACCCATGAGGAACCAACTTCATCAAAAGAGGAACCAACAATGGCAACATCCGAATTAGAATTAGAGATAACTTGCGAGCACGGTGTCTATTGCTAGAAGAGGGGTAGGAAGTAGGAGGTGGTGGGAGTGCGGCGATTTCTACCCATTTTAGGACGACAACAAATGATCTCATCGGGAAAGCAACATACTGAAAAAGGAGATACAAAAGGCATTGATGTAGAATAGGGCCATCACCTTCCCTAGCTAAATTTATGGAATGTTCTAAGGATTGAAACAAGAAGGTAGACATGTTGATTTTCTTACCCCTTCGGAGATGAGAGAGGATGAAGAAATGAGGACCGTAGACTAATCTGTAGCAGTCATCTATAGTAAAATATCACATTATAACCTCAACCACTTTGTTCTAGGGAGGCCAAAGAGACTCTCTCACATAGTTAGATAGGTACTTTGTCGGATGTTCTCCCAGACGAATGAAATCCTACAGCTCCGCATTCAATGAGCGTTTGAAGTAGATAGCCCCTAATGCTTTGTGCAAACCAATAACTAAGGCAATGGCGTTGGTTGAGATTGTGAAGTAAGTGTTGCCAATCTGGACTTTGCCTCTTGACCAAGTCGCTAAGACCCCATATGACATAGTGGTAGAGTAGCCCAAAATCCTCTCCAGGAAAGTGGTTAAACCATTTTCCTTAAGAACATCCCAAACTTATTCATCATCCTTATACTTGGCACAAGAAACTGGTTCGATACGCTTGAGTTTCCCACCCATAATGCTCAACCAATTCATACATGCGAGAAAAATTCCGGGAGTACTCGAATTTAAAGACCACCTTTGCTTTTTGCAAGGCTATAGCTTCATGAGTATACATGTACTCAAAATGATGATGATTAGAAAAGGCACATCTTAAAACAAGATCTGCCCATGTGGTATTATGTTTGCCGCATGTGCCAATGCTTTTTAAATGTTGCGTCGTCATAATGGGGAAATTATGATGACCGCCCGATATTAAATGCCATCTCTCTGTTGAACTTGCCGACACTGGAACCAATAACCAGAAAACACAAGTTAATTGATAGAAGAGCAATCATTATGGAGAATCTGTAAGAGATCATTTGGGAAATTCCCAATCCAATTTTGTTGATTTTCTAGGACTCCCTTATTTGCGAGGTGGTCAGCCACTTTGTTCCCTTCTCTATAGACGTGCTTGATACTTAACTTCCTAAAAGTGGTTTTGAAGAATACGGATGTCAGCTATTATATTCTTGATCGTCCATTGCTCCTTCTCTTCTGAGTTAAGGATCTTAATTATGTTGAGTGAATCACTCTCCACAATCAGGCATCCACTCCCTACTTGAAGATTTAGTTCAAGGCCTTTAAGAATAGCCATTGCCTCCACCCTATGATTAGTACCCTCATTGAAATTAGCTACAGTTGTAGCAAGAGGGGCACCCATGTTATTGTGAAGAATAACACCCCCACTAGATTTTTTAGGATTTCCCTTAGAGGCACCATCAATGTTTAGCTTGATCCAACCAGGAGGGGGAGGAGGCATGTACGATGGAAAAGTGACATGCGAGGATGATAATCGTGCAAGTGACCTTCCCATACCCGACCTCCCGAGGTCATGTCGAGATAGCCGGTGGTTTGAAATGCGGTGACTTAGATGAAGTCACAGTGGGATTATGGTCGATTTTCTCACGATAGAAAAGCTACGGTGAGGATGAGAATCGGCAAGAAAACTTTCCTAAAGCTAACTACGGGAGGATCAGTGACTAAGATCTGGTAGTGTGATCTCCTGGTAGCTAGAATGAGAAAGGGGAGATTTAGAGGCTATGAACATGTAGCGTAAATTCCTTATGGTTTATCCTCCTAACTAGAATTTAAGCGTTTAATTTAGTTTGAAAATTATGAATTGAATTATCGAAAATAACAATTTATACTACTGCTAAAAGGAAAGCTAATCTAAACAAAATACACGATTGAAACGTTATAATTACGAACAACAATTAAACTACTTTTATACTAAAACTAAACAAGCAAGATAACTCGGTGTGGTTATTCACTGTGCGGATGTGTAAATCTAGATAAAAGACAACTAATTAGCTTAATTGAAAACCTTGATCCTACCTCGAAGTGAGGAATGAATCACAATTTCTCGAAACTATCAATCCCCATGACTTCCACAGCAATATCGAAAGCTAGATTTAATTGAAATGGAATGATTTACTACTCTATTTGATATATTATAACTAGAACTTTGATAGCTCAAACTGGCATTTACGAACAATGGTAAATCCGGTTGTATGTGATTTCATCCTCGGTGTGATCTCCTCGTTCCTTCGTGTCCTCGTGAATCTAGAAAGTGTGTATATGATAGTATCAACAGAAGATAGCAATCGAACAATGGCAACTTTGGATATAGACCGAATATAATGTGAGTAGGAGAGGGATAGCGCAAGTGAACAGAGCTTGACTATGTAATTCCTAGCGGGATTTATTGCGAGAATACAACGCAAGTGTGCCGAGAGTTTTGGAATCTATCCTTGTGATAAAACAAAACCTATGACTTTAATGGATTCTAGTCTAGAAATGAATCTATTATATGCTAAATGGTTGTATGAAGCAATAATGAAATAAAAGCTGAAACAAGAAGATGATATGATCTCTAAAATACCAACAATGGAAGCAAAACATGAAACTACGAGAATTATAAGCAAGGAATTGAAAAAGCTCGAACAAGAGAATTGAGAGGATGAGGGAAGTGAGGGCCATTTGTTTGAAAATGAACCGATTATTTATAGAATTCCCATTCACCAAAGGGTAACTTGGAATGGAACTCTTTTACCATTAAACAATGGAGAAACACTATTACAGGGAACAAAAACATAAATACAAGTTAAGGCGGTTGAGAAAAGTTGGTAAATGTTGAAAATTCACACAAATCGCGATCAAAGGAACGTCTTTGGAGAACGCGCATGAAGGACCACCGCCACGAGTAGGGCACACGATTCTGAGGATGCCGCCTTGCGAGGCAGCGATCACGAGACCACCGCCTTGACAGGCGACGGTTTTGTTATTGAAGGTCAAAAAGCCAAGAAAAGGGGCAGGGATAAAATAAAGCACTGAGGAACTTGGATAAAGCATTTGGGATGCTAACATATACTTCAGAGCTTCTCTAGATCCCGAACACCTTGCAGGCGACCTATATCATCATTGGGGCATGTGTAACATCGTTTAGGTGGTGTAGTACCCTACTGATTTTGGGTATGCATGCTGAGACCATAAGACCCGACACATTTTGCAACCGACGGTTTCGCTCTAAGTTGAATAACAAATTATGACACTAATTTTTGTTGCCACAAAATTGATTTTTTTTTATATTTCTTCCGAGGTAGTTGTTGATATTGTCTTGGAATAGAAGAGCTATGCTCTTGGATAATTATGTGGGCTCCATGTTGTTTTCTTTGAAGATTCTCTTGTTTCTTTCCTTAGATACCCCAGAGGCCATGGGGGAGCATAAACTTCCAAGAAAGTGAGAGGATCGAGTGTGAGAAAGGAGAACACTATTGTTGGAAAGTAGCTTGAATGGATTTTGGAAAGATCTAGACTATGCCAAAGTGTTTTAGAAGCCAACTCCATATAGAATGAGAAAAGAACAATGTAACACCGGTGTGAGAGGACTCACAGAGCCTTGCTGACATAGAACACGGTGTGAAGGTAGTGAGAATCCCCTTCTTTTAATATTTTCACCTAGATAAGAAGGCATTTCTAAAAGAGAGCCAGGAAAAAACATGTTTTAGGGATAACCTCCTTGGGCTAGATGTTGCTGAGAGGAGGGCCAGAGCTAACACATGATTGAGAATCATAATCCTCTTTAACCATGAAGGCTCCGAGAGAAGGTGAGAGATGCTAGATATGATCATTTGTATTGAGAAGAGAGAAAGTCTCTAAAACATTTCAAGTGTTGAATCTACATTTCACTAATGCCATGTCAGTCAGGAATATGCTAGGAAGGGATAGAGTTGGAGCTAAGCTAGTAACCATAAACTTTCTTTCCATGGCGAATGATGAGGGGTCTTTTGATTATATCCCAGGAAGGGTCCTAGCATAGAGGTTTATCTCCAATCCACCAATCAGACTAGAATTCAATCGGCTATCGTTGCCTAATTTGCCATTTGGTGCCAACACGCAGGAGAGGAAAAGAACTAACCACCGAGTTCCAAATGGCCAAACCATAAGGATGGGAGGAGTGAAGGAAACTAGCAAGAATGTGACAAATATTTGGATCTCAAGATTTGAACCCAATTGGCAGATTTAGCGAAGCCACTTACTAGCTAATCTTAGTAAGCAATGCTTCATTCATGTCAGCAATGTGTTGGAGTCCCAAACCTCCCAATTTGGTCGGTTTATAAACATCATTCCAAGAGACTAAGTGAATCCTCTTCTTGTCCTCAAAACTTGACCATAGGAATCTATTTTGTATTTTCTCGATAGTATTAACAACAGAAGAGGGCATGTTGAGTAGTGACATGGAATATATAGGTAGGATTTGAAGTGTAGCTTTCACCAATTGGGATTTTCGGCTGACCGAGAAGAGCTCCTTTCCATGTTGCAAGCTTCTTCTGGTATCTTTCTATGACAAGGTTCCATAGAATTTTTATCTATTTGCCCTTGAAAAGAGGAATGCCAAGATAGGAGGAAGGAAAATCTACAATGCTGCAACCAAAGATATCCATTATTCTTCTTTGAGTTTGTGGTGGAGTATTTATGAAAGTTATGTTGCTTTTGGTAAAGTTGATCAATTGTTGAGAGGCCGCTTGATAGCATTCCATAATTTATTTTAGAGATCTTGCTTCAACTATAGATGTAACATTTAATAGAAGAGTATCATCTGCAAACTGACTGTGTGTAACAACATGATAGTGAGAAGTTATTTTGATACATAAAATAGTAGTTTCTTATTTCGCTACCTCTAAAGCTCTCTACCGAGGGAGTCGACCATAGCAAAGTAAGAAGAGGAAGGGAGATAGGGGATCCCTTGTCTTATTCCTCTGTTGTTCTTAAAGAAACCAACCAGAATCCCATTTATGAGAATGGAGAAACAAGGAGTAGAAATACATGAGAAGATCCAACTGCACCATTTGTTGTTGAACCCGTAACATTGAAGTGCTGTGAGAGAAAAGTCTGACTCTGTCAAAGGCTTTTTGCATGTCTAATTTAAGGATCATACCAGGAGACTTTGCATGTTGAGCAGAATGAATAGCTTCATGAACAATAATAATACCTCCTTGAATAAGTCACCATTGATGAAACCATTATGTTGCTCAGAGATGAGACCGCTCATTAATGGTTTTAATCTAGTAGCCAACAATTTTGTGATAATTTTGTAGGATGTATTGCATAAACTTATGGGCCTAAAGTTAGCAACCAATTTGGAGCTGAGAGATTTAGGTGCAAGAGCAATGAAAGTAGTGTTCCATTCTTTCAGAAGAGAGTTACTATGTTGGAATTCATTCACTGCTTTGTAAAGGTCTTGCTTGATGATTTCCCAAAAAATTTGGAAGAAGGAAGTAGGGAATCCATCAGGTCCAGGAGCTTTATCTCCTTTCATAGTGAACACTGCCTTGTGGATTTCCTCCATAGAGAAGGGTTTCGTTAGATTCTCATTCATTTCATCAGTGACCATTTTTGGTATGTGTTGCAGCATCCTGTTCATGGCATTATCATTCAGCGGAGCCTCTTCCTGTAGGAGGTTAGAGTAAAAGGAGACAATCTCATTAGAAATATCTAAATTAGTAGATAAGATATTATCTTTATATGACAATAGTTCTTTGATTTTATCTTAACTCTTATGCTTAGAAGTTGTGATATGGAAGAATTTGGTGTTTCTATCTCCCTGTTCGAGCCACAATGCTCTTGATCTTTGTCTCCAATAGGCTTCTTCTTCTTTCAATGTATTGTGGTATTCACTTAGAAGATAAATTTCATGCTTATGAAGTCGGTCCGTTCTTCCTTCTTTCTCAATTTCTTGAGATATGCTCGTAATTTTACGAGACAACTGTTTGCGAAGCTTGATGTTAAAAACCTTAAATTTCTAGAGTTTAAGTTGTTTTTTATTTCATTAAGTTTGTTGGAGAACTTGAACATATCGGTGCCTTGAATATTAATATCCCACCAGCTCTTAATTAGAGGATCTAACTGATTTTGTTCTAGCCAAGCCATCTCAAATTTAAAGGCGGGTTTTTGGATTTGAGTTTAGTTTACTGAGAGAAGCGAGATGGATGTGATCGAATCCGTTGTAGCTAAAGCACTAAGATAGAAGTTAGGGTAGAGTAAGATCCAATCCATAGATCCCATCACCCTATCAAGCCTACTTTGAATATGATTCCTACCATTATGTGGTTGGACCAAGTGTAGGAAGCCCGTGCAAGTCTATATCAAAGAGCTCTTCGTGCCGTATGAATTCAGCAAGAGCTTCCATGCTGGATGGGCACACAGGGGCACCACCCTATTTTTTAGAGGGGAAGAGAGTACTATTGAGATCTCCCATGATTATAAATGGAAGATTGTCGTAGTTTCTTTTGAAATTTGAGATTTCTTGCCAGAGTTGTTCCCATTGTGACTCCAGATTTGGAGCATAAATGTTAATGGCAATCCAGTAAGCATCAGAGTCAACTTCTTGGAAGAGAATGCCTAAGAAATTTGGATGCTTCATAAGGTAGTCACCTTTTAATATTTTGGGATTCTAGAGAGTGCATAAGCCCCCGAGTTACCAGATGAATTTTGAGCCACCAGAGAGGCATTTGGCCAGAGCTTGGACATGTTGTCTTCATTTTTAGTTTAGTTTCCTAAAGCATTATTATATCAGGAGAATGATTAAATCTAATATCCTTGAGGACTCTCTTCTTTTGTAAAGAGTTGAGACCTCTTATATTCTAGGAGATTATTTTCATTTTTTGGATTTGGGCTTGCTCCCCACCACCATGGGGATGGTACTTTGAGTTCCTTGTGCCACATTTAGAGTTGATTCTTGTTGTAGCTTGACATTCCCAAGGATTCTCCCTCGGGGTTTTCAGTGCCGACATCATGTTTCTTACTATTAATTCTAGTAGTCTTGGGTTTGTTGTTATCATCAGAGGTAGGGGAGAGGGGGAAAGATGAGAATTGGTTGGAAAAATAGGAGGAGGGAAAGGGCTGGGGGAATAAAAAGGGACGAGAGGATGGGGGCGACAGGAGGAAGAGCATAGGGAGACCCTGATGGAGGGGGAAGGTTGAGAAACCAAAGGGAAGGAAGTGAAAGGGGATAACACAGGTAGAGACACCGAAGGGGGGGAAGCTAGGAAGCAAAGAGAGATGATAAAGGGGATAGTACTGGGAAGACGAAGGAAGAGGGAGTCCTTAGAGCCTCCAAGGGAGAAACAATAGGTGAAGAAAGGATTTGTGGGGCAAGATAATCTTCCAAAGGTTCCTCGAGGTTAATTTCACCCTCTTCAAGAAGAGAAAAGGGGTTAGATGTAGTTACCATGGGGGCAATTTTAGTAGCCCATTTAGGAACATATTTCCCTTTCTTTTTAGGGGTGACATCAATTTTTTTTAATTTAGATAGTGGCTTATAGGGATAAACAGGATCTTTATGTCCAATGCTCTTGCATATGGAGCACGCTTGTGGAATATATTCAAATTCAATGGGTTGGGTCCAAACACCAAAGTCAGAGAGAAGATCAATCGATTTTGGGAGTGGACTACTAACATCAAAGCATTGACACAGAAACGAGCATGAATAAATCTTGTTTTGGCTTTAGTAGCTTGATCTATGGCTATGAGAGAGCCCATGGAAAGAACAATACCTTCAATAACCACGAGGATCCCGAACTTCGGGGAAGTCACGGAAGATGCACCTAGATTGGCACATGCATAATGGTTTACAATTATGATTAAAACTAGGAGTCCATTTTCGTATATAGAAGCCCCTTCTGCCGAAGAACCACAAACCACCAAGTAGAGCCCACACGAAGTCTTCTTTGAAGCTGAAGGAAAAGAGTATGAATCCATTTGGCATGGTTGCAATCTCCAGAGCACCACAAGGGGTCCATTTCATGTGTGCCCATTTTTTAATGTCTTTAGAGGGGGTCTTGCCCCATCATTTTTCCCACTAGAGATAAATCTTTGGAAACAATAAAATGTACATGATGTGGTGATGTGTGAGGGGATTTGAAGAGAAAGATTCCCTTCCAGAAGGACATGCAAAATTTTTTCGAATGTGGGGCAGAGGTGGACCCTATCACCACTTTTTTCCATGCCTTGGTAGGAGGTCGAGGTGATAGTTCCCTAGTGTCGGCATAGGGGGACGCTAGATCTGGATCGGAGAGGGTCCGACATTCAAATAGAAACCAGAGGTCACGAGAAAATTCTCAATCTCCTCAATGTTTCTAAAACATCCAAAAAGGTTTTAAAAGGATGATAATGAAAGGCACAATAATTCTAGTTATGAAATAAGGTCATTTACCCATCTTGATTCTTTTATAATCATGGTGACAACTCTATTGTGCAACAAAAAAATAAGGTTGCTCTAAAATTATTCTCCAAATGATGCTCATGCTACGAGCACATTCCTTTCCCATCCTTGTTCAATCCTTTTTTCTTCCTATCAAGCGGTTGTCCACCGCTTTCTTATGTCGCCCACCCACTTGAGGGGAATTCCTCTACTATCCTTCTTGTTGGGGCATCCTAATGCTTCATTGCTTTCTACTTGTTACTTTGTACGTGTGTCTACTATCTTTAAAGCATTATTACTTAGAATAACACTTTAAAGAGGGGAAAATGTAGACACCCTAAATTACACACTTGTTCCCAATGTTATCCCAGTACATCCTGTTATTCACCCATTTGTGATTAATTGATTAAATCGATTAAATTATCATTTATTAACTAAATGATTAACTAATTAATTAGTTAATCATTTAATTAATAAATTATCATTTATTAATCGATTAAATCATACACATTGCACCCTTTGGATTAATTAAATTAATCCCTAGTACCCCTTTTGCTAGTTTAATTATCATTTATTAATTAAATGATTAATTAATTAATTAGTGTGCACATCCTAGTCAACTGCCACTCAGATTCTCAATCAACAACCACTTGGACTCCACTTCACTAGTCTAGTCAACTACACTTCTATAATCCTAGAAATATGGGAGCAATTTAATTGTATGTACGACCATATTTCTGGATGTGACTTATGCCAACTAAATTCCATTCTTGCCCTAAATGTCTTAAAACTTCTTTAACCTCCTCAAATGTTATTTTTAGCATGTGCATTCAACCCATTTCAACCAATTTCTAACCACTTCTGCCTCTATAAAATGCAGGCTTACACTCTTACAAACCCTCTTGGATTAATATCACAATTACTCTGTTAAATTTTCTCCAATATTTGCATATTGGAAGCTTCATGAATTTGCTCGTAGCATGGTCATAGTCTACATTTAGAGGTAATTTCAGGAGCACCCATAATCAATTATTCAAAAGGTTACATAGCTTTAAGGTTCTCACAACCTTACTAGAGGTTGCTTAGATGGCTACACAAGGTTTGCATTGTGTTTGTGTATCTTCCATTTCAGTTAGTTTTTTCATAACATGCATTTTGGCATGCCCACCGGGACTCACACCCATCTTCTTCCATTTTTGTTTCATTTTTGTTTGATTGATTTTGTTGTTGGTTTGTTTTGGTATTTTTGTGTTGTTGTGTGTGTTGTGCGGAGTTCTTGGGAGCATTTAATACACTATGTATGTAATCAAGCATAATGAGGAATTGAAAAGTCACTATAATGAAATAATAACACCTTGTTCGTGTGGAGGGATGCACCCAAAACAAGTGAGCAAGGAACCAAGGTATCTCACATAATCATGTATCGATTTTTTGTTTTGTGTCATGGTCAATATACCCCATAAACACATGTGTGTAAAGAAGAAAAATTATATCTATCAAATCAAAAGGATAAACAACATGTATCATGTATAATGTAAAGTGATAACAATGTATGCTAGAGAAAGGAGTCTTGATTTTTGCATTTTGTGATTATATCGATGTTTTTGTATTTTCTATTGCATATTTATGTATAGAAGAAAGGGGTAGCATGAAATCTAGGCGATGAGGACCTCACGAAGG
The DNA here is from genome assembly GCA_018340775.1 of Taxus wallichiana var. yunnanensis. Taxonomy (NCBI): domain Eukaryota; kingdom Viridiplantae; phylum Streptophyta; class Pinopsida; order Cupressales; family Taxaceae; genus Taxus; species Taxus wallichiana. The sequence continues at coordinate 522,405,693 of CM031236.1, read as the reverse complement.
AATTGAATCGAGTCATCATAGATGATGGATTCCTAAGCATTAGATGTCTTTAACAAATATTATTAAAGTTCCAATGGAACATTGGCAGTAGTATGTGCCAAAGAGGGCCTAGGAGAAGAGCAATAGGTGAAGTGTATTTGGGAATAACGTGTGTAGTAGAAGACTTTGAAATGAGTTTTTAGTAGAATATTGTGTATTGAAAATATTGCAATCAATAGAGGATGAGGAGGTGGATTAATTGGGGTGTTATACTTGGCCATTTGGGAATCTTTATGCTTAGTAGATAGATATCGAGAAATATGTAATGCTTCTAGTGAAATAGTTTCCTCTTCTTCATCAATAGGCTCAAGAATTGGCAAGTTCTCATCAGGGTGTTTATAGTCATCACAATAGTAGGTAGGATCAAAATCATCTATGTCGTCAGAATTGAGTAGTAGTGATGAATCAGTGTTATCCATGAGATTATTCCGCATATCGCCCTCAAAAGATTTTTAGAGACAAACTCAAGATTTAGTATGTATTTTCCTATGTATATAGATATCCACATATCATCATTATCATCATCAATGCCTGTATTATGAGGGTTCATAATAGGTATCACTATGCTAGAATGGTGTAGAATCAATTCTATTATTATTACAATTGGTAGTAATAGTGGCATTAGAATCTATCATAGCTTGTTGTGGAGAAGTACATATATATGTTGAAGGCTCACTTGGTGTATCACTTTGTTCATCATCACTACTATCAAAATCCCAATTATATGAGCCATTTGTTGGGTCGACATGAATCTTAAATTGTAACTTAGTAGTTTGGGTATTGATCCAAAATTGATGTGGGGAGTAGACAGATCACAAAACCCATTGATCTGTCCTCCCTTGATTTTTTTGTGCATGCTTTAGACGCGCTAATATAGGGTGCTTGATTGTGCATTCTTGATTGGTAATAATTCCATTTCAAGTTGACAAGAGTAGGATGTAATTCTACTTTCGAGATTAGTGATTTTGAAGGAGGTATGTCATTCTTATCCTCTTATTGAATAGGTGGCTCTTGTATTATTACAAAATTTGTATCATTTGATATTGCATTATGTTCACAAGACATAAATGGATCAACTTTAGGAACCCATGTAGATTTGCAAACTTGATATGAATGTGTAGTAAAATGTTGTGTAGCAAATGAAATAAATCCCTTACACTCAAGTTATTGTATTTTTCATTGTAAAGCATAGCAATCATTATCACGATGTCCATTAATTCCATGATAATTAAAAAATGGTTGACCTTTGAATTTTGTAAGTTGATAGCGAGGGTAGTAATGAGTGGGTAATAAAGTGATTAACCGATTATTGAGTAGCTTAGATAGAATATTGTGTTGTCGAGCATGTTTTTCAAATGAAGAGGTGTTTTATGTTGTATTACTTTATCTTTAGTTGTATGGGCACATGTTTAATGTGTGATGTGTGTAGAACATTGATTCTTATTGGGATTAGAACTAGATTAACCGTGATGTGTAGAGATTTGATGAATATGGGCATTGGAAAATCCTTTAGATGTGTTATCTCACACTTGAGAGATGTGATCTCGATATTCATAGCATGAAATTTATCTTGAAAATCATGGTGTAAAGTTTGAATAGAATCTAAGATAGCCTTATGGAATGTGTCATCATTACTAAAAAAGAAGTTGAAATATGACCCAAAGTTGAATTCACATAGGAATGTGTCAAATTATTGAGGAGCTTTTTTTGTGCACTAGGTTTTGAGAGCACATCTACATGTTTGGTGACATTGAATTAATTAATACAAGATGAGTTTAGAAATTGTGGCATGGTCCATAATGGCTATGGTGTTTACAAGTAGGAGAGGAAATCTCGGTTTTCTTAATAGGTGGATTTGTAAATCGAGCACTATCCCGAGAAGGGCATGGGAGGAAAGTATATACAAACCGAGATAAAATGAAAATATTAATAAATAACAGTAGTATATACTTTTGAAAAAATGAGAAACTCTAGGAAATAAGGGAACAATGTTTTAAACTCAAGATTTAGGTTCACCAAATGTTTTAACCCTTTTAGATTTGATTAGATTTACACATAACAAAAAAAGAATGAAATAGAAATTATAGGGGTTATTTTCATTAATTAACTTCCAACATTAATCATTCAATATCACAACAACTCATTAATGCTTGCAACAAACGTACATGATACAATACAAGTATAAAAACACAAGGGATTGAGTACACTTAGTTGATTCTAGATGATTCTAGATTGATCTGGGTGATCCGAATGGTGGAATAGGGGATCTAAACCTAAGAATGCCTTGATTTTGGAATTGTGACTCTGAAGATGCCCTTGGGTAGGACCATACAATAGGGAAGTAACTTTTGTATAGTCTTGACATGTTTACGGTCTTGACCCCGCTCGAATTGTGATCTACAACTTTTTGGGTTTGTCACTCGTATAAATATCTTCATCTCTCTCTATCGGTCATTGATTGTCACACTACGAGAGGCTTAAATGATCTTCTCAACCTTTTAAACCCTAACCATGGTAAGAGAGTCATGTAAAACAAACACTAGTGGGTTCGGGCACCCCATGCACCATTGTTGTTGGTACTACTCTGAAGAGGCCTCAAACTACATGTCATTCTCCACCTAACATGTGATATCTATCTATATTGCAATCATATTTGACATCCTTCCTTTGACAAACCTTGAATTGAGTTTCTCTCTTACGAATCTACTTGAGTAAGTGACTTTGAGTGCTTGAAAATGTGGGAAACAATTCCTTATACATGTGGGAAGCTTCAAAATTGTAGATGGTGCTGCCCTTATCAATGTGCAAAAATATTTTCGGGGTTCGTGGAGCCTTGGGTGCCTTTTATGATATATTTTGCAATAAGAGTCCACAAGAGTGTTAGGTTATAAAAGAGGCGAGTTTCACATGCTTATAAATGCTTCTAAATGTGATTTAAGTTATAAACGTCGACTAAGGAGGAGTAAACAACACAAAGAATAATGTGCAACTAAAATTTTGGGATAAAAGGAAGCAAGGTCAAAACCAAGCAATAGGATTGAGACCGAGTATGGCATAAACTAACTCTATTGTACATTATTGACCCGGAGGAGAAATCTTAATTGTGAAGTTTGAAGTGGAAAGAGGAGTTTTTAAATGAATTAAATGCATTCAATTCTCATAATTGTCAACAAATAAGTGTTTATGACCAAGAAAGCTAGAAAAGAGGCCTAGAGATGTACCAGATGAGAATGGGTAAAGTGCACTTATTTAAACAAGAGATAAATGTCAAGAATAATAATATCAAAGTGTGGAGTTACCAAAATTGAGTATATTTAACCATGTTTTAGATGCACTTAAGTGAGGTTTGGTCTATTCTAGTTTGTTGTATGTGATAAATGCACTGAAATGGCTATCAACCTTCATGGATGAGAATTTTGAGTTAGTGGAAGTCGAGATTGACCTGCGACAACGATGATGGCGATAGTTGAATCATAACATGCTTTGGGAAAGATCAAAAGGAAGAAGCCCACCATAATTTTTTTTCCAACAAGGGATTCTCCAAATAAGGACACCTCAAGTGTAATAAAATATTATTACTTCACATGACTAAAAAATTAAGAATGTATTTTTTTGGTTATATATTTATGAAGTATAGACTATAAAGGTTAGAGATGAACCCACATTAGCATATTATGTATGGAATTCATCAAACCATTCATTTTGACTCATCTAGACATAAAGATATGTTATATCCCTTCGGTAATGCAAGGAGGTTATTTTCATTTGATTTATTTGCAATCTAGATTATGTGTATGCAATTAGAATGTTCTACATAGATATATTAATGAATAATTTATAGAACTTGTGTGTGTCAAAGAAAGGAAAAATATATATTCAATGATCAAATACAATGTGAAGAAATATGATAAGCCTACCAAGAAGTAATCGCTTACATTTAGCATAAAATATTAATTTATTTGCATAAATTCATCATTTGGTGATTATTTGAGAATGTAAGTTTCCGAGGATAGATCATATTTGAAGCATCTCAAATACATTGGTGAGGGATAATAATAATTTCCTCCTACATGGTTAGGCCATTGAAAAGCTCATTATCGCCTCCTAATTTATTGAGTTCACTAAAACTTCTCGTGTAATGTTAAGCCAATATTGTGAGACATAGCCCAGATTCGGTAAAATGGTGAGCTATAATTTCTTGTAAGACAAGAAATTGTGTTTGCATGCAAACATTTAATCTAGGATTTAAAACAATTGACCATAGTCTTATTGGCTTGGTTTGCCTAAATTTATGGTGAGAGCTCTAGATGTTAAGAGAATTTTACAATTTTTATTTTGTGAAAGATTATACATAGTTCATTATAGTTCTTGTTATCCAATTGCCCTGGCAAAATTGGCTAACTCGAAAAATTGAACTTAGGGGCAATTTCATGGGATCTTGGTGAAGAATATGAGAAATCAAGTATTTTTCATGTTTTGGGCACTTGCAATTATTTTGATGCATTCTATCCTTTCCTCGAGGCTTAAAAGAATCCATCAGTTAGAAAAAATTGAGAAAAAATGGAAAAATGAGGTTCTATAGTGTATTGCGGGTCTTGGAGGTGCGGATGGAACTAGTTCCCCATGCCCATTGGTTCCCCGCATTGGTTTAAATTCCGTAGTATAAAGAAAAGGGGTCATTTGTAGTGTATTGCGGAAATGCGGGTGCATAGAGGAATGAGAGAACAAGTTTGGGGTCGTGAGTTCTCTGTGAATGCCAATCGGGCCGCAATGAAAAGGGGTGCCAAGGAACTAAGTGCGGGTGGAACGCAGTTCCCCACATAGTGGTTTGGCTTGAAAATATAAGAAAATAGTGTAATGTGGGGAAGGGAATGTAGAAATAACGAGGTGCGAGAGAATTGATAGCAAATGGACCAATGGATCAATGGAACTAGTTCCACGCGAGGAACTAGTTCCCTGCAATGGTGCTCGGTTCGCACAATGCAAGCGAAGGTGAAGTGTGTGTTACGGGGAGAATGAAATCGGGAGAATGGGGTGCACGCAGAACAAGTTCCATGGGAACTTAGGTTCCTCTGCAAAGGGGTTTGGGCTACAAAACAAAGGTCGGGAAAATATCGAAGAGGTAAAGGATGCGGGAGAATGAGGCGTGAAAGAACCAAATACACACATAACTAGTTCCCATGTTCCTCGTGTACTCGAAAACCTAAAATATCCACAAGGCAAAGGAGAAAAAATCATTTAATTGAGGATTGTAGTTGTGAACTACCCGTGTTCTCCACGACTACTCCATATCTACATGGGCATATCTTTCGCTCGATGCACCAAATTTGCCAAATTTGATATCATTGGAAATGTCTCTTTATGCTCTATACCATAAAATCCAAAAAAATCTAATTTTGATGGAGGTAGGTGGGGAAAAAGGTAGAAACACTTCCAACATTTAAAACACAACTCCAATTTGCTCAACCACCGCATTTAATGGAGTATGATCCTCTTTTCTTTTCGTAACAAGCAAATGATCAATGGGGAATGGCTTTGGCATGTCGTCCATACTATTTTCCAGTCAATTAATGCATGTTGTTTGTGGGTGAAGACATCATTTTGGGTTTCCCTCTTCTTCTTCTCTCACTTTATTCTATATATTGTAAAAACCTCTCATTTGAGAGGGGATATTCTAAAATGTAATGGAACTCTATCAAAATTGTTCAAAAGCAGCTGTGAGTTGCAGGCCTCATATTTTAACATCTACATGGTGATCCTTTCCTTACACCTCTATTATAATGTATTGTGCATCTTCTTAAAGCAATAAAATTACTTGTTTTGTGGCTATCTTCTGCCCTAGTTGTGTTCTATTGCATTTTCTTGCCTTTCATTACATCTGCAGTATATTGTGCATCTTTTATTCTCCTTGTAGGGTTTGAATCTATTATGCTCCATGGAAATGGTGGTTTGAATGTTGTTTTGGACTGTGGCACTCATGTTTGCCCTCTCCATCCTCATTTTCTTCCTTTTCCACTCACCTAAGAGTGTCTCACCCCCTCTTCTTGGTGTTATCACCTCTCTTTAGATTAGGATTTTTGTTTTATGCATCTCCTTCTCACCTTGGTCCCTTGGAATGATAGAGTAGAGTTAGATAGTTGTATTTCAATTCCTAGGAGTAGTTTAACATTAGGAATAGGTAGAGGAACCAACCTTCTCTGGAGGTCTGTCTCATAGTGCAAGTCCCACAACTTGGAGATAGTCCCATGTTGCCTCAAAATCTGGGTTGTTTATGACTCAGGGCATGGTGCAATTTTGAGCTCCAATAGTTTTGGCACACCTTTCGGTGGGACAAGATTTGAAAGCTTTATATTTCATAGGTGTGTATCCTAGCCACCTTGGTTCCTTCACCGCCCAAATTTTTTGGCATGCCCAATGGGAGTTGTTTGAAGAGATTTACAACTTCATACCAAAGAAGATTGATGTGTTCTTGATGGTATTCAACCTTTGGAGGTATATTTTCAACACATCTGGTGACTCCAATGATTCAAGTAACCCATTTTTGAGTTGCAGACCTTTCCCTTTCCTTCCATTCATTTTCATTCATTATTTCCCTTCCATTCTTTCATTTTCATTTCATTCATGAAGTTGTGCAATCATGACTTCATTCCCTCATTAGAACCCTCATTTGTAGTAGTAGTATCATTACCCTCCACCTCCTTGTTTTGAGAATCCTTCCACAAATCAATTTTATGAGCCCTATCATGAAAATATGCATATGACCCAAACCCCACTGATCCATATGGTTATCCCATTGACCATGATGTTTTTCAAAAAAGGTTATGCAGGTTATGGTGGAAATCTCATGGATGATGTTGATTTTCAGAGACAAATTCAAGGAATGGAGGCAAGCATGGTGTAGGTTAGAACTACTTGTGCAATAAAGGAGGCCAAATTTGGTTTTAGGAAGCCTTACCCATGGAAAAGCCCTATACCAAACTGGTTCAACCCTCAATAGAAGTTGAAGTTTACGATTGAAATCACACCTCAAATTGAAGAGTGGGTTGAAGAAATGGAGGCTTACCAATCTAGTGTTAGGCAACCTTGTCAATGGGCAACCCTACGCTACCATCTCACAACACTTCCTTTTACCCTCCCCAATCTGAACCATCTCATCCTAATTTTCCTATCCCTAGCTTTGTGACCACTCCTGTTGAGGATCCACCTTCTCCATCTTCTCCCCTTCCATCTCACCTTCATTTTTCTACCATTGTCCCTCCCAAATGTCCACCTCCTTCACAAGAAAGTATTCCACTTCCTCCACCACTTGAACCTTTGCAAAATCAATCAAGGGAGAAATCCTTCCCCGCATTACAAAATCAAATCTACATGTGCCGAAATTCACGAAAAATCACTTGAAAATCACGAGGTATTGGATATTAACTAACAAACTAAGGTCCCCAATTTCTTGGTTTCTTGAGGATCCATTCCTCACTAAACAAGATCTTAAATATTTTCATAGCAGTAAGGGTTGAACTTCATTCTTCTAGACAACGAGATACACATGCAGCTTAGAGGAGTAGATTGGGAAGGAGCCAAACATGATAGATCAAATTCAAAACTTCAAGGATTGGAACCATGAGTTTGAAGCCAAATGGGTTCATCACCAAGAACCTAACAATCAACCTTCTCTAATTTCTTCAAAATCAGTTGAGGTGAGTCCTATTCTTGAAAATCATGAAATACTTGTTGAAGAATGGATTGACTCTGAGAGCATAGTGGATGAAGAAGTGGCCCAACCCATTGTAGAAATTGCTCCTATTTTAATTAAAAATTCTAAACTCAAGGAGGATGAAAATAAGGGGATGATGGTAAAGGAAGAGAAGCTTCCAAGTGAGCAAGATGTTTGTCTTGCATGTTTAGAACTTGCTACACTTTTAAAGGATCACAGTTGATCCATTAGAAATATCTTTAGATGCTACAACCATTCACGAGGAGCTTCATTCCATGGAGGAAGAAAATCAGATTCAACGGTTTTGAGTGAATAAGATATCATACAAAGTTCCTTGCTTCCTTTCCATGATGAAACTTCAAATATTTCTTCCCCTTCATCCTTACGAGAATATAATTTTGTGGATGAGTTTAATCTCTCAAAATTTATGCTTGAAGAGGAGAAAAGCCATGATGAATTAATTGCAAAATAAAAAATAGGCATGGAGGAGGCATTGTCATTTGTTGAGTTGTTTGTGGAAGCGGAAAAAGGATCAAATTAGTATGCAAACAACTTCATCCATGAATAGGAAAGCAAAGAAAATGGGAAAATTCAAAGGATAAGGCCTTACCCAATAAAATATCTAGCTAGTCTAGAGCCAAATTCGAGAGTTGCAACTAGTCATGCTTATTTCAGAGCATGAGGATGAGCTACAATGTGCCAAAGGTCACTGCAATGCCTCTCAAGTTCAAATGCAAAAACAACTAATAGAAGTGTTTATTTTGTTTCAATTGATCCTTTGAGGAAGAGGGTGGAAAATCAGCTACAAGATATTTTTTCACTCTCATTAAATACCATGTTCAGTGCCAAATTAGTCACATGGTCTCAATTTGTGAGGAAAGGCAACTACTTCTCCCTACCTGTTGTAGGATTTGTTTGAGCTCTTTTGCCTCTGGTTAGAGTAGGGTAGAGTAGGTTTGCTTTCAAAAGAAGTGCTTGTGCACACTCTACATGTTTCCACTTGGAACATGTATGATTTTCCATTTTGTACATAGTTTTTATGCCCTTATTGTTGTTGCATGGTACCCATTTGAGGAGGCGAGTCGATAAGTGGGGACAAAAAAAAAACAATTATATCAAATGAATACGCATAGAAAAAGTGAATATCTAGAAAATACAAAGAAACTACTACATAAAAAAAAGCACAATAGAAAACAAAACACTTTAAGAAGAAGAAAACAAAGGAGCCGAGCACATAAAAAAGAGCAATACTAAACAAAATGATACAACAATTTTTAGTTAATATTGGTCAAATTTTGTAAACAATCAATTGTTTAACTCTCTCTCTCTCTCTCTCTCTCTACACACACACACACAATTTTGTGTGTACTCTTCATCTTTCAATAACATTATTTATACTATATACAACTCCCATATCCCAATAGTTTTGTATAACGGCTTCTCCTGTTTACAAATCAAAGTAACCTCCACATTTCCAAAAAAATAGTTATCATAGATCCTTTATTTTAAACAAATTGATATTAGAGCTATGTATTTTTTTAACAAAAAAAATAAGGGATAATATTTAAAATGCCATGTTCATACGTGTTTTGGATTTTTTCTAAGTGAACTCCCCGTAAACTCCCAAAGAAATTATTTATATCTTTTATAGCTATATTGTCTCATTTTTCTCATGTTAAAAGTTTATATCTTTCATACCTTTTCTTGGGTTTATAAACCCACTGCACCAATGACATACTTTCTTCTTTGGAAGGTTTAGTAACTCACATGTCTCATTCCTCTCAATTTTATTACATTTCCTCGTCTATGGCTTCACACCATTTGTTTTTCTTAATTGCTTCTTCAAAGTAAACAAGACCAACTTCTGGAAATAAAGAAAAGTTAATAGTTTCATTCTCATCATCTTCATACCTTGATTGCTCATATATATCTTGTAGGATCCTCATTTTTCCTAGTTTTTCCTTGAAAATGATGAATCATTTAATTCTCTTGAGCTAGAAGATGATGAAGTCCTTGAGTTACACCCGTGCTCCATTTGGTGGTTGTTGGTGCTAGAGGAATTATTCCTTTGTTGAAATGGGGCTCCAAATTAGTGTAGAAGTGGTCAGATCACTTTTCGCTCACTCTAAAGTATGGGTACATAGAACCTTGTTAACTTTTGTTGTTTCTCATCTTTATCATCCCATGATGCATCTTTTATGAACTCAACATATTTTTTTATCATCAAATCCTTTGTGACTGGATTATGTAGCTTGTAAACTTTTGATTGCCTATTATATATGATAAAGATACATCTTTATCTTCTATCATCCCACTTCATTATTTTTTTCTTATTCGCATGCGCATATGCCACACACCCAAAAACTCTTAAGTGTTCAACGTTGGGATTTATTTTCTCCATGCTTATTAAGGAATCACATCATGAACAATTTTATGACACATTTACTCAACAAATACATTTTTGTTGCTACATATTCACCCTAATATTCGTTTAACAATATTTTTTCCTTTATCATGCTTCTTTTCATATCTTCAATTGTCTTATTCTTTTTCTCGCTACACCACTCTTTTGTGGTGTGTAAAATTTCTTGATCCCATTATCCTTATAGAAGTTTAGAAAATCCTTTCAAATGAATTATCCCCTCGATATAATTTCATAGTGATCGCTCTATTTTTCAATCATGGCCTTGAATTGCTTGAAGATGAGACCTCATACCCCAGTCAAAAATCCTACCGCACCTCAAAGAATCTCAAGCCTTGTAATGAAGCCATATGCATCATTTTTGTGCTTCAAAAAGTAGACCCATGTATTGAAATCATCTATGAATATTATTAAATATTAATTCTTAGCTAGAGAGGAGTTTTCCATGGAACATACGAATCTAAGTGGATTAGCTTAAGTAGACATTTCTCTCCGTGATTTGAGGGAAAAGCATTTATTTATTTATTGGGAATGTAAATGGGATTAAAAATGTAACATGAATGTATTTTGTATGATTTCACAATCCTATGTATATGCATAATCCAGATAAGACAAAGTATAGAAGATAGAGTGCTCTCTTAGGATAGATAGAGAATGTGAAGAGCCTCTTTTGTATGAAAGGAAGAAAAAGTGACCAATAACTCAAAAATCACCTATTTTGTATAAAATTATGTAAGCGCAATGTACAAAAGGTTGATATTTGATCCTAATAGAATTTCATCTTGATTCCTTTAATTTATATTTTGAAGTATGTTTATGTGTTGGTTCGAGTAATAAGAATTCCTATTTATTTCATATTAGTGTTCCCGATCATTGTCTTTCTCTACTTTGAATTATGTCTATTTAGTAATTATCTTGCAATTGTGAATTAAGTCTTGTTATCTCTTTTGTGTATTGTTTAATGCAAATATTATGGTTTAGTATAGACTATAACATGGTGAAAGTCCTAATGATATGATCCGGGGCCTCTGCTAACAATGGTTTCACCGCGAGTAACCTCAAAATGTTATGATGGCTACCGAGACAAAGAATTGTGGAATGATGGATGCAAGATAATATGAAATAGTTTGTGGAAGTCAAGAGAATATAATGGGAATTCCTACTAAGAAAAGAGAAAATTCACATAGATCATATCTATGGAGATATTCATGATATTTTCTCGGTGTAAGATTCCCGAACAATTAGCCACTTGGTTATCTTGATTGGAGATTTACTACCTTAGACGTGAATACAAAGAGTAAAATGAATGGATGGAGAATAAAATTGAAACGTTGCACAAATTGGATGTCCGATGGACGCATGTTATAGATCATTGGATGCAAAATACAATTAATGGGTGTGTAACTAAGATCGTTGTCCAAACATTTTGATCTTGTAATTCTAGTGAAGCACATTTTCTTTGTGTATTGTAAGGATTTTTTTAGAAAACTCTCTTCTTAGTCAAGATGCTAGTTGCGGAAAAGGCCACGGTACCAATTATGTGCAATATGGAGTATTTAGGTAGGCACAAAAGGGATGTAATCCTATAAGAGGAAAAGGAAGGGGTTGGAAGTAAGGAGGAATCTTGAAGGAAAAGGATCAACAAGAAGAAAAGAGGATAATTGCAAGATCGTAGTGAGAATCTAGACACCGCAATAGATGGGGAATATTAAGCATTTTAGAGGTGAAGATTACACCAAATTTGAGTAGGAGTAGAGTAGGGAAAATGTCCAAAGGAGGAGGAAAGCATCCTCCTAGAGAAATCAAAGAGAACACCAAAGGAGACAAGTGACCAAGAGAGTGTGCAATGAAGCATGGACCCCGATTGCAAAGCTAAGAAGGAAACCGAGGAAGCCAAGGAATGGAAGAAGAGATCAAGGTAGAGCACAAGAAGTAGTTAGAAATATATTAATGACGTAGTTGGCGCTGAATCGAGATAAACCATCATAAACCATGATATTGTAAAGATCAATAAAATGAAGTCTATAATGAATGATTTAGAATAGATCCACAGAGGCCCATAGAAGATGATAGTACCACCCCTCTTTTAGGATATGTGTCCCTTGATCCGTAGAGAATTGCTTACTTGGGATTTTCTAAACAATTGGGAGCATAGTGAAACTTTGCAAGAATTGTGTAGAAGGTTAAATCAGACCTCCATAATACAAACCATGTCGATTCAAGAGCTAAAGAGATAGGTGTAGAATAATAAACCCATTTGTATTATTTCTACAAACATTGGCACCACCGTTGAATATATTGTTTCAAAGTGGACCTTGTTCAAGAACAATTATAAACCCCGACATGTTCAATGATCCATCTTTGCTCCGAGGAGTTATTGGACTCGAGAACTATTTTGAGGAAGCATGTGACCAAAGTCAACATCATTACAATGAATGAAAATTTATTTCACAACCGCACTTCGTGTAAATAATGGAACTTCACATCCTCGCATTTGTTGGGTCAATGAGACTTTGATATTAAGCATAATTGGAATGCGTATGGTGTTCAATGTTCTTTACATGAAAGTGGCCCTTCTTTTATAGAATACAAAGGAACAATATAAATATGGCTCATCATCGTATATCCTTTACAACAGGTAGTAAAAACTTCTCGCGACCAAAAACTAGCATTTAATACCATTTTCTACCACTTCTCAAACAAGGGGAAGTTTTCACCTTTGATATTAATAATTCAAGGCACTGCAGGAACATGAGAGTCATATCTTATTAATGCTATCAGGTTAACATTCAATAAAGCAACATACGTGGATAAATCACCTTTGCTTTCACTTGCGCACCTACTTAGTGTTGATGCATTCAACATCTCTACATCTACCATACATGCTTCCATTTGCGTATACCTATCAAGGAACTCAAAGCTTTAGAAGGTCAATCTCTATGTTCTTTTCAAGATTTAGTCAAGCATGTTGAGTATATTCTTATTGATGAAATGAGTTTCATTCGACCCAAATCGTTGACCAAAATCGACTTTGGTGTGAGAGGCTTTCTGTTGTAGACACCTAAATTCCGCTTTTGCAATCTTATTGCTAAAAGCACACAAATCACTCTCATTCTTACCATTTTCGTTATAATTAGTGATTTCCACTAATTAACTAACGTTTCTTACCATTTTGGTCAATTAACAACACTTTGTTGATTACCTATCCTCTTTCGCATTCAAGATGCCACTTTACAACAAATCGTAAGTCAAAATCCTCTTCCAAACAGACAATTAGCGATTATTAGTTAATTAAGCCTATTTTACCCTTGTTTTGGTCAATATACCCTATTATTGGCTCAAACCCTCTTCCAACCACTCAAAATCACCCCACTTTCCTCCACAACATCTCAACAAGCTTCAAAAGCTTATCCTAGCCTCCTAATTGACCCTAAGTGGTTGATTAAGGCTCCTCACATCTTAATCACTTGTTAATTCACTAATTATGATTAGCAAAGCCTTAATCATGATTAACAATCCTTAATCTAATTTGTGTTTTTAGTCCCACATGCACCAAGATGCAAGTTTTCCCCAAATGGAAAACTATAAAAAGGACTCACCACATACCTTTAAACTTTACACCATGCTTTGAATTGCATATCATATAAGAAATATGATTTATAGCCAAGCTCAATCTTTGCCTCAAGTCTTCAATGGGGTTAGTAAATGGGTATCCAATATGATCTTGTAGTCATTGTTGGAGAGACCATCTCACCTTCCTTGGAGTAGCAACAAACCCAATTTGATTGCTCTTAGATCTATTTAGGTCTATACTTTATTAAGTAGGCATGCTCTAGTTAAGATAGATTGATATATCATGTTAGATATTTTAAGCATTCCATTAAGCTTTAATCATTGATGTAACTATTGTTAGATTCAATAAGCATTTGTTAACTAGGCTATTGGTGTTAGTCTTGTTAGTTTAACTTTGCTCGGAACTTTTAGTAGTCTTCACCGCATTTCAAGACCTCACCATTAGTTAGCAAGTCAATCATTCTTGTTAGTGATTGGGCCAACCTCACCTGTAATGGATGTTCCTTTGTACGCAAGCCATTCCTTTGGTGCAACCCTTTTGAAGGGTTTCAATACTTCATAACTTGCAAGCAGGTTTTTCACAAAGCAAGGCTCCTCCCAAAACAAACTTCCTTTCGAGAATTGCTCTTCAACGTCTGCGCAATGGAATGCCTACCTTGCATGACTAGGAACTCCTTATGTCAAAGACTAATTCTTATCTTACACAATAAGAAATACAATCATTCCATGATTGCCCTCACTTGTTTTCCAAAAATGATTTGGTTGACCACCATAATCTAAATATGTAGAAATCTTTGAATGTTCTAATGCAGACGTTAGTTGCACAAATCACCAATGGAGGGAAGTTAACATCACTTGATGACGAACAATCGAATTCACAATTCTTCTTTGCGAAACCAAAGCGTTATGCTTACAACTAAGTCGTGGGTGGAAGTGGGCTTGGTAAATGGTTCAACTGGGAAAATTGTTGACATTGTCTACAACAATTCCTCTGGGCCTCCTGACTTGCCTTTATTTGTTGTCATAAAATTTTGACAGATACATTGGCCCGTGTTGGGATCCACAAAATCCCTCCCATGTTCAGTTCCACCAATTTCAGAGAAATTGCATACGCAACTACCGATCAAAATGGCTTAGGCTTTATCCATAAGGCTCAAGGTCTAACTCGCTAAAAGCGGTTATTCGACATTGGTGAAACAGAAAGACAAGGGCTTACCTTCATTGCCATCTCTAGAGTCCCCTCCCTAGCAAATCTACACATTTCCCCTTTCTCTTTCAAATGATATTCTAAAATGTCTCGATGCCCCCTTCTTCATGTTCATGATAAAGAGGAAGATTGTCTGCTGCACTCGATCCCCTTCATCGACTAATGCATAATGTAACACCCTTTTTAACAACTACACTTAACTACATGTAAAACTCGCCACAACCTTTTGTTTTATCCTCAACATTCCACGCATTATAGCAAAACAAATTTAAAAACTAACACTTTTTTTTTCCATTGTTTGTAATTTGTTTTACCACTTCTAATCGCTTTTTTAAAACCTTTCCTTGCACAAAATTAGAATTGTTAATTTCTCAAAATATATTAAGTTCTATTCCAAAAATAAACTTTAAAACAACTTACAAAGAAGACCCATTTAACATATTGATTGTTGTTCAATTTCATTTTTTAAGAAATAAAATAAAAAAACAAAATACTTGACAAATATGACTCTATAACATTGCATATTCAATGTATATATATATATATATATATATATACCTCTGCATTTTGTTTCCTTTACACATGAACTCACATTTACATGACTATCATCTCTTTCACAATAACTTTGTCAAACACTATTTCATATGCTTTGTTCAAGTACATTGCTCTCGTCTCTTGACCATTCCTTTCGTTCTCTTGTGTTTAGTTATAATTTCTCGTTAGTTGTCATTTCTTTCTTAAATTTGAAAACATAACATTTTTTTGAAATCTTATCTTGCTTTCTCCTTCCGTAATCTTTCCAAAATAACGATCTTTGGAAAAACATTCCCCATTCCCTATTTCTCTAAACATATATATCTCTTCTACCATTTCCAGTCTTAGCACATCCCTGCTATACACTCCTCTACGGACTCCTTTTCGATGTTCACATTGCACTGCTGATGTGCGATTGCTAGTGTATAGAGATTCCTTGTGCACGGGTTCGTAGCAAGCTAACAAACGTGGACTCATCGAAGCGGACCCCTGTTTGGCTGCATCAGGTGAAACGTCGTCAATCCTCTCTGTCCATAACAAAGAGGGGTTTACCTGGCCACGTGTTGTCTTCTCATAGGCCAGAAAAACTGTACAAGAGCAAGAATTTTCTGCTTGAACCGTTCGATCAAAGATTGGCTTAAAATCTGCCCTCACATTTTAACGGCAAGGATTTCATTTTTCGTACAGCGCATTTTCGGCCGCCCGATCACAGCGAGGTTTTGATTTCTTATTTATTTATTTTTCAAATGGAACAACTTCAATTTAAAAATATAAAATAAAATAAAATAAAATTCCATAAATCTTTGTAACAAAAACCTCTACTCTTTCCCGGATGTCGTTCTAGGCTTAACTGTCTCAGAGGCCATTTTAGGGTTTGAAAAAGCAATCGCTGGGGTTATTCCAGAGCTGGAAGGCCTCATCTGTTATTCCCTGCTCTCAAATCGATTTGTGAGCGTTTTTTAACAAGAAAATTCATGTTATTTTTTTCGACATGACATGAATCAGACCATTGAATATAATCTTTTTAAGTGACAAGATTAGATTTTCCAAAATATTATGATATCAAATCAAGTGGACAAGTGTATAGGAAATGGGGTTTGAAAATTGAGACAAAATGACTTACATCAGTTTTTCTTCTAACAATATTTGAGCAGAGCAGAAATAAGCAGAGAAACTTGTTACTCAAATGTTTGTTTAACGGGAGGTGAATATCGCGACCCCTTACCGGATAGTAATTTCAACCCACTGCAATGGCCGAACATTTGCTCTTTGGAGGTCTTCATTTTAACAAGAAAAGGTTTGCGGCAGACTTCGCCAAGTTCGAGGTAATTATTATTTTTTCGTTCTGTTGAGATGGAAAAAAAAAAGCCGGTGGCTCTAGGTGAATTTTAAACCTTTGCTTGTGCAGGCAAAACCTAAAGATAACGATACAAATATATTGCCGGTACAAGCTACCAAAGCCGAGGAGGAGGAAGTGAAGCTCAGAAAGAAGAAAAAACCAAAATTCAACGTGTTCGAAGGTAATTTTGAGCTATCCGTGGTTTATGGAATTTAATTGATAGGCGAACTAGCTAGAGTATCTGACCATAAACTGAAACGTTATGCCTAGAAACCAGCACTCTCTTTAATGTATTTAAGGCGCCAGAGGATTCAAGGACGATTGACGAAGAGAAGAAGGAGCAGGTGCAGGCCGAGAAGAAGGAGCATTTTCAGAAGCAAGAGGTGAATGCTAGTGCCATTGTCTATGTGATTAGCATTATGTGCTTTGTTACCGATTAAGATTCTAGTGTTTTTTGTTTCATATTGTTTAGGTGGCCATATCCCTGCGAAAGAAATATGGCATATATGTGGCAGGTGAAGATGCTCCTTCACCACTTGAAGACTTTGACGAGTTAAAGTGCAGGTATGCTTTAATACTATAGTGCATGCAAATAGACAGCCAAAGTCCATTGCTTGGACTTGGAATTGAACCCCTCACCTTGTGAAACGGGAACCATCACTGGGAGATGGCTCATCCTTAATACTTAAGTACAATTTATAACCACTTGTATTACAAAGTACGAGGCTTCCATGAGATTCCTCCAAATTATATTACTGTACGAGAATAAATAATCAGGTTTTGCCAAAGTCCTCCACCAAATTTGTCGTAGACAGATTATGTCTGACCTTTTATAAAACTTATTTTCTACCTTGGCTTCTCCGCCTCTTCCTCGTACAAAATTAATGTCTTCCTTCATTATTCTCCTTTCCAGTTGGTATCTAAACCTAACGAGAGCTTATGCATGGGCCTTATGAATGGTTGATTTCTGCTGCCATGTTTATGGGATTTTTGGTTACTACGTGGCAATTTAGAGAGATATATCTCATTGCTTAGTAACCAAATTATAAGTCCTTTCTTGATTACTACTATTTATAAGTGCTTTTGTGAGGCTCTTCTCAGCATAACCTTTGTGACTCACTGACTAGTAGTTATCAAGCAAGGGCGGGAAATATCTCTTAATTGCAATGCAGCAGTGAAAAGAAGGAAACATGATTGGTTAGTACATTGTCTGAACATCCGATGATTACATGGTGCTAGTGAGCTAGTCTCTGGAGATTCTCCCATTACTTCGTAGCTCTCTTGAGTAAAGGATAATAGTAAAGTAGTTTAGCAGAAAAATGGAATGAATTGAATGATATTTGAGAATGAAATGGAACTGAAATACAGAAACACAATAACTATCTGCCCAAATGATTTCCAGCTGAAACCTGAAACTGAAAATTCTGTAAACAGATATTTGTGGAAGAGAAAGCTCAAATATGTTTTTGAAGATTTGAACGGAAAATTATTTTCTGAATGCACTTTTACTATAAAAAGCAACGGAACTCTTCTCCGATCGCCACCAATAATTGGAACAGCCCAAGCTCTTAGGCGAGCCACTTCCACTTGCAAAGACAATTGATCTTCAAAGTATTGAGGGTTTGGCGAACAGTTTCACACAATAATCTGTTTATCGCATTAAATCCTGCCATACTTACAGACAAGAAAGCCTTTTAAAAATATTCCTAACCTTTCTTATCCCTTAGAATATTTTTCTTTATTGGTCTAAAACAATGTATGGTCTTTTCATGGATTTATTTGCCTTACTGTATTTTCCTAGAACTTGCGTTATCTCTTGCTATTCTCCTGGAACAGCTATATGCTTTATTGCCGTTTAACAATTTCTTGTAGGTATCCGTATCTTGATACTTCGACGGTGACACAATTATTAGATTTCTTTGAATAATTCTTTTTATCATTTATGAAAATAATGGAGGTCAAATCTCTTATAATGGGCTTCCCAACGGTTGTATAAACTACAAAGTTCAACATTCTGAGATCATAGTCTTTTGTTAATTCTTCCTTTGCTTACTTGAAGCTATTTAACTTGCTCAACATTTGGGACTCCATATTTCTATTTGCCTTCAATTGTTACTCCCAGTTCAAACAATGCATTGTCAGATCTTGATTCTTCCTGCCTCCGAACCTTACTGGTTTAGAAATCTTAGAAGGCTTGGGTCCACTCTTCTTCTTTAAAGGGGTCACTGACTGATTTCTACAGTCCTCTTTGTGGCATCACTACCTGGGAATGTGCATTTTTCTTCCTTCATCGGTCATAAATTCTCAGCTTCATTTCCTTATAAGTTCTCAGCAGCTGAAGTTGCCTCAAACACAAAAAGCGGACTGCTGTTTGATACTTTTAGTTGTTCTAGCTGAGTAGGCAACACACCTACAGCAACGTCTGAAACCAATATTTAACCAACATCAATATCAGCAGCGTGGTTCTTGTTTGACAATCTTGCTAATCTCTGAATTTCCGTAGCTTTTAGTTGTTCTGATTTATGCCTCTTGCTTGTGGGTGTTGAATCACTTGATTGAAACTCAAAGCTGCTGTACTTTATGCTGACATAAACCACTCTCAAGCTGCTATGTAGGGTTCACTAATGTTGACCTGTATCAGGTTCGAATGCATTATTTCAGCACACACACACTATGGCAAAAATATAACTGCATGTATACAACAGTAATAAGTATAAGACATCAATTGCAAGTCATAATCTCATTGATCAAAAGTTTCGACGTTTGTTCATCCCATCTCTTCAAGTAACTCTTAATTACTACTTCATTATACAATATAATTATAATTCTTTTACCAGACAATACTCATCGACGACCTTTAGGCACTTGTCCGACGACAGGAGGTTGTGGGGCATAAATGCTTTACTGACAGGAGAACCCTCATAAAGGCAAGGCCCTTTCGTTGGATGAGTGGACTATCTGAAATTAGGCGGCCCTTTGTGAGTGGAACTGGATATTGATTGAATGATGCCATACCAGTAATAGTGATGCCATACCAGTAATAGTGATGCCACCATCAATCATCTATATCTATCTATCTACGTGACATGGGGATTCATCGGAATGCATGATTCACACTATACACGTAACATGAGGCATGAAACATGAACTGCCATACAGAATTCCACAAAGGCTGACTTTGCTGCCCATTAGCCTCCTGTAATAAATTTCTTGCATTACTTAAATTTATGTTCATAGTAACAGAGAGATCAAAAAAGGTGGATTTTGCAAGTGGATCTTCAGATTTCCTCATCAAACAATTCCCTCTTTTATGCATGAAGAATTAACATTTGTAGAGCTACAAGACACACTACACTGTCGGAAGATTTTTAAGGATCATAGGCACAAACAATCAGGAAAAGGTTTTGTAGTCACTGGTTTCCATAGATTTTAAGTCATTTTGTTGAGCTTAATATAAATATCAGGTTATTCACAAATAATAAAAGAGTAACCATGGGGGCTAGGGTTACTCTCATCACAAATACTCAACATTGTTGTGCAAGGAGGCCTATTGTAAGAACCATTATCATCATTGCCCTCATAAAATTGCCGGACTTTGAAATACAGAGAAATAACATATTTGGTTCCAGCTCATGTTCTTAAATTGCTCAGTGCAATTAGATAAGACTGCAGCCCAATCATAGACATTTTCTTCCTTTATTCCCACAAGTACCTTATTCACCATAGGAGTAATTCTGTGACCCTTGAAGTACAAAACAATTGAGTAAGTATAAGCTTAGTTATCATCTCAACAAATATGTCTACAAAGTTTTGAATTTTCACATCTCCTTTCCACAATCAGGCTTATGTTTTTGTTAGTATTTCTTGATAAGTTTCTGCTATAGCTTCGAGATGGATAGATTTTACTATCATCTACGAGGCCAAAATGGTCTATAGGGCTGACAGATACAACTGTATTGGTTACTGTGGATGAAACTTGCTCTTATCTTTAGGGCCTCCTTTATTCAGTCAACCGCAATTGTAAAAATTATTAGGTTCATAAGTGATAACCTATTAACCATCAGTCCTTCAGCAGACCAGTGTACCCAGGGACTGTGTCTCCTACTGTGAAGGCTCCATTCCAGATGTCGTGGATGTTTTGGGGGATTGGGAAGCATCCAATACTATCAAGGCCTCATTGCTTAGATGCGATTATTGTATTTTCATTTGTAATCTCAGACTTAGGCTCTTGTTGCAGTTGCTTTATTACGATTGTATACAATATATCAATCATATATTCTGTATTCTGTATTAAAAATATGTGTAAGAATAGATTAGTTAAAGGTGGTGTTGTAATGTATGTAAAGGTACAGGAAAATCATTTGCATACTTTCTTCACCAAGTCATGAAGCTTTACCTCTTCATGTAATTCCTGTTGTTGCTGCCATTGCCCATGCACTGAAGATTGTTGCTGCATACTAGGGCTGTTCTGCTAGGTAGTTGAATGAAAATTGTGTTACCAACTGAAGTAGAATCTCTCCTTTATGCTATTTTTACTTCTGGAATTCTGATTATTTGTAGGTTCCCTGATAGTGAGTTAAAATTCTCTGTTGCTGACAGGACAGATTTCCTATCAAGTAGTTTTGGCTGCAAATTTCCTTATGGCTTGTCAAAATTCATTCCAAAATCCTACACTCCAATCGTTAATTTTTGCAACCCATCCTCATTGCCTTTTTTTTCTTACTGGTTGATTAGTAGTCACATCCACCAGCTAGTTGAAGTTTTTGACCATGGGCTCCTTAGATGTTACAACCCTTGGTTGAAGTTCATGGTTCACAGCTGAATGGAAGGTGCATTTTTTCATTTCTTTGGTCAACAAGCCTTTTAGATTGTGCGGCTTCTTGAGAGAATTGCTGCTTCTTCCATTCATTGCTTCTCTTGTTTCAAATCAGGGACATCTTTCTTGGTTTGGAATCAAGTTACTTCGCTTTCTTAAATTCTGCCGTTTAAAAGAGCCACATCAAAGCTACTTTTTCTTTTAACTCCACGGGGTTTTGATAGTTGTTTTACTCATGCAGGTTTTAGATTCATTGATAAAACAGCAGTGTAATGTCGTTGAGTTTTTGTTTGCTATGGAGCATGCTTCTATAATGCTGTTTCCCCTCTTTCTGGGGTATGGTCTTTGTTTTTCTACTTCAGTCATAAACAAGTTTACCTACAGGGACGGAGATCTTTATTTTTGCTTTTTTTTTTAACCTAAAATGGGATGCATGCATTTGTGTTAAGGCAGCCAAATCCTTGATTTGCTAGATGAGATTGATGCTGGAAAACAACAGAAACAAAGACACCGATAAAAATGCAGCTCCAGTAAACATCTTGGGTTGATAATTCGGATTTATGAGATGAAAACCATATTATTAATATTATGTTTTCACTATTGCTTGGCCTGGATACTTTCAGATTTGGTGGCTAAGCTTCGCAACGCATTGTACATGTTAGTTTAAATATTACTATAAGAATTCAATCATTGTATTCCTTCAAAATAATAAACTAAGTAGCCGAAACGGCTGTCTCGGGGCAAGATGGGAGCGGCGGTGGGAGCTCATGGAAGCAGTAAGGAGCGGTGGTAGGCTCGTGGAAACGGCCGGGTATGGCTGTGCGTGCCCGGCCGTTAACGCATGCCCGCCGCCGCTCCCACCTCAAAAAATGATTTTTAATTTTTTTTTAATTGTTTTCATGTTTTAAAAGCATTACTACTTAAAAAAATTAAATATTAATCTAATTTACACCCTAAAACACAACTCTAAGCAATAAAACAAAAGAACAACTCAAAAACAAAACATAAAGCAAAGAAACTTACCTTTGGCTCTCCAAAATTGCATTGTGCTTGTCTAGGGTTTGAGGAGCTATTGCTAAGCTTGTAGGAGTGTGAGGAGCTATAAAGGAGGAAGATTTGTGAAGGATTTGTGGTTTACTAAGTGAAGGTAAGTTTTTTTAAATTTCTAACCTTGTTTCTTTTTTTTTTGTTATTTAATCTTGCACACATTACATTTTGATTTTTTTGCTTATGTTCATCTTTTTTTTGCTCTTTCTATTTAATTTTTTTAATTTTCATTGTTCAATCACAATGCAATTGCATGCCATTGTTTTCTTTGCTTTTTTTTTTGAACCTTGTAGGTATTTCTACAATGGCAACAACAAGTTCTACTTCTTCTGGGCAATCTTTGGCCAAGGACTTGACCCAAATTCACCGTTATGGAGGCATGTAACAATACTTCAACAAATTGCAGGTGGTGGTTGTTTTGAATGGAAATGCAATGATTGTGATGGACTATTCAAAGGCTCTTACAGTAGGGTGAAAAGCCACTTGTGTGCCATAACGGGTAATGGTATAAGAGTATGTAAGGGGATGAATAATCTTGGGGTGCCAAAAGCAAAAGTTTTGGCATATATCAAAGAGTAGGAAGATGCGAGAGGCAAATGTGGCTATGAGAGCGGGTCATCCATCGCCAAAAGAAGAGGTTCATTTCGTTCAACGAGGCCTCCAGCTTGCTCCATCACTTAGTGGATTCCCACCGTGGCCATGCCACATCCATTTGTGGCTCCTATCTCCACGGATGAAGATGTTTCCCTGCACAAAAGAAAAGTAAGACAAAAGGGCCATTGGAAAAGGCCTTTCGAAATGAGAGCAGAAGAAATTGCAGATGAACACATGCAAGGTGTGTATATGCTAATGGGCTTTCTTTTAATGTCATGGAGATCACCTTATTGGCATGAGATGGTGAAAGCCATCAATGAGGCACCAAAAGGGTATAAATCACGGGATATGAGAATCCCCGCACCACCCTTTTGGATAAACAAAAAAATATGTGGAAACCTCCTATGCAACCAATTAAGGACTCATGGACCAAACAGTGTGTCCATTGTTTCGATGGATGGAAAGATACAAGAAACCACCCTTTAATCAATGTGATTGCAGATGCCCTAAGGGGGCAATGTTTTGAAAGCGGTTGATTGTGAGGGGCAAGTGAAGGATGCCCAATTCATAAACAAAATTCTCTTTCGAGTCCATCGAGGTGGGGCTTGAAAATGTTGTCCAAATCATAATGGACAACACCAAAATCGCAAAGTCGGGGATGCTAGTTGAGGCACGGTATGGGCATATTTTTGGACACCATGTGTGTAATGAAATTACTTGTATAATTTAGATTAAGAGCAATAGTAGAGCACCAAATAACACAATATTTTAGAATAATGATCTCAATATGCAATTAGAATAGCTTCGCCACTTCGAGGGGGCAACCTCCAAACCATATAACAAGACTCAAATGCTCAAATGATAATGAAATACTACCTATAATCCCCTATATATACTATTCATATGCTATGGCCATCACCAAGGATGACCTACTAAGCATGAGAAAGTATAAATGATATAATAAAATGATATGGTAAGCCACAAGTCAGCTACTCATATCCTAATACAAGCAATAGGTTAAGGGCGTAGCATGCCCTTCCCCTTCAAACCAATGTTGTCCTCAACGTTGAATAATCCTGGATGTTGCTGCAGAAAACCTTCATCCGCCTGGTGGTCGTCTATGCCTCGATTCTTCCACTGATCGAGATATTCCTTAATGTCTCTAGTTCTCGCCTCTTGAAGACGTGTTTCAGTAGAATCTTCTCTCGGCTCCAAAATGATTCTTCCTTCCTCGTTAAGTTCCTGTAATGTCCGGGCTTCAATTTCTCGTCCAATAACCTTCTTGCATGAAACATGGAATACCGGGTGTATGTGTGAAGATGTAGGCAACTCTAGTTTATAAGCAACACTACCAATTTTCTAGAGAACTCGATAAGGGCCATAATATTTAGGAGCAAGTTTGTTTTCCTTTTTTCGTTGCTTTAGGGAATCTGTTTGTAAGAATTTGGAGACTAGGTTTTGGAATTGATGCACATAATCTTTGAGTGATCCGGTTTGCCATGAAACTTTGCTAATTGACTAAAGTAGTTCTCTCAAACACCGGAACTATAGTGCAATTGCAACTCCTCAAGTAAACCGTCCAGTGACACCTAGACCATTCTTACGCCTCAAGCACATAACCAACGATACCAAACAAATTGGTCGGGTTCAAGATATAGGGATGCCAATGTCACCTTTGTCTTGATGGTGTTTGATGTAACTCAAAGAAGTTCTCCATTTGATTTATCCAATTCAGGGATCCTTACCATCAAATTTGTGCATATCCACTTTCGCATCATGTTCCGTGGTCATGCGGATAAGTTTGATTTCGATGGACTTCTGGAAAAGTGATCCCATATGGTTACTTTGTCCATGATTTTGAATCAAGGTCCTCCTTAGTTGATATGGGCGGATTTGGGCCATCTGGTTACCTTTACATGTTGCATGATATCATCCAACCGATGATTGATTTGGGCTATGTCTCCTTTTGAGGCCATCTCGTGATTGTACAATTCAGTAACTCATACTCAAGTCAGTAAACTTTATGATCAATCGAGGTAAACCCTAGTGCCGAGGAATCAGATTTACCCCTTCCGACTCCATCTCTTCAATCACTACCCCTTTTATATGGGGTTTTACCCGGAGTTACCGGATTCTTTTTTGCTCTTGTGCAAGGCCCCGCCATGATGTCAATTCTTAGGGTTTAGGGTTTGATACAATTTCGGCACGAATTTGAGAAAAAAAACACAGAGAAGATACTAATACTATTTTTTTGAGAGCTTTCCGAAAATGTAAAGAACTTAAAATTTTTCCACAATTTGCACCCTAGGGAGCGATTTTATGAAAAACCCTAAATTTGTAATAACTTTTGCAAAATAAATAAAAAAGTGTAAAATTTTCAGAGAACCTTACTTGAAATGCTTTGCAACTCGTAAAATATCTCCCACCAATTCTCTGGTTCGCAACATGTGGTGGAAACAAAAATTAGGGTTTTTACCCTAATTTCGGCCTAGATCGCAGCTCTGATACCACTTGTAATGAAATTACTTGTATAATTCAGATTAAGAGCAATAGTAGAGCACCAAATAACACAATATTTCATAATAATGATCTCAATATGCAATTAGAATAGCTTCGCCACTTCGAGGGGCAACCTCCAAACCATATAACAAGACTCAAATGCTCAAATGATAATGAAATACTACCTATAATCCCCTATATATACTATTCATATGCTATGGCCATCACCAAGGATGACCTTTTGAAAATGTTGTCTAAGCATGAGAAAGTATAAATGATATAATAAAATGATATGGTAAGCCACAAGTCGGCTACTCATATCCTAATACAAGCAATAGGTTAAGGGCGTAGCAATGTGCCGTGCATTTATTGAATTTAATGCTAAAGAAGATGGAAAACAAAATAGAGTGGATCCAACAAGTGTATGCGAAGTTGAAGAGATCCAAATGTTTGTCACCAACCACCACATGTCACAGACATTTTTAGATCATTCTCGCATTGAGCTACTAAAGGTAAGGTAAACATTTCTTTCTTTTTTTTTTTAATTTAAAATTTAAATATAAGTTTTTAGTATTCTTTTAGCTTTCAATTTTATTTTTAATTTTTGTTCCTCATTCTTATTAGGTTTCGAGACTCGGTTTGCATCACACACAATCGTCTTGAGACGACTAGTGAAGAAGGTGCGAGGCACTCATGAGGATGGTAACATCCAATCTTTGGTCTCAGTATGGAGGCAATCAAACACTCAACGGACTCAAAAAGCAAAGAACCGATCTTAGAAGACTCTTGGTGGGATAGAGTGGATTATCTGTTGAGTTTTACGAAGCCCATTATGAGTATGATCCGGTTTATCGACACGGATCGGCCATATCTAGGAGAGATATATGACAACATCGACTCAATGATCAGAAGTTAAATTCCGTCATAAATGCAAAAGAACAAAATCCTGAGGAAATATTTTTCAAACAAGTGAAGTCAATCCTCATTGAGTGGTGAACAAAATGACCACCCCATTACATCTATCTGGCTTTTGCATTGACTCCTAGACTTTATAGCATAGAGATCCTTTCCTCCTGGGGAGGGTAGCACCATCACGGGGATGCGGAAGTCGAGTGAGGGATACATGGCAACACATTGGCTAGGCTCTTCTCACGATCTTAAGGCCCAAGACCGAGTTATGGTAGAGTTTGGCAATTTCATAGCGGAAACGGGTCATAGCCTTCTCATTCTTCGGAGCAAATACAAGATGAATGCTCATATGTGGTGGTACCTCCATGGTAATTCATCGGTTTACTTGTGACCTCTTGCGTAATCAAGGTTTTAGCACATGTAAGTTTTTAATTTTTTTATTCTCTTTTCTTTTAGTTTTTTAAAATTTAATTTTGAGTGTTCAAGTTTGAAGTTGAACTTTGCATTGACTTTGAAGTTTGGTTTGCATTAATAGGTTGCAAGTTCATTTTCCTTTGAGCACAACTAGAGTACATATAGTTTTATCCACTCACGAAACACAACAGTTGGGGGCTAAAAGGGCTAAAGATTTGGTATACATGCATTCTAACTTTGTGCCTTTTATCCCACAAACAAATGGAGTACAAGGAAGGGTCAACAAGACATTGAGACATTGATCCGTAAATTGTTGACTTGGATGCTTCCATTTTCCACCATGGAGCATATGTTGATTAGGGAGTTCGTGGCACCACGAGACCTACATGCACAAGGGGGTGTAATGGAAGTGGCCCTAGTGCGAGTGGTTCGAGCTCATGTGGTTCTAATGAACCACAATGATGATGATGTAGCTGATCTTGATGCTCTTGATGAAGAGGAATATGATGAATATTGACAATGAAAGATAGTTTGAACTTTGAATATTGATCTATGATTGAATTTAGTATATCATGAGATTCATGACGTTCACATTGTGTTCGATTTTAGTATTTTAATTTAACTTTTAAGCTTTTAAGTTTCTAAGTTTTATCAAAGTATCCTCGCTTGTTTGTTGTGGTTATTCATTTATTTAACTTATAACTTGTCTTTTATCTTGTCTTTCATGTGCATAATATGTGGTTAATAATTAAATTCCTATTTAGAAGGCTGAAATTTATATATATTTTAATTTTTATGTAGTTTTTGTACTGCCATATCCGGGGTCAATTTTTTTTTTTGCGTTTCGCGTATCGGATACTCTGCTCCCGCTCCAAGTATCCAAAACGTTTTGCAACTTAGATAATAAATAATAACTATGCTTGTGCTTAGAATTAATTCAGTATTGGCTACATCGCATGTAAGAAATTAAATTTTTGGACACCAAATCCTTGTAGTGGACAGATATGCATTTCTATCGGTATGAGTGATATGCTATTCATAATGTGTATATTTTTTACTGTTTTGCCTGTAATATGGTCGCATAGTGGATTTTCTTGCTTTCAATCATTTTTGTAAGTGACTAGTTCTATGTTTATAAATGGTATGCTATTTGTCTTTTTACTTTTAATTTATATTCTAGTAAATATCCTTGTGCTTTATATAACATTTATTCCTTGTGATTCGTGGAATTATAGATATGGATGCAAGTCATATTTAACACAAAATTTAGCTAAATTTGGATTCAGCGAGCCTACACCAATTCAACGTCAGGCTATTCCTGTCCTCCTCTCAGTAAGTACTCTAAATCACTTCTTACATTATGAGTTTGAACTTTGCATCTGTTTCTAGTTTCAAGTAACAATTCTTTTCTCATAGAATTTTATTGTCTTATATGCTTCTAGGGGCGGGAATGCTTTGCTTGTGCTCCAACTGGTTCAGGGAAGACACTTGCTTTCCTTATACCCATCCTTATGAAGTTGAAGGTATGCTCTCATGCAATTAAGCCTTCACTAGCTCAGAAGTACAAAAGATCAAAACAATTGGTACTGTGGCATAAACTAATCACCACTTTGTTGATATAGAGACCATCCAAAGATGGCATCCGAGCTGTGGTTCTGTGCCCATCACGTGAGTTGGCTGCCCAAACAACAAGGGAATGCATAAAACTTACTGAAGGCAGGAAATTTCGTGTAAAACTTATGACAAAGACTCTTGCAAGATGTGCTGACTTTGAAAAGTTGTCTGTTGATATCCTGGTTTCTACACCACTTCGTCTAGATTTTGTTTTGAGTGAGGGAAACTCAATCTTAGTAGGTGAGTAATCATTTGTTTTCGTAGAACTATTTTCCAAGTAAATTTTTGTGTTTGATGCAAGAGCTTTCTACTCGCCTGCTGTAGTAGTACTAGTATTTAGTCTTTAGGTATTCCACAGAATGGGAAATTTACAGAAACACAAAAACTTCTTTTGTGACAGTGACAGATAATGTTTTTGGCATAACTTTTTAGCTACAGATGATCCTTCATTACCTGTCTCTGAATTCAAGTTATGTTTGAAGACAGCATTGCAAAATATCTAGTGCAGATGCAGGCTGTCTGCTATCCTGTTAATTTTATCTTCATATTTCTCCGTTTTGAGACATATGCAGATAAAGACATACTTCATATTGCATTTAGTCAATTAATTCTATAATATAGTCCACTGCACAGGCATAGGGAAATGAGGTTTGTCAAGAATTGATGAATTGAAATAGCTTGTTAGGTTTTTGCTTTTGTGACTTGAATGACTTTTCTGCATTTTACAATGAACCCGGCAGTTAGATTTTCAAAGTCCTTGATTACTTCTCTCATTTATCTGCTTTGATTTAAGATACTTCATATTTGTTTGAAAACAGAAATGATATCATTTATCCGCTGTTAAATATAGGGCATTATATAGCATATAATGCAGTTATTTAGTTGTTATTCAGTTGGTAACTGTTCAACCAATCTGTAACCACCTCTTCCTATATAATAAACGCTGTCACACTTGTTTGAGTGTGCATTCAGCCTTCTCTGAATTCTTTCTTCTCTTTGCATATGCTAACATGCTTTTATTTAAGATACTTTATATTTGTTTGAAAACAGAAATGATATGAAAGTGATTTAGCTCCAACTTTAGTAGAATATTGTAACAATGAAGCATAGAACATACAGCTCTATGAACCATAGTTATTAGGTTTTGATGCACCTGTCACAGGTTTGGCCCTAACCTAAAGTTGTTGCATTGATAAACTGGTCTGCACCAAACTCAAACCTTTTTCTCAGAAAAAGAGCATAAAAATATTTTTAAAACGTAAAGAAAGTAAAAAAGGCGGGAGCCTTACTGGCGCCTTCACCTCTCAAAAGCAGTAAAGTACATGGGAAAAGCACCGATAGTCTCTAATATAGGAGAAATGATGTGTTTAACAAAATAATAACAGTCTTGCTGCACTAAACATTTTAGAACAATTCTAGATTTTGTTGGCGAATTAAAGTAGACATACTGTTATCAACTGAAGTTAGGTGTTCTTATTATGTTGCTATACAAAATAAAAATATAAGTTATAGCCTGTCCATGAGAAATATTAAAAAGGTGCATATTGATGGGTAATAAGTACATTCATCAAATTTGGAAATCTGGGTCCATTTGGGAGGGTAAAAATCTTAAAATCCATAATTCTTGAAAAAGTTTCGAAAAATCCTCACTGGAATATATACACACACGCACACACGACACATATATATGCATATACATATACATACATACATATACACAGACACATATAAGCATTTATTTATAAATATGCGAAATTGACAAATTCAATGAAAAATTTAATAACATAATATAAAATGTTGATATATATATATATATAGCAAAATTGACAAATTCAATGAAAAATTTAATAACATAATATAAAATGTTGATAAGTAAAATAAATTTTAGAAAAAAAAAGAGCTGACCTGGACTGTACTCATCCTGTCCAGCCAAACAATCCTGCCTGAACCCAATTTGGTGTAGATTTGGTTTGATCCAGTAATTATGGTAGTATTGCATTTAAAAATTGAAAAGGGATCTTTTCATAAAAGTCCTCCATTTATTTGTTGTGTTTATAAGAAGCATATCTTTAAATCAAAAGGATATTTCTGGGGATAAAAGAATTTTATTAAGGAGGTCACTCTATACAAAAGGGAAATTTTAATAATTGCTCACTAAAAGGCCATATTAAAAGTGTTGTGGGTTTAGAAAATTGGTTTAAAAACTTAAAACATTAACCGGAGTGTTTTATGTTATGCAATATAGTTTGATATATTAATTTACCCTCCGCCATATATCCTGGACCATATTAAAGTCATGTGAGAGAGATGCACATTGTTGTGAACTTGCGGATTTCCAAATCATTTTCCGAACCTTTCTGAGATTTTTTGAAATTAGTAACTTCGGTAAACTTTTCTCTCTCTAAAGGCAAGAGACTACTGTTTTTGGAGGAACTACACTACCAAGAACAGTCTCAAACTATATTGCATAACATAAAGCATAGAAGGTAATGACAGTAACGATAGCTTCTAAAATCAGGTAGTACTCTATACAATGAGTGCAGTACAGAGAGGACTTGATATAAACAACCTTTCTCTGATGTACATTTTATTTATATGACAAGAGGAACCAATGGTTGTTGGTTAAACACAAGCGGCTTCAACTGAACACACTAATGAGTCATTATATAACTACCTAACGCCAATAATACAATCACTGATCACATAACGTCAGCTACTAAAATATGACAATACTAATATGACAGTCTACATTATCCCCTTCTTAAAACAAGTTGGAGTCCAACACAACTCATAGGCCACATGATAAAAAATAGAATGAAGAGGGAAGATGGAAGCCATTTTGGGTGGAGTTGCTATTCATGTAGAGATTTTAATAGCTGGAATTGATGGATGTGGTGGTTGAGGAAGAGCTTGAAATTAGGAACTTTGGTAAACTTTCCCCTCTAGAGGCAAGAGAGCACTGTTTATAGAGAAATTAGACTACCGAGAACAATGACAAAAATATTGCATAACATAAAACATAGAAGGTAATGACAGTAATAATAGCATCTATTAACAATAGGTAGTACTCAGTCTAATTAGTGCAGTACAGGGAGGACTTGATACAAACACCCTTTCCCCAACATACATCATTCCATTTATATGACAAGAAGAACCAACGGATGTTGGTTAAACTCAATCTTCAACTGATCATAATAACGAGAGTCATTACAAAACTACCCAATGCCGACAACATAATCACTAATCACATAACAATATCAGCAAGTAAAGTTTGGCAATACTAATATGACGGTCCATATTATCCCCCTTAAAACAAGTTGGTGTTTGACACAATTCATTGACCAGATGTTAAGAATTAGAATGATGAAGAATGACAGAAGGCCTTCCGGGTGGAGCTGCTATTCATGTAGAGATCGTTGTTGCTGGAATTATTGGATGCGGTGATCGAGGAGCAGTGTACTTTGAAGGGTGTACTACAGTGGTGGTCAAGGAAGGCTGTTTGATAGCGACAAGTGGTTGTACGGCTGTGGCAGGTGATCACACAATTGCGCATATTTAGTTGTGGTTGTATAGTGGGGTAGTTATATGGAGCTCTTGTTGCTCATTCTTACTTACTCATTGCTCGACTCTGTGGTCATACAACCTCGGTGCTCCTGTCACATGACTGTGCTGGTCGTATGGGTCCTGATGGGTTCTCCGATGCCTGACCTTGTTAGTCATATGGTCCTATCGTTTCGTTGCTCTACCTTGGTGGCTGTACAATCCCATTGATCCATGGCTCAGTTGTATGCGTCTTCGACAAGGTATTTTTTCAAGTTTGCCCTATAGTTCTTTTGAGTCTTTTGTCATAGGTTCAAGCTAGTGTTATGCAGGGACGCGTCCCCCAAATCCTAGGGGTCCTGGACGTTCCGGGGACATCGAAACATGGAGGAAATGTTTCCTCCACATTTCCGAACTTCCGAGTTGCAAGGGAAACGCCCGGGGATGTTTGACAAATGCAGGAAACGTCCTGGGGACGTTTGGGACGGGAGGGGGACGTCTGTACTTCCCGGGACGGTTGAGAAACGTCCCGGGGACATCCAGACATCCCCAACGTCAACAACACTTTTAATACACTTTTTCTTTAAAAAAATAACTATTTTCACTTTTTTTAATTTTAATTTTAATTTTTAATTAATTTCTTTGTTGTTTTCTCTTTAAAAACATTTACCGGTGGACTGTGATATATGAATACAGAAATTTTCAAGCACAAATGCACATGGTGGACTGTCACAACATACTATGAAAACCAACAACATACATATTAATATTAAAAATTATATGAACACATAACATTAGTACAGCTGTATGTATGTTGCTGAGTTTTTACTTTTAATATGGATGTCTCGACGTGGACTGTATGCACATGGTGGACTGATATATAAAAAATGAACTGCTATTCATAAAATTTCTAAAATTTATCTGTATATTTTTTAATATTTGTAATTTTATATATTATTTTAATAGCTGTCCCCCTGCCGTCCCAAAAATTTGGATTTTTTTGCTGTCCCAGAAACTCCTTCCCCGCGTCCCGCCGTCCTTGGAGTCTTAAGTAACTATGGCTCAAACATTCTTGTGTTTACCTGGCCAGGTATTATAGATCTCAGCTACAATATCGTTGTCATCTCTTGAGTCTAAAATCCATCTTGAAAGCTTTCCGAGTCTATTCCATGGAAACTTCTCAGTGGTTGGTGCATCCTTATACTAGTCAATGGCCACTCCTCGAAGTGTGGCTAAGAAGCACTGCAACCACAATCGTTCATCTGTGTTGCTCTTTTCTTTTCATATTGTAATACACATGTTGCAATACCATATGGAATCCTTTGATTCGTCACCAATCAAATTTGCAAGTGTCCACTTTTTTGGAGATGGAGTTGTTGCTTTTGATGTGGCTCTTTAATATGATTCTCTTCCTTAAGAAGGTATGCACCGGATGTTCTTTGCTCTCTCCACATTATTGAACTTGTCCCTATGCTCAACCCTTCTTTGGTAGGGATCTGTACACTATCTTGCTCACTGTTGAGTCCCCTTTTTGTGCCACTCCCTCTAGCTTGTTGTTTGAGGTGCCTCAAACTCTTCACTTGATACTCTTATAGCACCCTTTAAACTTGGTCAGGAAGGTTTGCACTTTCTTCCTTTGGAAGGGACCATGTTAATCTCTACCCACTCCTTATTGTGAGTGGCGTAGTGTCCATGGGTTTCAGCTGTTTTGTCTCTGACTCTGACTTTGGCTTTCGCTTCGGTTCCATACTTGATGGAGTTGGCTGCCTACTGCAACATTTGTTGTCTTTCTTGTTTCTCCACCATTTGAATGGTTTGTATAACTTATTCTCCCCCGATTGTGTTGTCTTTTCCTGCCTTTGTTTGGTGTCAATGGCATTACTTATTTCTCATACAATGTTGCACAGTTACATTCAGCAAGAAAATGCTATAAGAAAATGTTAATAAAATAATTTAGTACCTTGTCATAAATGGTTATTGTGAACTAACAAGAACTTTTGAACAAACTTTATTGACACAATGTTCTTTAAAGGAAATGGCATCAAAATAGAGAAACTACACTACCAAGAACAATCAGGCATTATTGCATATCATAAAGCGTAAAAGGGAATGACAGTAACAATAGCTTCTCATTAACAATTAATACAGTACATGAAGAACCTGATACAAGTGCCCTTTCCCCAACCCACATCATTCTATTTATATGACAAGAACAACCGAAGGTGGTTGGTGAAACACAACCGCTAAAAACTAAACATACTGATGAGAATCATTACAAACTTATTTAAAGCTGACAACAAAATCACTAATCACATAATGTTGGCTATGATGGTCTACAACTACTGAATATAATATTAATTTTTTTAACATTTTACAAAACATTTCTAGACACCATTATTACTAATAGATTCAATAAATGTCATCCCATCTAAACCAGGCAAGGACCATATAAATCCAAAATACCAATTGCTTATCAGCATAGTTACCAGGTTTGGAAATCCGATTAAATTCGGAAGGGCAAAAAAATCCGAAAATTCGGAGTTCTCGAAAAAATTCGAAAAAATACGGAAAAATCCGGTTGAATATATATACTTATATTATTATAAATTGATATTATTGTATACTTATATCATTATATATAGACAAATCATACAAAAAAGCATCCATCTACCATAATCATCATCACCATAATGATTCTTTCAAAAGATTGCAAGAAGTTGCTTGGTCCAAAAAGGTGCAAAAATGGATTTTATGAAAATAAGAAAAATATTGCCATCAATGTGTAGAGCTCAAGAAACTATACACTTTTAGAGAACGACACCAAACGAGAGCCACAAATGAAAGTTATGGCACATGCAAGATGCTACATGTGACCCTTTCCAAAATCTGGCGGATTTAGG
Organism: Taxus wallichiana var. yunnanensis; assembly: GCA_018340775.1. Taxonomy (NCBI): domain Eukaryota; kingdom Viridiplantae; phylum Streptophyta; class Pinopsida; order Cupressales; family Taxaceae; genus Taxus; species Taxus wallichiana. The sequence continues at coordinate 522,370,535 of CM031236.1, read as the reverse complement.
TAACTATGTTTATGTGGATAGCCTCTATTATGTTAAAAGCAAATGGCATAGGGTACAAGAGAGCTGCGCCGAACTTAGAGTTTTAGAAGGATGACTTGTGGCAAATTCTAGGTTCCGGCCTTTGGAATGCAATTGTTGCTATGTAGGCTTAAATGGGGTTCGTGTTTTAAGCAAATGCATTTGGTGTAATGCCCATCCCTGCAACCATTCCTTTCATCCTCCCAATGATAATAAAATTCAAGATTTCGGATTTGGGTACAAAAATCTTCCAATACTAATTGAAAGCAGGGTTTTGTTAGGTCATAGACATATCATGTAGTCGTAAGAAAACTGTGCATGCACACAAGACGTCCACTAACTATTTGACTTAATGCCTCATCCAGTTGCTGTTTCATGGGCTGAAATCATTGATTAAATATGCACAGAATGGATTTGTTAATAAGACAATGAGGGTTTATAAGAAAATGCTAGTCTTTATGCGTTAGTTGAAAATGTTATTTTATTTATAGTTGAGTGGCTGCTTCGTTTGATAAGGAGTATCTGATTGTTAAAAGAAAAAGGTGTGTTAGATAGTCATATTTGAGGTTTCTAGCTTTTAGAAGAAGTGGTGTTAGCAAGTTCTGTTGTCACTAAAATTTGCACCCCTGCTGAAACTAGGTTCAACACCTCAGTGAAACATGGGATGATCTCTCAATGTGGGACTTGACTGTATGAGATCACCCTCCGGAGAAGGCCAACTTCCTCTACCTATCTTACTAATACTAACACTACTCATAAGCATTCCAAGGGACTAGGGTTGAGAGGGAGAGAAATGCATGAAAGGGAAATTAAGCTAAAAAGAGTGGTGATAGCACCAAAGAAAGGGGATCACTCTCCATGAGGGGAAGAATAGAAAGAACACGCAGGAGGAGAGGGCAGACATGCCACAAACCAAATCCACATGAAACATTCAATTCCACACAATATAGACACACAGAAATGGAAGCCCTGCAAATATAGTCCATACACAACATAAAATGGAAAGAATAGAGAGGTAAGAAGACAATAATGTAAGCAAAAGGGTAGATACGAGCCACATTCAACATATATTATTGCTTATAAGGATGCACAGTCTATTACAATCACTCAAAAGGCATTGGATGCATTACAAAAGTCCAAACGGAGGTCTGCAACTTGTGAAAGTTCGGTCACCATTTTGACATGGTGACTTTACAGTCGGGAGAGGATGTTTTACAATGAGAAGATTTGTAGTTTTATAGAACAAAGGAGAGAGAAGAGGAGGAGAGAAGGATATAGAAAATATTTTTAGATCTTGTACCAACACTTGTAGATGGCGTGGGCATTGTGCTTCATTGATTCCGGTTGTTGGAATAGTGTCCTGCGATTTTTGATGTTCTGCTTTGTTTTGCGGCTTTCGAGTGTTCGACGTTGCTTTTCCTAATCTCCGTGGCTTTTCTTCTATTTCCATGACCTCCCGCGGCCATGTCCCTTTGTTTCGCGGCCTTTGAAATCCGTGGAACACTAGACTTTGAGAACTTGCGGAGCACATAGTTCTTGTTCCGTGGTTTCCAACCTTAGTCGCATTCAACTTGGTTACCTTTGTCTCGTGGTATCTTGTGGCATTTTTTTCTTGCATTGAGTGGACTACATGCTTTGTTGCGCGGAATTAACCAACTCGTGGAATTCCATGTTTTGCAAGCCAGCGTAACACCCGATTCTAAAACTTGAATGAGTTGTTCAAAATAACATGGGGGTGCTATTTTGGACAACCAGTTCTTGAGTATGCTAAGTATTGGTGATTGCAGAATGTGGGAGTTCGATACAATTCACTTTTGAGCTTGGTCTATTATTATTAATCTTGCTTGTAGTTAGGTGGCTCCAACTTGCTTACAGGATTCTGAGAGTGCTTAATTGAGAGGAAATGTTAGCGGTATTGATGGAGCCTCTCATGTTACTAGAATGATTGGTTTTTATTGTTTCTTCAGGGATGGCAATGCAAGAGGACAATGATGCTCTAGTTGCTGAAAAAGCTGAGTTTGATGTGGATCATTTTGAAGGAATCAATGGTGAAGACTAATCTGTTTTTATTCTGAATTGATTTTACATATAAGCTTATCATCTTGATAATTTGTAGTAGTTGCCTTTGCGTTAAATTTTGTTGCCTACAAAAGACTCCCTCAACATAGAAAGCTGAGAAGTTTTTAGGTCACAACAACGACCTATGGGACTGGATCAACATGCATTTGATATCAAACGACAAGAATCTCATAACATATCAAAGCTGCGTCTGTACCATCTGGAGTAATTGATATGTGTGACCTGAATGCGTTCAAAAGCTTGAGAATACCAAATTACTCTTGAAAAACATGTTACAATAATTGATAATCTGTGAAGGAGAATAGAATTGGACAAATATTACACTCAAAAATCATACATTGATCAGCTTTTCAAGATTATGCAGGGAAGGAACCTTGGGTAAATTGTCTATTTGCATCACAGACACTTGTTCCATTGCCAAGTCTTTGCAATTGTGACATCGAAAATGTCAGGTATTCAGAATTTGGAAGCAACAGAAGGAACATGAATAGTTTTGACAAAATGCCTCAACAAACTATGGTTTCATGCATGTCAGTCAGTTCTAGATATGCTTAAAATGGGTTGCTGGATTTTGTTGGAGATTTTATAGTAAATGCATTGGCAGAATTAAAGCTAGACTCATCAACCTTTTTCAGCAACCTCCCATCTTGTAGTAATCTTTGGGGCAGAGAATGGAGATCAATCAAAAAATGATCAAAAGTTGTAGGTTTCAAATCCCTGAAAGATATCTATGCAAAATGTCAATAAAATCTGATGTGGCTGTATTTGCTTGGTTATTGCAAAACTATAGAGACGAGAGCTTGGAAATCTGTGGCAACATCATATTTTGAGTTGAACCCTTGAAATGACGCTCCTTATGTTGTTATGTCAAATATTCTGCGAAAATTGGCCAGTGGGATGACATTCAAGAGGGGTGATGAAATTGATGTCAGTTGGAGGGACTCAAAAACAGCCATAGCTATTATTATTCCTTTGAGTTGGCCTAATGGTGAAGAACATGTGCTCTTGAAATAGAGTTCACAAGTTCAAATCCTGCAGGGGGTAAGGTATGCACGCCTTGTTTGTAGCAAAAATAGTTGCCTCCCGCATGTGAGTACGAGGTAGTCCCATATACTATAAGCCGCTTGTAGACCCAAAAACTGGCCACCCGGCATCGTGGACTATAAAATAATAATATTATTATTATTATTATTTTGAGGAAAAGTATCATATGGTTTTTGCTAGATGTTGCTGTGACTGCCTTGAGGCTTGTATGCCAGATGTATATGCCTAAAGAAGGTCTATGATTGTTTGACAATAAGCCTCAATAAGTTGTGGTCTCATGGAATGCGATGATTGCTGGAGATGCAAAAATTTGGCTTGTTGGAATAGGCTTGAGATATTTAAACAAATGTGCTAGGCAGGTGTGGAGTGAAATTTAATAAGCTTTGACAGGATACTCTTGGTGTGTGGCAATAATCAAGATGGCAGCTTAGAAGAGATGTGAAGATCCATCAAAACAAATTGAAAATGCATTTTTGTCTATTGAGGTTGTGACTTTCCTGTTAGACTTGCATGAAAATGTGGCAGCAACCCAAAGGCCATTGAACTGTTTGAGAAATTGCATCATCTAGGTGCATGGCCAAATGAGTTGTATGTATTGCATTATTATTGCCATGATGCTCTTAGATTCTTGGTTTCTGGATGAGTTTGACTACTGCAAAACATAGTCTACAGGTTTCATGTATAGTGCTTATATTAATCAATTATACATTTTTTCAGTAATTAGTACATGGTTTCTTCAACCGTTCAACCATGTGTATCTATATTGATTAATGTGTGTATTCCTTTATTCAAACATCCACGTTTAATATTTAAATGTGCTAATCTATTTGAATGCGCATTTGCATTTGCATTTGCATTTGCTTAGCCTTGACAGAAATGATGTGAACACCCCTATCTGTGGCTTTCCAAATGTCAACTTTGTTAATGACACGTTTGTTCATAGTCATTCCAAACTTAGTTGTCATAAAGGCTTAGACTACTGCCATTATATTACAAACCCCTTCAAGAGTGGTCTCATTGTCAATGCCACTTTGCAAATTATATTCCACGTGCCTTGCCTTTGCAAAAGATATTTGACAATTCTAGTACCTATTGAGAAACACACACTTATGAAATATAAAAGTTTCTCTAGCAAATCATCTGTGATCTACCTAAATCAGAGAAAATATTGACTGTTAAATGCAAGATCTAAATGGTAAAATATTACTCGTTGTTTACATATTTGATTCAGTGATCAGCAGTTGAAACTATTTCATTTGTATGCCATAATTTTTTTTTGATTGATAAACCAGGTTGAAGGGGCCCATACCCTTTACAATTCATAAGTAGGACCCACCCATAAAGCAAAGCTATGCATACATAGAAAGGGCATGATTGACCTCTTACAAGTTCCGCTCTTCATTCAAAGAGTAGTATTCTAGCGAATCAGCATAACGCCCCTTTTGCCCTTTTTTTTCCTTACCTCTTGCCAATTGTTTTGATTAGAAGAGACAACCATCATGAGATTATTGGAAGGGTCATTATTATGTTCCTGATCTGAATCTGATTTCTCTGAGTTATCGGATACATGGCCTCTTTTCACACCGCCTACTGCTGACCTGTTTTCTACTGTCCTGGACAAAGGGGCCACATTGATCTGTCTCTTAGAATTATCTTGATTTTATTCTTTCCGCTCTCTCCCTTATGTTCAGTGTTTTGAGCTTGGTTTGTAGAGGATTTGTTCCATCCTCCTTTATTCGTTGGACTCTTTCTCCGTTGGTACTTCTTGCCTTGCAGACAATCCGCTGCAAATGACCTGGTTCTCTACATATGCGGCATCTAAATGCTGTATTCTCATAATCTAAAGTTTGGACATGCTGAAGATTTCCCAACTTTAGAAGAATCTTATCAGGCAAACCCTTACTCAAGTCAATCTTGACGTAGGTTCGAAGGCCTGTTGCTTCCCTGTCCAAATCTGCCTTAATGAATTTCCCAAGGCATTGCCTATATCTTCAAGGGCATACCAAAAATGCAGTGGGAGGTTTGGAAGATGAACCCACACCAAGCATTGTCGTGATCGAGAAGGTATTGGATCGAACTCAAGGAACCAAGGCGTGAGGAATAACCCTGCATTGCCCCAAAACCAAGGACCATCCAATAAACATTTTTGATATTCTTTTGCCTCCATGAATCGCACCACGAAGAAACCCTTGGAGCAAAAGGAGACTTCGCATTTTTGGACCAATTTTCGGAGATCCAGAGCGAAAGAGTGGAAGAAGATGGCCATGTACCGTTGAATCTCCCAATAACTGCAAATTGTGACAGAGATTGAAGATGTGCCATTAACTCGGATTATCCAGCTCTCGGAGAGGCATTTCATCGCGCCAGTCAATGATATAGGCAAAGCGAAGCGGATGGATTTTTTTTTTGTTGAACAACCTTCCTTAAAGGAAGCATGATGAGATCCGGTCATCTTGGAGGGATCTTCTTTGCCGCTACTATTACCCTGGGCGCCGATTCCTCCCGTAATCCCTCCAGCTATTTTTTGACCTCCATTCAGAGCCTGAGGAACTTCCTTGTTCACATTTACGAGAGGGCGACCTTTATTGTTTCAAGATTTCTTATTGCTAGAAACCCATCCTCCTGCAACCAACAATTGAATGTATTCAAGCTGCGCCTTCTCGTCTAGAGATAGATAGTCGTTGACAACTACTACGTCTATCCTTCCATCCGCGAGATTTACCCCTCCCTTCTTCGCATGCACAAGCTCCTTGCCTTGCTGGTTTTCACCATTTCCTGGGCTGCGACACCATTAGGGTTTTGAGCCTCAGCCATTTCCCCCGCAATTGTCTACCTAATGAACTTTGGATGGTAAATGCTTTTATTATACTGAGCTATGAACTGGAGTGGTAGAGGAGCACTTTCTCTAAGTGGGACATGGGGTGGGCTTGGGTCCTTAATGTCCGCCGAGCGATTTGCATTCGGAGTGCCCGTTATGTTCCACTTGGTCCATATGGAGAAGTTTGACCCCTATCTCAAGGTGTCCCCATGGCCACTTATTGAAAGCATCCAATGAAACTCAATGAGAATGAAACTTGGGTTGATGATTACAAACTATTTGTAACTCGTCAATAGCCCAAGATCTTGAGTTCATTTGTATGCCATAATTATTCTCAAGGCAGGAAAGAAAATTTTAAACAACCTTATTTCTTGAAAAACAGTTACATGGAGATCGAAATTCTAGTCATTCATTATAAGTAAATCTTTTAAAGGCTATCTCCTAAATATATGTTTTAAACTTGTAAGCATCACCTCTTGAGGCAGAAATTAACAAACAAGATCAATTAGCTCTATGTAAGTTAACAGATTGCTAATGTTCAATATCGTTGTTAACTTTTAGAGTATCTACTGAAGAGAAATTCACATGCGCACTGCACTGCACCATCAAACCTTGTCAATGTTGCTATTCTCTTATGATGTTGCTAGTAAGTATATCCTTCCATGGCGAATTATAAACTTGTAAAAATAAAGCAAAAACATATTTTCCATTATGTTTGCCTCTGTTAAAAGCAGATTGCCTTTAATCTAGAACACTATATGTAATTAATGCCCAATTTCCCATGTTCCATCTTTATTCTGGATGATTTTATGACTGATATTAAAAATTCTGGACAGCTTCCAACTTCCAAGATTGTTGCAATAACCTTAAGATTCCCACCTACAATTGCACGTGCATTCGTATGAAACATAAAAAGCATAAACACGGATCTGATCAAGGTAGAATGACCACTGTAATATCAAAGATAAATGTGAGGAAGGGCCAGCAGCCCTCCTTATAAGAGTATTACAACGAATCTCTCTTCCACACTGGTATCTCACATGCTAGCTCTATGCTCTTATAAAGAAAAGCTAAGAGGCTAGGGTTAGGGTTTGGAGAGTAATTGCTTGCAAAACAAGTCTTAAAAAGACTATTAATAGCAGAAGTCAAACAAGTCAATAACTTGGTTGATACTCTTCTTTATTAATAAATGTGGATAAGTGTGCACCAATAGGTGAATTATCCACATATTAAATTACAAATAATATTACAAGTGCATCTTAAAATCATACAATAGTGTATGAAAATTAAATATACTAACAACTAACTTATGTAACTCTGTGATATGGAATGGTGATGGGAGATAAAACAATAAGCAATAATAGTGACGAGAGGAAATGTGTGACAAATCTATTTATTGGGGTTGAAAGATTTGGTGTATATATATATATATATACTAGGTATATACATGGATGGAATCTGAGTATGGGTAACGGGGATATATGCATATGCGGACACTTGGGTACGGCAAAGATACAATATACATATAAAATAACTACCTAGCTATTTAATAATGTCCTGGAAAAGGGGATATTACATTCCGATTCCTTTTCATTATTTCTATGTTCACATCTTATAACATTGGTATCAAAGCCATTAACGCTCAAAGGGGCTCAAGATTAGAGGGCATGTCTTTCAAATCGGAATTCATCAAAGGAGACTCGTCTTTCAAATCGGAACTCATTTAAGGAGCAATATACGGCATCAAAGGAGTAGAGATTGAAGGTGTCAAAGAGGAATACAAAAAGATCGAAAGTGCAAAAATGCCTTTGATCTACATGAAGATTCAAACAGAAATACATTCGCGAATCCTTTAGCGCACGGGTATAAGAAGCATGAAAATACAGTCACTAGGGCACATTAGGACTAAAACATGATTCACATGGAGTAGTGCGAATGAGTCACTAATACACTGACTATTTCCGCAAGTGAAACTTTTGCCAAACGTGAAAAGATAGTCGAATCTACCAAACACAATAGGCAAAAATATGTACCGGGCCTGTAGGGAGAACCACCGCCTGCACGTACCGCGCCGAACCGGACTGGACCCGTACCCGCGCCGAACAGGACCCGAACACCGCAGCCCTTATTGGCTACCTAGTATATATATATATATATATATATTTTCCTACAATAAAATTGGCATTTCAACACGATAGTAGGATCTCTATGACTCCTTTGCTTACCCCTTATACGCTTAATGTTTTCCAATGACAGTGTTAGCTACCACTCCATGGAAGTTTGTGTTTTCTTTTCACACATGCTCAATGGGGCTGATTCCCAAGATTAAAATACCACATACCATGCTAAGTTACTAAAGTCCATTAAAGACTTATTCTGGCTGCGCGATCCTTACTAATTTGCTTAGACTGGAAAAGGAAACACTTCCAAATCAATTTGCCTAGACTAGAACGTGAACACATGCCCATTTGATGCTTGTCCCCTCAGGGTCAAATCACTTACAATATATTTTTACAAGAAGACATTTACAAATGGCGACAACTACAAAACAGTTCAACATCTACAACTAACAGTGGTTCACCTTCTAGTATGTGTGATGGTTTGATTTTTAGATGTGTACTATGCTGACATGTGTACTGGCAGGGTGCAAACTCTAAAAGTAATGCATGGCATTGCTCAAGTCACATGGCTGTTATGTGTTCCACAAAGGGGTTGAGCTTCACAACATGTCTATTTGCATTGTGTGAACAGAAAATTGGTGCTAATAGCACAAATTGTCTTAGTGCTGCTAGGATGTGTAGATCATGTCGATATGTGTAGGTCTCTCATAATTGGAGTGCATGTTGGCATTGTTGCATTCAAATCATTCGCTTGTTCTTGGGGAGCGATGGCCCCAACGTGGCTTTAGTTAGTAGAAGAAGCTGAACTTGAAAATGTTGAATGTTGTACAACTTAGCCTGATCAGTGTATTATCTTGCGTTGACCCGCTTTGAACAATTGATGTGTTTCTTGTGGGTTACGCGTAGTTGTGACTTCAATGATCTAATTCTTGGGAGCTGTTTGCAAGTGTTCAAGATCCAAATCTAAAGGATGCTAAATTATTGTTGGCTCAATCAAAATATGGCTTAAAGAGTTCCGCATTGAATATTGAATGAAGACCTAAGTATTGTGGCAAATCAAGGGTGAATGTGTTCTCTCTAGTAAGGACCATAGCGCAGGGACTTGATCTTCCTATGAGGGTTCTTGGAGCATTTTTTTAAGATGCAACCATAGTTTATCACCTACATTAAATGCATGAGGTGTGCAATGTGCATCATGTTGCTTTTTGTACTTTTGTTGTTGAACTTGTTGGTGAACATGCTAGATGTGCTGCATAAATTCCTGTGCCTTGTGCACTTCCTTTTCTTGTGTGCATGAATCAGTGCCAGATGGTATGTAGTAGGATATGTCTAGAGGTGCGACAGGCTACGGCATACATGATTGTCCACCTAAGGCTATTTCACAGTCTAGTTCACCTTCATTTCAAATATAGATGACCTCCTTCTGGCCTTGGCTATCTGCTTTTCTCTTTTACCTGATTGATTTCATGCAAAGATTCTTCTTTTGTTCTGTAAACAACTCTAGCTCAATGAGTGATTATCCTTGAAATATTTGTTTGCAAAAGTTCATTCACTTTTTCAGGGGTGGACTGTCCAGAATTGTCGCTAAGCATTCATATAACACTTAGCCAACACAAAATTATGGTATTGACTGTTTGTTCTAGATATTAGGGTGTACCTGCGTCAGGTTCACCCACCTCTTACCTAGGTTTTTAATTACTGTGCCTTATTTTATTTTTAGCTTGTAGCCTCTTTTGTTCCTTCTCTGGCACTTTCGAGTTCCATTGACCTACTTTGGTCATCTACCGATGTTAATATAATTTCATTCATTCGTTCTTTCTAATTGATTCATGGTCTTTTAATTGTTTGTCGTTGTGCTGAACTTCACCATCTTGTGTATGATTGTCTTTATGCCAAAATTTGTGACTGATGTCTATTGTCATCTTGCTGTTTCCCAATTGGCTGTCCTTGACATCAAATTGTTGTTTTTAAACTTTCTGTATGGCCATATCCATCAACCGTCCTCATATTTACCATCTTGACTACTACCGTCTCAACATGCATGGCCATGTTTAGTGTCTTCTTCTACATGACTGACTTCTTGCAGGAGACAATCTTACATAAGGTGTTGTACATTTTCAAGTGATCATCTGCCTTTAAGTGACTGTCCTCATTGATCCTCCAATCTCCTATCACCATGCAGTCTGTTTTATTCGTTAAAATCACAACCTTGTTCTTCAAGGACAACCCCAAGGGTTGGCTGTTTTTCATTCACAAATGTCTTGTTTTCTTGATTCATGCTCTCATCTTTCTGGCTCTCCTGTTCTTGAACACTTCGGTTTTATTTATTTCATTGGTCTTCTTACATAGTATCGCCTTCATTCCGGTTGGGATTCATGCCTTGCAATTTCTCTGTTCTCTATTCCTAATTCATGCTTTGAAATTTCTGATTGTAATTGGTCTATGTTTCTGGAAATTTTCTTGTGCCATCCATTCTGTGGTTCATAACAACCAAAATATTCTATAGATATCTCCAGAGTTTTTATATATATGATCGTTGACCTAGATGCCCTATTCTGTTTTTCCTAATTTCAGAATCGTTGCATGATTTTTTTGGTGATCTACATGTTCATAAAGGATAGTTTTCCTGCAATCACTAGTTTCATAAATATTCTCCTATAACTTTTCTTCCTCCTATTTTCTGCAGAAGTGGTCGTCATCATCCTCTCTTAAGTAGCTTCTTGATATTGCCTTTGTTGACATCTTTTCAGGCATATCCATTGTGATATATGATGTAGAATAGGGATCTCCGTACTGGGAGATTTTTTAGGGATCCCATAAAGATCATTTGTGACGTATATGCAGGCATTTGGCTTCGAGACAAACGTTTGCAGCAGACCATAATCAAAGTATTTGTTTAGGTTTTATTGTGAAATCCGCTATCATTATCTATTAATAATCTTTGTTACATTTATTGCCACTGGTTCATAAGACCTTACCTTTGTTTGTAATTAGTAAAGAGGAAAGTGAAAATTCAATAGGCGCAGTACCAAATTTTGGAATTCAATGTTTTAGTATTGTCTTGAATCATGGATGCCAGAGTTTATTTCAGATGTGTTTGTAGAGTCTTTGACTGAGGGCTGAATCTTTACAAAGTAGTTTAACTTATTGATAACAACAAGCAGCGTGTGCAATTTAGAAAATATTATTATCCAAATTATCACAAATAACATTTTCCATTCTCTTTGCACAGTGTTGAATATCTTATTCTTGACGAGTCGGATAAGTTGTTCGAACTTGGCTTTGTTGAACAAATTGATTCAGTAGTAAATGCTTGTTCGAGTCCTTCAGTTGTCCGTTCGTTATTCAGTGCTACTTTGCCCGACTCTGTTGAGGAGCTTGCTCGAACCATTATGCACGACCCAGTTCGAATACTTGTTGGTAGAAAGTAAGTTAAAATAGTTTATTGCTTAATTTTTCTCTACTTCATGTTCCTATTACTTTGGTTTTATAGGGTTTCATGTCATTGCATTACAAGCAGCTGCCATGCATTTAGCATTTACTATATCAAATGGACTTCTTTGCATTGAGCATCATTTCAATTAGTTGATCTATGCTATCTGTAAATCTCCAGAAATTCAGCTTCACTGTTGATTAAACAAAAGTTACTGTTTGTTGGAAGTGAGGAAGGAAAGCTTCTTGCTCTCAGGCAGATATTCAAGGAGGTATGTTAAATATGAATGCATGAGTTGAAGTGATTTGTTTATGTGCTGAACTGTAATGTAATGTGGTTGTTATATTGTTGTCTATACTCTGTTTTCTTCTTGTAGTTTCTTCTTTGTCTGTTACTTATAAATTATTAGCTTTAGTCAGAGTTACTGGGGCAAACACAGGGGCAGACACACCTGTCCTGAGCTAAGTAACCGCTTTTGCCGAATCTAAAGGAAAAAAATCGAAATTCGCCGTATTTAAAACAACACAAAAAAATTCGTTGAAAATCGCGAATTTATTCGTACAAAAATCGGATTCAAAGTTTTTATGGTATATAACCCCTTGCCGCGGCCCTAATCTTCACATATCTTCGTTGTTTGGAGTCTGGACGCCATTATTTACAGCTAGTTGTTTGGACGCCATCGCTGGGAGGTTCGTAAGTTTGCTGGAGGGTTCGTGAAGGGTGCCAGTTTGGACGCCATTGCTGGCCCACCGTAGGGCGCTGGGTGCTGCTGCTACTGCTGTTTGAATGCAATTGTTGGCCCAGCACAGGGTGTTGGTTGGACGCTATTCCGAGCTCGCAGCCTGTAGAAGATAAAACACGCAGGTTCCAAACTTCCATATTCACGATTTAGTTTTAGTTTTATAATTTTATTAAGTCTTACTTTTTATAAAGTTTTAGTTTTATTAAATTTTACGGTTTAAACTTTGCTAAATTTTAGTTTTATTATTATAAAATATAAAGTAGTTTTAAAGTTTAAAGTTTTATTAGGTTTCAGTTTTATAAAGTAGTTTTAACTTTTACGATTTAAATTTATTAAGTTTTAGTTTTATTATTATAAAATATAAAGTAGTTTTAAAGTTTTACTTTTGAAGTTTTATTAGGGTTTAATTTTTATAAAGTAGTTTTAACTTTTATACGGTTTTAGCTTTTAAAAATCCATCGGGTTAATATATTTAGTTTTTTATAATAAAATATATATAATATATAAAATTATATGCATATAATATATATGAATATATAGTTTTATATATAAAATATATATAATGTATTTTATAATTTTATATATATTATATTATTAAATATACATATATATATATATATATATATATATATATATATATATATAAATATATATATATATATAAAATATTAAGCTTTATAAAGTTGATAGATTATAAAGTTTTAGGTTTTAAAAACTCATTTCGTTAATATATTCAATTTGTTATAAAATATATAATACAAATTTTATAAAATATATACAATGATATATATATATATATATATATTTGTGTGTGTGATATTATCCTTATATTTTGAAATGTGAAATTATCTTCCGTTTTTATATATTTAATCTTATTTATTTTTTGATAGAGAAAATGCTTTTAATCGGAGCTATGAACCGGGATACAAAGAAAATGCCAAGAAAATAAACAATGCATAACTATCCAAAACTAGCCCCAATAAACTATCCTAAACAAGCCCCAATACGACTAATGATGCTTGTCAAGCAAGGGGATATATTCGAGTATATTAGTAAAGCATCCCTTTTTGCCTTTTTTCTTTTTGACTTCTTGCCACTGACCCAGATTGAAGCTACTGCCATCTGCATGCTGTTAGGGTCTGTGGGAAGATCAGAGTTATCTGGAATGAGCTCTATATCTGAGTCCGATTTCTCAGAACTATCGGAAATATGACCACGCTTCACTCCGGAATCTGCCTTCTTTTCAACATGCTGTTCCTTTCTTTCCTTCATGTCTGATTGTCGGTTCCCTTGATCGACCTTAGCTACAGACTCACGAGCCTGAGCCGGGAAGGATTATTCCATCCGCTCTTGGAAGATTTTTTTTTCCTTTAAACATTCTTCTTTTTGCCCAATGGGCAAGAAGCCTGCAAATGACCGGGGTCTTGCAGAAATGACACCGAAAGGCCGTATTCTCATAATCCAAAGATTGAATATGCTGTTGATTCCCTAATTTCAGTATAATCTTATCTGGCAAACCCTTACTCAGATCTATTTCAGCATAGAATTTGGCATAAGTGCGGATCCCCGACGCAGCCCTGGAGTGATCAATCTTTAAAAATTTTCCCAGTGCATTACCGATATCTTCCAGGGCATACCAAAAATGAAGTGGAAGATTCGGAAGCAGAACCCACATAGGCATTTTGGAAACGGAGAGGGTGTTCGGATCAAATTCGGGGAACCAAGGAGTGAGGAACAATCTGCATTGCCCTAAAACCAAGGACCTTTCGATAAACATTTGTGATACTCCTTCGCAACCTGAAACTGGATGACGAAAAAGCCTTTGGAGCAAAAGGAAATTTCAGTAATTTTGGACCAGTTTTCGAAGACCCACTGGGATAAAGCTGATGCAGCCGGCCACATACCGTTAAATCTACCAATAACTGCCCACTACGACAGGGATTTCAGATGGGCTCCAATCGCAGGATTATCCAGGCTTAGCGACGACGTTTCTTCAATGAGATCTACAATGTAGGCATGAGGGCCACACAGATTTGAGGCATTTTGCTGAACTGCAGCCTTGAAAGAGTCGATATTAGGGGCGGCAGATTTGGAGGGAGGCGCCCCATTACCATGAATATGGTGCTCAACCCCCACCCCCCGAAGCACCACTGCTCGATTCGTCGTTTGAGTCAAGAGGGGGCTTCGAGAATCGATAGCTGGGAGGCGGCTATGGCTGTCAGTATCCAGACCCGCTCTGGATTTCATATCCTTCAAGAAGGCCGCCCGATCTTCTTTGCTCAGTGTATTGATATTCCTGATAGTATTTGCATCCTTCCGGCTGATAAGAATGCCATTCCAAACCCCAAGTATATCGTCTTCGCTGCCCTCGAACTCTGCTTCCCGGATCCACAGAGGAATCCCTAGGGTTTCGACCGAAACGCTCAACAAGCTTTACCACTTCGTCCCATTTTCTGAAACCCTTATCTCGCTCGCTCGCCTCACCATCTCTTTTCCAATTTTTATGTTTTCTATTTTTCGTGGACATAGTCTCACCTAATGGCATTTGAAAAGTCCTATATTTAATCTTATATTATTAAATATATATATTTTAATTTTTATATATATAATATTAAGCTTTATAAAGTTGATAGATTATAAAGTTTTAGGTTTTAAAAAATCATTTCGTTAATATATTCAATTTGTTATAAAATATATAATATAAAATTTTATAAAATATATATAAATATATATATATATATATATATATATATATATATATATATATATATATTTGTATGTGTGATATTATCTTTCTATTTTGAAATGTGAAATTATCTTCCATGTTTATATATTTAATCTAAATGTGTATTTCTTTAGTCGAATTTAATCACGAATTTTATCGTTGGTTATTTTATCAACGAATTTTTATGAATTTAATCCTTGCTGAATTCAAACATGGATTTGAATGCGGCAACATAGGTCTTGAGAAGAGGCGTTTCCATGATCGACTTATACATTTTCCTCAAAAATGGGTATGATGGAAAATGCAGACACACCTGGCGAGAAATCGGTACGAGGAGACTGGGAAGGGCACTCCATTTTCAGAAAAATAGGAGATGGGTGCTTGGAGATGGTAAAACAATATATATGTAAATTTTAGAAAAAACAATAATATACAGCCTAAGAAAAACAGTACTACCTTTTCAAAATTAAAATATTAGATGTTGACAAAGGATAAAAGTAAATATATTGATATTTATCTTTGATATCTCATCATATCTTAAGGTCGAGAGTACAAAATATATATTATTTTGAAAACACTGAAAAGCAAGTCTCTGAGACGAAGTACCAGCCTCTGAGACGCATTTTTTTGGTAGGAGATGAGTCTCCGTGCAACACTGTCCAAGACCCATTGATGATCTGTACTCTCAATTTGCAGTGGAGGCATTGCAGGCACACTGAACCTGGCTGTCCCAATCCATCTTGTGAAGGTTATTAAACTCAAACAACTAGTTCCCATTCCTAACACATTATGGTGATTTGAGCTTGTTAGAATGTGGCCCGAAGGAAATCCTCTCACTAATGATGTGTGGAACAAAGTACCCAGAACAGGTGCCCAAGATTATATCCCACATTATTTCAAGTATTTCCTTATAAAATACTTGCCTATCAAGCTTTCAGATCGTCCTTTACTCCAGCTTGTGCCAGATACAGTTAGAAGCATAATTATTAATTGCAAAATACCATGGTTTGTTAAAGAAAATTATGTAATCATGCAACATGGTGATTTTTCTTGCCATCATTCCAATCTTTGCGCATAGCTTTGAAGAAGAACCTATATTTCTCACACAATGACTGTTTCGCCCCTAGCTCCAGGAGCTTCACTACAAATTCCAGAAACAAACCTTTATCCAACCAGAGCCATTAGTGGACAGTACTTTAGAGCAAACAGACTTTGGTATGAGCGCAACCAACGTGATCCATATTCTGCAGAAAGAGATATTCCATCCTCATCAGAATCCGAGGATGACAATGGGCCACACGTGTCTTATAGTCCATAGATTCCTTTGTTATCACCATCAGGCATGTTGACTGATTGTGTCCCTTGGAATCATGGTGGACCCTACTTCCTTCTTGTGTCGGCCATTTCTCCCAGTGCGCCTCCTTTTAAGATTCTTATCTGAACTGGATAATGGGGTGAACTGGTTTCTTGCGCTTTCCATCTTATAAATAAGAATGGAACGGATCTTTTAGATGCAGGTCGAAGAAAAGGAGAAAGTTCTGAAGGAAGCAAGAATGTAAAAGCATTAGATTAGAGCATTAGAGTTGTGTCTAGCTTTTGAAAAGAAGTATCCTCTGAACTGATCTCATAGGTACTCAGTTCATGAGAACCTTTTCGTATAGATTTGATCTTGAGTCTGTTATTGTATTCTGAGTCTGTAATGGTCTTGATCTAAGTGTAGCCTGGACTTCAACTTTCGGTTGACTCCAGTTACTGCATTCATATTTCTTGATCTATGTATAAAAGTCTGAAATAAGTGTGTTTATGTTGTTCTCTTTGAGTCTAGTATCAGAGCAGGTTCTGTAAATCTGATTTAAAGATCAATAAAAAGACTTTCACATTTCGGAGTTTTATAAATTGTTTTCCTGGTGTAAGTTTATTCTCAAGTCTCATATCTCATATGCTAGACAACGATTACCAATAAAAGGGCAAAGAGGCATGCTGCCAGAGTAAGTCGTCAAGAGGGCGCAGTTTTGAGTGGCCACTCAAGCGAATCTAGAGCTTCTCGAATATTTATAAGGCTTAGGACTTGTGTATCTTTGTATTCTTCCTCTTCTTGTGCCAATGAAGCTCTCGGATAATGCAATTATTTAGCTTTGAATGTATAGCTTGGAAGCTCCCATAGTACGATTGCAATGTCCCTCTGCGTCCATTTTTTTTTGATTTACGTACTGATATTCAATTCATTTGGAGTGTAAGCCTGTCACTCAACTGATCAATTGGAATCATGTGCAGAATTAAAGCTAATGTTAGTTCCATA
The DNA here is from genome assembly GCA_018340775.1 of Taxus wallichiana var. yunnanensis. Lineage (NCBI taxonomy): Eukaryota > Viridiplantae > Streptophyta > Pinopsida > Cupressales > Taxaceae > Taxus > Taxus wallichiana. The sequence goes on along the minus strand of CM031236.1, from coordinate 522,353,257 downwards.
TGAAAGGAGAAAAAAATTGGGTGTCTTCCAGATAACAAACCATGTTCGCTTTGGCAGTTTTTCTTGAGCAAACCAAACATTGATTCTTTGCATTTCTTTCAACATGTTTTGCATGATGTTCCTGTTCAGATCTTGAAACTTAGGTGGCACCAAAGAAGAGAACGAATCTCTGCCTTGGGATGCCGATCTCAAAAGCTGTCATTGCTCTTTCGTCAAGAAACTATCTTTGGAGGCTGTTATCAAACTTCTAGATATTGATTATGCAACGTTAAAAAAATCACAACCGACCTCTGTATATCTGTCTTTTCACTCTTCTGTTAGTATAATATGTTCTAGCGCCATTGAGCACAAAGACTCAGAGTCTTCACAAGTGAAATCAAATTGCACACAATTCCCTTTGTTTCAAACATTTTGCTGGCGAGAAATCCTCTGATAACCCAATAACTGCCCCAGTAATAAACTTCTCTAAACCGCGATCCGGAAATAATTACAGACCGGCTGCGGTAAATTCAAAAGAGTATGCCGATCGGGCCGTATTGTCACTTCCTCGGTAACTTTCCTACACAATTCTTTCCACAGTGAATGTACTTGGAGAGCCTAGCTGCGAATTTCCAGGTGTTTTACCCTAGGCAATAAATCCCTGTGGTTCTGCCATAAAATCCTGCAGAGAATTCACAATGACATCGCTGCCTGGCTCGTCAAAATATTCATTGATAAAAAGAATTGTGGTCGTCTTGTGATGATGAATTGTTTTCCAAGAAAGGTAAATTCTGAAGGGCTTGGCGTATATGAGGCAAATTGAGGCGGAGGGGAAGGTCTATGTAGAATTTGGGATCAAAATCTTTGGGGCCAAATGTGGCAAAAGCGGTTCTTCAACTTTGAGAAAAGATAGCGGAGGAATTGATGCAGATTGATTGGCATCCATTGGGAATTAGGCAAGTCTTGAGATTTAGTTCTGAGAGCCGTGAAATGGGAGGAGGGGACCCACTTTTATAACATGGGGTGAGTTACAAACTATCCCAACTGAATTCACCTTAACATTTAATAAATTAAATTATTTAATTTTAACTTTAGAAAACTTATTTGTACCAGAAATAAATAATTTAATTTAATTTACCCGAAATAAACTTACTTGGCTCTAGTACTGTATAAGGAGGGCCAGGATATATTAATAGAAGGTTGATTTAACAATTAAATATTACACAAACAACTATATAAATTAAATAAATTAATAAACAACATAACACTGGTTTTACCTTGGGAAAAGCTCTAAGAGGTAAAAAAATCCACCAAAATAATAGCTATCCATTTAATTTAGAAACATGGTAATTTACACTTACTATTGCTTTATATGTTATTTAAGTTTATTTTATGAATTTATATATTTATTTTATTTGCTGAGTTTATTTTTTTGAGTTGAGCGGTTTTTACTGGGACCAAGTTTTGAACTATATGCCAAACAGATCCCATGCCCATAAACAGTTAAACAAGTTCAATAAGAGATGTTCAAGCTACCCAAGTATCGTAGATTTATTCTAACTCGGAAAAAGAGAAGCTTAATAAGTGTAAGGTCATCTACTGTCTATAAAGCTACCAAAGGAGAAGAAAGATGGACCAGTCAAGTGCTGTAAGCAAAGGAGGAGAAAGATAGCATGCTTTGGACTGCTAATGTTCATTTCCAAACAAATGTAGCATGCATTGGACTGCCAATATTCATTTCCAAATGTACTTATAGCCATTAACTTAGCCAGATCAATAAGTCTTTTCTCATATAGCTAAGATGATAAGCATAGTACAATCAAAGATAAGGAAAGGTCCTCTGTAGTCTAGACTACATAGAGTACTCTTCACCGATTTGTTCTTTGCAGTGTATACTACAGAGCAGCTCCCAAAGTTTCAGTACCTAATTTTTTCAGTCACATCAAAAGTCTTGCTTGTTCAGAAAGTAAAGGCTCCTCCCAAGGAGTGACAGTTTACTAGCCATAATGCAAAGAGGAACAAAATAAGAAAGTGGCCAAAAACCTTACATAGCTTGGCAAAAGAAAAACTGAATCTACATCGTACTCTTGAGGGTTGTGCCTTACAGAACAAGGAGTGTTTCCTAAATGAACCAATATTAACAACATTTCACCTAGGATAGAGCCCTTAAGGGGGTTCTTCTATCTACTTCATACTAGGATTGTGCCCTATTGGTTTAAGTATATGTATGTTGACATGTATCAATTATGTATCTATGCTACAAATTCTGTCATAGCCGGGTAGAGCCCTCATATAAACAATGTAATCCCATTCCCTATTCACTATTTATGCCCAAAAGTCTATTCTAATCATGTTGAAAAATGTTGATGTTGTAGGGCTAGGGTTAAGCCCCGTTCATGTTCCATTCTTCTAGAAGTTGTCTTGAACAATACACGAAATCATGTGAACGACAATGCTTTTGTGCGTTCATCACAAGCATGTTGCCTTTGTGGGTCCATCACAAGCATTAAACAATATAAACACAGAAAAATAACTCGGTTGAGTCAAAACTAGGCAGAGTTCCATCTTTACCAACACACATATTATCAGATAGATGGGCTGTGTGCCCTCTAGTAAATTTGCATATCAAACCATGACAGGCATATCAATGTAAATCTATCAATGATCACTGATATCATTTAAACAGAGAATAAGAAACAATGAGTGCTGTTCCCTTGACCTCGATAAGATGTTATCCTAAGACCAAGTTTGAAGATATTTGAGGTACAAGCTGAAGCCCCAGGAAACAATCCTCCTTTATCAAGGTTCCTTCTTGTCTCTTCAACACAAATTAAAAGCCAAAAAAACTCCAAACTTCATCCTCCATCCTTCCCTAGCTTTTATTTCTTCTTGGCCAGTCCCAAGGGCCACCATCTGAGGTGGGGATTCCGCATCCTTTGTCTCCCATGGTGTTCCTCTGCCAGTCAGCCAATGCATGCCATACTGCACACAATAAACTGAATTTTTTTCCTCATTATAGATTTGCAGAAAGTGGGAGAAAGGTTCAATTTAGGGTTCGTGAGGTCAAAACCAGCTCTAGTTGATAGGCAGTATTTTCAAATGGAGAAAATCAAAAGGAAAGCAATGATAACTCAAGACCTTGTGGCCTTGAAAAGGATCAAACATTTCCATGTAAAAATTCCTTTGAAAAGGGTAAATCATAGGCTACAATACGTAGTCAATAATCAAATAGCATAACATTCTTTCCTTTAATGATCCATGGTCAAACACAGTCAACAAAGGGGGGCCACCTTCAAATAAGTCAACCAAAATAATCAAGTGTCTTTTATATGTGTGTGTACACACACACACACATTTATGTATATCTGTTAAAACCACAGTCATTAAAAACATTATAGGTCTATTAGGCCTCTTTTCCAAAATCAAGACATGATGTCATTTGAGATTATGATGCAATGTTGACTTAAATAGTGATTCTTCGACATATGAAATGTCGATACATCAGTAAAATAAATGAAAACCACAAGCACAAGCTGTCCACCATAACAAGCAACGGTAGTCATTAAACAAAGCCAATGACCACCAAAATCATTCATGAAATATGCTGGAAAATATTATCACACCAAGACCATGCTAGAAAGACAATCATAACAGTCAGCAAGAGTGCCTATCAATGATGCAATCACACTTTTGCACATCCAACAATTACCACACATTCACTACTCATGAGTCATATGAAAAATAACACTGTCCAAGTGTGTGTGGGTAACTCTCTCTGCTGTGTTGCAATCCAGAATTGAGTCTCCTCTTCTCCATGAAACTCTCCCTTCAACAATGCCTTTAGGGTGTTCCTGATGAACATACACGAAGGCAATTGAACTAGTTCTCATCAATAATATATTGAAATGAGATATATTAAACATATATCTCATTTAATTCTGATGCTAACTGCTAACCTTCTATAGCACGCCTTACAAATTTTAATAGAAAACACATTAATTGCTGAGGAGAGGGCTTTTAGCCTTTTAGGCATTAGTCTGATTTGTTGAGGGCATTTATGCTCTCGACTTATGTTGATTGATTGCCTAAAAGACCTCATTCGATCAAGCAGCCTAGTTTGATCGAGAGCATAGATCAAGAGTTCCTTCCCCTCATTCTATTGACTGAGTTCCTCATCTCTCCCAGACCTGAAGGTCAAGTGCCTAAATGCCCTCCCTCTCCACGGTGGAGTGCCTCCCCCTTGACCCAACCCTAGATGTAGTCGGCTCTCCTTTTGGTCTATTACTTCTCCCCTTCAACCTCCAAGAGCCTTGTGGCCATTTGCCAAATGCAGGCCCAACTCCAATCCAGATGATATGCCATGAACAAAATTCCCTGCGCTGTCAACAGACATTGGCATAGAGATTCCAGGTGTAGGTTTTGGAGGAGGAACTATAATAACAAGTGGATGAGGAATGGGTGATGAAGATGCAGATCCAGCTTCAGTTGGAATTTCAACTTTTGCATTTGTAGAAGCAGCTTAAACTGGCCCAATTGTAGGTTGTTTTGCTTTCTTTGCATCTTGCAATAGGACATTATTCTTCTGAGGCCCAAATGCAACAAGTTTCTGAAATCCTTTTTGGCAAGTGGAATTGGGCAAATGACCATTTTAAACTGAAGTTACTGGGAAGAATTCCTTCGTAAAAACAATGCTTGAGCCAGGAAGAAGTAACACAAGCAAAGGAATCATATTTTAATGCACAATTATCATTGTCTTATGTCATGCATGGAAGGCTGTTAGATGCCAAACAAGCAACATCTACATTCTGAAACAGCTTTGAGTTGCACAAGTTCAACACCATCTTTTCCAGGTGGGCTAAGCATGTTGCCTAATCCTCAAAATATTTGATTGAATTTATTATTCAATTCAATGACTGTTCTGAAGAGGAACAAACTCAAGTTCTGAAGTGTGATTCATCATATGGTAGATAGTTTGTATAAGGTCAGGTATAACAACCATGAGTGCATAGATCACTGTTAATCAATGCCCTTAACCCCACCCAGTGGTCTATGATAAACACCTTCATGGTCTCTAGGGATCATGGTCGCATCAAAGTTTGCTAGATGATCTACTGGACTGTTTGCCTTCTGAAAGAAGAGCACAAATCTAGTATTTAGTTTCTACGAACTTCTGAACCATGGTTTGCGGTGATTATCTTTTCAAGAGCAGTAATAGTGATCAATTTCCTTTCTCAGATCCCTGATGGATGCAAGAATATTCATCTCGGATACCACATTATTCCTTCCAAGATTGTTATCCTCGCAAGATACGCCCTGCCTGATACGTATCCGGTATGGATATGGATACGTGTGGGTACCTCCAGGGTACGCCACGGGTACGTCCACACGTACCTGGGACGTACCCGGGAGGTACCCACACGTATCTGTGGCGTATCCCTCCCTAAAAACATCTTTTAAAGGTTTTAATTCATTTTTTTATTTTTTGACTTTTCTAATGCATAAAACCGAAGTATGGCAGCCACATGATCAATGAAATGTAAAATCTTAAGTATATTGTATGTTTTGAAAATTTGAACATGGATCCTAGTATATTTTTCAAATTTCAAGTTTTGTTCGTATTCATGTTGACATGATATTCGTATATCATATGTATGGCAGCCACATGATCAATAAAAATGCAAAGTCTTAAGTATATTGAATGTTTTGAACATTGATTCAAGTTTTGTATTACTATTTCAGTTTTTTATGGACTAAAAATGAGTAAAATGAGTAGATGTACATAAATATATATATATATATATATATATATATATATATATATATATATATATATATGTAAATTTTCAAGATATATATGTACGGAGGGTTTTTAAAATTGACGTATCCCTAGGGTTTTTTAAAATTCGTATCTGCATATCGCATCGGTATTTTTGCCCATATCCTGGCACGCGTAGCTTGCAAGGATAGATTTCAGAAGTCGAGGCCTTCTGATTACACTGCTGTATATTGATATGTGCAGTTGGGCTTTCTGAGCTGACAGCAATCCCATGGCTAACATCCTTATGATGATTACACTCAGATTTCACCTTCTAAGAATTAACACCTGTTGGATTAGAGTTGATTTCTCCATCATGGTTGTTTTCTTGAGCATGTGGTGGAATGGGAGAGATTGCTTTGGCAGAAATGTCACAATTGCAACTCACATTACAATGACAGGGTTGGTCACTTTGTCTGAAACTCGTTTTGACAACAGTGAACCTATTAATCAGCCTAAATAAATATGCAGACTTTGTATAATAAATATATCTGTTCTCTGTCCTTTTGAAGACTACAGAAGATCCCGAATCCAAATGGGGATATGAGTCCACTATTGTTTTTTGAGCAAGTATTCTGTGTGGACTCTACTCTTTTATAAAACATTCCCATCCTTATCCTTAAAAAAAAATCCTTACAGTAGTTTCCAAAAGCCTGTCTCCTGTATGTTTGACAAACTACACGCCTGCAGTAATTACAAGAAACTATCCGCACCTTCTGAGCAGAGAAATCCCTATACACTTTTGTTTTGTAAACAATGGAAATATTTCGTCTCTTTTTACAACCCACAGGTTACTGATGTACAAATTTGTTTGTAAATTCAGTGAAGATAACCAAATCCAATTGTAATTTCCAGACTAAATATATTTTGTTTTGCTTTCTTGAGAGCATTTTTTTATGCTGTAGTCATAGACTCATAACGAGATACATTTTCTTGGAAATAGAAACAGTCAATACATTTCGTAGAATTCCTCTTGTGAGAGCGCTGAACTGCAAGATAATATATAATTAGAATGAAAAATAGGTGATGAGCAGACATCTGTATTGATTATCTTTCACAGTTTATGGTATATGACTAGCACATTTAATCCTTAGGAAAAAGAAAAGTATCATGGAAATAAAAATGCCAGCAAATAAAACAAGAGTGAATAACAAACCTCTGTTAAGTAAAGAATCCTCGTTTTATACAGTTGAGACAAAAAAATCATTGGCAGATATAGCTGACATTTATCAACCAAAAATCCTAAGTTACAAGGGAATATTACAAGCTCTAAATTGTATGTTCTGCTTTGTGGACTTGACTGTGTGGTCTTTACACCCTGACGGGCCTTCCTTTTCTCAGTTTAAGGGTTTTCTCTATTTTATGCCATTTTTATGCTTAATATAGGCTTTATGTTTCCCCTACTTTACCACCACTTATTTTATGAAGCACACATGCCATTGCCCTTCTGACTTTGGTACAATCAAGACAAGTCCTCACCCTACTAAGAAATCTACTCAGTGGACTAGCTTATAAACAATATTTAACTAAAATTGTATGCAATCAAATGAGCAGAACATTTATGCATAGAAACAATGTTAAGTATGGGGATGCTTTTATTGTATTTGTTTGCAGAAATGCAAGTATACCATTCAAGTGGAGTACAAGACAGGATGTGCATGGAATCAGAAGTCAGGAGGATGAAAGGCTGCCGTTATTCTTAAATTGATCATATTCATTCAAGACCAGGGTGGTATGAAACACAAATGAATGCAACAATGCTTTGCGCAAGGACCCCATTGGCCCCTCATCATTGCGAACCCCTTTAGTATTATAAAATGCTGGCCTAATTGTGGTCTCCTTGCATTTATAATATTATGTTATTTTATGGAGGCACCACAAAGAGACTAAAATGACTAAAGACTATTTTAACAGAAATTCTCAATATATAGATACTTGATACATACACAAATTCATGGATATTATCTCACGTCAAATGTCAAAATCAATGTTGCTAACAGGAAAGTAACCAGCTATTCAGGAAGATGATAGAATGCCAAGCTGAGAACACATTTACACTCTGGGGTATGATTTTCCATTACAAGGGATAGATGCTATTCTTACATTGGAATGGTTAGATGCCTCAGGCATCTTCCGAATGAGCTTGTCCTGCCAATTTATAACTTTTTTGATTGAAGGATAAACACCTAATCCTTTGGACAACTGAAAATATCTTAAATATCAAGTTGTAGTTTCTGCCCCTCTTCCTTTGCATGCAGTACTTTGCCAATATGGAAAAGAAGATAAGGCATGAAGCACACACAATCAAATATCATGCCTCAACTGCAGAGAAAACCATCAGCAGTCTCAATTAACATGAAATTCTAATCCAATTCCAGTTTCCAGGATCAAGTTAGAAGAAATTTTCTACAGCGCTTGAATGGTGACTTTCAGGGGGAATGTTTGAAATAGAACCGTACATGAACTGAATACAGATCAGAATAATCATATATTAATTTCTATTATTTTCATCATATATCCTGTTATTACTTCAATGTGGATCAATTTATGTTTCAGGATCGGGTATAGATCCCATTGGGAATATTTTATTTTCATGTATGCTTGCTATTGCCCGATTCAGCTTTTATTATTTATGTTGGACTAGTGCTAGTGTATAGTGTGTAACAATGTCATTTAGTGCTTAAAGTTAATTTCACAATGCAATGGATTGAGTTTTAATGGAGAGAATGTATCTGATTGGCAGAGTTGGAAACCTCCAATATTAATATTTGTCCAAAGTAAGGAGCGAGCAAAAGAACTTTACAAAGAGCTATTATATGATGAAATAAAAGTTGGCAATATCCATGCTGATCTCACACAGGCACAGGTATGAATGTGGTTCCTTTAATCTATTCATCTTTTCTTGAATGCAGAAGCTAGAAATAAGTTCTTATGGATACATATTTGTTTGGAGTCTGCAGCGTGAAAGTGCAGTGGAGAAATTCCGTGAGGGTACAACATGGGTGTTAATTGCAACTGATATCATAGCCCGAGGGATGGACTTTAAGGGTGTGAACTGTGTCATTAACTACGATTTTCCTGAATCAGCTGCTGCATACATACATCGAATTGGTATTTTGTTCATGCCTTTTAATGCCAAAGCTACTTAAATATAGGCATAGCTTCACTCTTTTTTTGTCTTTACTTGATGCTCTTAATCTATAATTTATAATTTTGCATTATATTTTCACCAGCTACTCCTATGCTTAGTGTTTCCTATTATTATCAAGTTTTACTGAACAGTTAAGATACTGGTCTATATTCTTCAGGTCGTTGTGGAAGGGCTGGACGAGCAGGGGAAGCAGTAACTCTTTATACAGAGGACGATGTTCCTTTTCTGCGTAATATAGCTAACGTTATGGTTGCCTCTGGCTGTGAAGTACCTTCATGGATTTTGAATTTACCGAAATTGAGGAGGAAAAAACATCGCCCTTTGCGTGATTCCATATCTACAAACCCTTTTAAAGCTCATACTAAGAAGATGGCATGATACTATCAATTCTGTTTTCCTGGGTATAATATTTCTTGTTGCCACATAGGCCATAGGGCAAGAAATCTGCAAGATTTGTTCTGTGGAGGATTTTTGTATCATCTCTAGAGGCTTATATTCTGTCATGGCCTAAAAAGATGTGGAAAGGTACAGGCATCATGCTGTTTGGTTTAAATTCCCTCTAGCATTGGTGTAAATTCCTTAAATTTTTAGGCCTTCAAAGCGGTTGTTTCTCCCCAATTCGAGGAAAATGCCGGAAAGCATGCTAACTTTAGGAATTCACTCGACATATCATGAAATACCCATATGATATTTATTGGATGGGTTTCAAATATTTTTAGGTAAACCCAGATTAATATGGTAAATACAACCACCTCACTGAGGCTTGACTTAAGCCTGGTGCAGATCTTCCTCTGAATCCATTGCATGGGAGAGATAGAATGCTCAATTAAGTTTTATGATTATTCATTGTATATTGGTTGCCTCCATTGCCAATATTTTTGTATTCTAGCAGTTGTCATCGAGGCGTTTTAGTTTTTGCAAATACTATTCTAACTTTTAGCGGATCTTCTTAAGGTTTACAACACAAATTTTAAATAACCCAAAAATGAGGTGAAAATTGCCTAAGTGTTTTGAAAATCTATAACCTGTGCAATTAACGAAATAAATACAAGATTTCTTAAAAATGGAAAACATATTCCCATACATATAAAATATACACACTATTCATTTGGAACCAATTGCAAATGTTACCAATTCCTGTGTAAAATAAACATCATAAACATCATAATGGCACTTAACAAATGCGATGATAATCACTAGATATAAAAGAATTTAGTGATGTATTTAGAAATTTATTAAGTACTAAAGGCAATTAGACAAAAAGTAGTGTGTGAGATCACAAAAATAAAAAACAAGCTAGATCACTATTGTATACGAAAAATTTATGCATGTTTTAGGAACCCAGTGCAAAATATTATCAATTACTTTGAATGTGAATACCATGGTGCCACTCTAATAAAATTTGATGGATGAAAAAAACTAATATTGATTATATGATAATCAACATAGATAAAGAATTCAATGAAGTGTTAAAAAAATTATAACGTACTAAAGGCAACAAAAAAATTGTGTATGTGAACACAAACTTCCTCAAAAACAAGATAGGATAGCTCAAGGTACTATGATATCTCTTTAGATGTTAAGGGTCTAGTTTGTTTAAGCAAGGAGGAGAACAATCAATGTTGGATCATACCCTGATAACTAACCATTGCTATACAAGTTGAAATAATTGAGTTGTAAAATTCATCCTTAGCGATGTCATGTTAAAGGAGGGCTTTGGATTTGAAGTCTTAACTATAATGTCATATGGATGACATGTATTTAGAGGCCATTGATTACATATTTTATGTGTGGACAAAGGTGCATATTATACATTGTAGTTTTAGTCATATCTACCATGTATCTTATGCTTGGGCATGGTTTTATCATGAGATGCACCCTTGCAAAGCAATGCCAATAATAATATAATTTGAATGACATCTTTAAATGATAGTCTTATTTTTCTTTTTATATAAAATTTCTTATGGTAATCAAAATAGCATACCACACTATTCTATAATGTAATATTGATGATGTAATAAGTGTTAGATCAAAGCCATTATTATAATGTCTTGAAAAAGTGGTTCAGACTTTTGACATGTTATAATTTGTTCATAGACATTGTTTGAAAAATAAAGATAAAAATTCTTAACTAAATTTTTTGGTGGCAAACAATAAGAGGTGAAACATCTTAATATGCTTTTAATTTTTAAAACTACAAAAAAAAATCTTTCAAAAATATGTGAAAACCCTTAAAATTTGATACTTTAAACACCTATTGCAAAATTGACTAAGCCAAACTCTTAAGGCTATAAGTATTTTTCTTTTATAATGAAAATATATTAAAATAATTCTTTATAATACCAATTACATATTTGTAATCACTGTACTTTCAAATATTAATTTTAAGATATTAGGTATAAAAGATTGTTTGGACTATATTTAAATTTTGTAAAAAAAAATTAATTTTCTTCATAAACCTTAAAATTTTGATAACTTAAACCCCAACTACAACATTAACTATACTAAACTTTTAAAGTTATAATTATTCTATAGAGGAAATAAATTAAATGAATTTCTATATTACCATTATACGCTAAAATATTAATTTTAAATTATTAGATGTAAAACGATTGCTTAGAGTATCTTTGTTTTTAAAAAAGAATATATTCATTTCTTTGATGTTGCAAATGAATATAATAAATAAAGAGGATGCACATTACGCCCATAAAGATCTAGGAACAATTACATTCATGACATATATAAGAGAGAATCAACAAAATTATATCGGGTTATAAACTTTGCCATCAAATTAGTTCCAATATTATTAAATGTCAAACTTTTCACACATTGTTTTTTGAAGTACAACATATTATAGCTATGGAATCAAAATAATAAAATGCAAAACCAACAATCTTGATTGATGTGGAAGAGCATTGTTATAACACATGAATTCTTTGCATTAATTGATCATGGTTGTAAATCACAAGAATCATAGTGCTTTGATTATCCTATGAGACTAGCTCATGCCCCATAAATCACAAGAATCATAGTGCTTTGATTATCCTATGAGACTAGCCCTATGGATGCTGAATTGGGTATACTAAAAACATAACCCATAGATATTGACTCCATTGTAAAATAACATCAATCCATCGAAAAAGTTAAAGGTGGGAGAGCAAAGAAAATACCACACTTTGAAAATGAAGAAACCACATAATGTTATTAACCCCAAAAGACTACAACCTATTGAAATGGGTAAAGATACTTTGTAAAAGTATTTCTTTCACATATAGGTGGTTGTTGAAGATTGAAGTAGCCAACTCAACTCCTAACCTCCATGGCCCAAACCACTTTTGAATGTGATCACAAACTCTTTAAAATCAATTTGTAAAGCCCCTACAATGTGCCCACCACATGAGTTGATAAAATATACTTGCGAACAAAACCATGAAATGAATAATGTTTCATCAAGAATTTAATCTTATAATTATCAATAAAAATGAATTAGCCATAGGTAAATATCTTCCGGATAATACATTACCTAATGATTCTCTAGTACAATTGGAGATGAAAATCCCATTGAAATTGTGTACCTTGTGCACCGTAGTGAAGTTTCAAACCATGAGTCTTTCTCTATGGAACTTCATTTTTATAACATTATCTCATTCAAAATCTCGTTGTGTCATGTGATTATTGGTGGAATTATCTTAAATTGATATTTTGAAGGCATTCTCATGTAATTTACCACTCCTAGGGGAAACCATTTTCATCTAAGGTTTAAATTATTCCATCATGTTTTAGTAATAGTATTTGTGTTTCACGTGGTAGCACTTGTGGTAGTCACTTAAATGCCTATGCAACTGGTGTGTGCATTTTTAGGATGGCTTATCATTAAAACACTATCATTAAGGATTCCCATCGAAGACAAAATTACTCAATAAATTTAATACTAGAGAAACAATACTTTACATAATCTTTAAGATAAATAGAAATATAAAAATGACATACACAAGATTACATAGTACACAAGATTTATCTTGGGAAAATCATGTTGGAAAAAAACCTACCGTAGTAATTGCTCCTGTTTATTACATTAATTGAACCATTTATGATACCATAATGTACTTTTGAGTTCTCTTTTACCCTATGGCACGTCCAACTATATGTAAACACATATACATGAAATTATCGTAGTGATATTATAATACAATGAGTACTAAAACCATGGGCCAAGAATACAACCCCTATTAGTTCCTGTAAATCTTGTTTATCTAACCACCCTTATAATAACATAGGTTAAACCACCTATTCGGACCCCATTAAAATGTGCCATACTATATGTCGCGCATATCCATACAAATCTATAAAGGGGGTAAATCATGGAAAATATACAACACATTTCTAACACTCATTACTACATAAATAAGTGCAACCGGTTTTAGATTGATGGGGATTTTATTCATAGCCTTTACAACTCTTTGCGTTCTATTTTAGATCCTTGAGTTTTTTTGGTTTGCGATCTAAATTTTGTCAAAAAAATTAAAATCCCCATCTTCTAATGACCATTTTTGGGTCATCATTAATGTTAACTATTTTACAAAATAGGTTGAATCCATGCCGCTCATGTACATGGTAGCTTACAATATGCTTTCTAAATGCATGTTTAAATTATTTGTTGATTTGGTATACCAATTATTATTATGGATCATGCTTCCTAAGCCCGAGATGTATGTGTTATGATTTTTTTCCAAATCAAACTCCACCTCTCCTCTTCCTCTCATCCCCTAATAGAATGGCTAAGTTGAATCTTAAAAAAATCAAAGAAAATCCTTCTTTGCCCATGTCTATCCTAGCGACAGGATCGCGCGCCCCCATATATGCCCCATGCATACATACATTTGGGGTGGACCCCACTTGTGTGGTATACACACAGTTTGAGAGTCATTTGAATAAATGTGATTGAAATCAAATGGTAGCATGTGGCGGGTTGGTAGGCACAAGCGCTAATATATGGGAGATCTCGGGTTCGAATCACATTTTTTTGTGGTATACACACTTTGTGTATACCACAAAACAAGATTTGTTTTTGTGATTGTGGGATTTTGTGTATACCACACACCCATACATGCATGTATGGGGTGTGCAATCCTATCTAGAATAGCCGACACCCCTTCTTTGCAACACTATAGATTTTCGATGTGAATGACATTTACAACTATTTCAAACTTTTATAAAATATCAAATCGATGTTCAAATTACTACAATGAAAAACCCATATTATATTGTGTATGGTTCCAAGTTATTCCTCTTTTTCAAAATCACAATTTTTTGTGGTTCAAAACCTATGTGCATTAATAGGACAAGAAGGAATGAAACTCTCACCTAGTTGAGCTAGAATAATTACACAAGTGAATGATTGATGCACTTGAGCATAATCATATTTGTGAAGAAGAACATAAAAACATTGAAAAAATTGTATGCTTTTATCCTTCAAGATTACTCATGAAGTTCTTGTTTTTGACAAAGAGTACTAGAAAAAGGGAAGGTTAGCTCTAAATGGTTCCCCTTTCATCATCAAATTGTAAAATTAGAAAACGATGCTTACCACCTTACTAATTTTGAGGCTCATTCCTCAAGAACATAACTACACCTTACAAATTTTGAGGCTCATTCCTCAAGAACATAACTAATGGTTTCTACCTTAATAATTATGATGTTTTATCGCCCATAGTCAAGCCTCACAGATCTTTATATTTGGTGGTAGTGTGAATTACTCTCCCTTCATATTGTGTTACTCCTAATTGATGTCATTATAATGCATGCTTTAATACAAGTCATACATATGTTTGTTGATAATTATACTTATGGTGGAAAGAAAAAGATACTTATATGCTTTACACACCGTATGCTCTTTTCTTATGTTGGGCATACTGATATCTTCTATTAGTCTTATTTTAGATATCATACTAGACTACTTGGCATCCTCTTGGCTATTATCTCTGATACTCTATCTTAAATATTCTTTTGGATTTCCAACCTATTATTAACTCATTCTTGTAAACACCTTTATTTTTGAGATCCTCTTGAATCTCCAGATCTTTTATCAGCTCATATATATCATTGCCTATATTCAATAATATCTTGAGCTTTCTAGCTCATTCTCCATGATGTATTCCACCTCTTACAATGTGGATAAAACCTCTTAATGACCACCCAAAAGTTTTCGACATCAATGCTTTGGGATTTTGTTACTCATTTTTATCTTCATCCTAGGTGTGAGTTCCACCAATTTATGTCATCATCACGCATCCTTTTTTATTATATTATTTGTTAATAATTAAATCCTCTACCTTAGTTTTCACACATTAATTTCTAGTTAGTTTTTACTATTTTTGGCATCTACCATTACTTTTGAATTATGTTATTTATTATATGATTTCTTTCCCACACGTGTGATCCTTTCTTTATGTGCTTGAGCCTTAGTCTTCTCCTTTCTTGTCCCACTTTCGGGGTGATGACATTCCTCATATTTTGTGTGGCTCGTCATTGTTAAGAATAGTTTCACCCACTAATAAGATAGACCTTCACTAGCCGCTTGGGTTATCTCACTAATCCCACCGCCAACCTCCAAATTAAATAACTTCATGTGATCCACGTAGTTAGATGCAATCAAGGAAGTGTAGGTCATGCAATGACTACTAGCATTTGGATCGATGATAACTCTTGAAGTAATAAATTTGTGACAATTTATTATTAGCTACTACGTAGTGAGACTAACAATTTGATAAACACACTATTATCTACACATTATCACATGCCCTTGAGCTCAAAATATTTTTTGTGCAACTTCATTTGAATTATTTAGTAGTGTTATCCTCACTCAATGGGGGTTGGGATTGTCTAGAGAATAATATTTCCCACCTTGTTGATGTGACATATGACTTTCTTTCCTATTGTATGCTTTAAAATTTACTATATTTTGTGATCCCAAAATATTAGGCCAGATGCTTAGTTCAATGAAAATTTGAATTACAATATTTTTTATATTTGTCCCCATTTTTGTGTATTAAATGGAGCCAGAGCTAGAGCATGTATACTCATCCATTGAGACCTCCATCATATCCATCCTTATGTCTTCACAAGTATAAGTATGATTATCCATCTTGCTTTTATACGTCTTATAAGTATTTCACATCCTTGATTCTTCTCATAAATAAAAAGCTCACACCTCTTTGGAAAATTTATCCACTCTTTTGGTTTTGGACTAACCTCCTAATAATTGTGGTCCACTTTATATAGATATCTTTTCCTCATTTTAAAAATTATCCCCACCTCTATTTTTACGTAACCTCCAAAATAGACAACACGTGTTATTGCCATAGAATTTGGAGTAATATGCAACATTTCCTTAGGGCATGTTGTACCTTGTTAAAAATCCTTGGTATTATTACTTAGGACTATTTTTAGGTCTAATGCACCATCAACAATTAGCTTCCCTTAGATTTAGCGTTTTAGGTCCCTATTTTTTTATGTTGTTGTCATTTTGATACATCCCTCCATATCCTTTAGGTCTCCTATATACTATAATACTAGAAACTATCTTTAAACCTTGAACGATCTCTACAATATTAAGACTCTCATGCTCTTACTCTTTATCACGAAATCAATTAGCATTCCATAGTCTCACCAATAAATAACATAAGGAGTCACATTGTGTCCCCAAATTATTAAGAACATCCTTCTTCCCACAATATTATAACAAAACCACGAATTATTGAATTTATTTAAAAAGTGTGCATATTTCTTTTGAATATTGTTATGAAAGCTAAAAGTATTCTAAATTATATTTATGTTTGTATACTTGAGGGTTTGGGTTCAAGCATTTTTGGGCATGTCATAATGCATTAGGGTTTACATTTCTATATTGAATTTTATATTGCTCATGCAAGAATCAAGAAGTTGTGAATAATACATGATCGAACCCTTCTCCTTTTCATAAATTAAAATATCAAAAAATATAAAATTTTAGTTTGAGGTTATACTATCTTGTTATATCGCATATTTAATTTTCTTATCATTGTGAATAACATTGAATAAGAGATATTTTGTTATTGGTTGGATCGATACCCATCCGAACCATAGAGATGTTAGCTTGAATCTTAAATGCATAAAACATCTACTCACCATCACAACCTACTGACTTTCTGCAAACACCCGGTTGCACCATATGTTGAAAGCATACTAAAGCCACTTATATAGGGCTAAGATTAACAATCATCTTTGATAACCTACAAATGGCAAAGGGAGATGCATCACCATCATTCTCAAGTAGATTTTCCCACACATTTTCTCACCTTTTTCTTATGATTTTTTCTCAATACCCAAGTATTTCTTTTATTATTTGGTGAACCCTAATTTAAAGGGTTCCCAAAGCCACTTAATTATTATAAAACTTAATTTTTTTACCCTTTAATAGATCATGATTTTTTCAATATACAGATTTTCTTTTGAGCATTAAAATTGTGTGGAAAACATATTTTTAAGGGATTTAAATTAAGTATTTTTGAATACAAATAAATTTAAGGTGACCCATTACTTAGGAATAAAGTCACCATTTATGGATTGCCTATGTGTCACCATTTCATTGGTTAATTTATTGATGTGACTTGCTTTATTGGCTAGTTTATATTTAATTTTTAATTTTGAAAGTGACATGTGCTCACTTTAATTGAAACAACTAATGGTACTTTATTTCACATATGCACTCACAGTCATTGGCCCATACACGGTCATTGGCTCCTTTCCCCTATTAGGTACCCAATGGAAATTGGATTTGTGATTTCCAATTTGTTGTGTAAACTTGCTCCTGGAATGAGTTCTTTTGATGGGAAAGATTATGTAATTATTGACATCTCTTGAAACATTCTAAAGAAGGTATTTTGACTAGGGACTTAAGTTACTTTATCGCGTTGGAAAATATATCTCGCAAAGTGTGGAAGCATGCAACATGTTTGGACAAAATGCCTACAAGATATGTGCTCTCATGGGCTGCATGATAATTACGGTATATGCGAAAAATGGCTTTATTGAAAAGGCTTGGAAACTTTCACGCAAATGGAATATGCAAGTGTAAAGGTAGACTCCATAACCTTTTCTAACATCTTCTCCACATTTTTCAAATGGGAGATTTAGAACAAAATGTTTTTCTCCTCCTCAAGAGCCATCGTCTTCTGTTGGGAAATGCATGACAACACTTGCTTATGGAGGAAGTGGACTATTCTCGGTTCTGCCATGGGTTTAAGTGGTATTCCAAACTATTTTTTTAAGCCAAAAAATAATGAATAACAAAATGGCCACATGGGAAAGTGAATGTGCAGGCAAATAAAAGTGAAGGCTTACAATCTTTAATAATTAATAATAACTCCATGTGACCTATTGCATGTTTTCCTATCTACCCACATTACACATGTCAATGGAGTGTTTGAAACTTTGCTTTCAAAGGTGGAAATTAATCCACCTTTATGTTAATATATGTTTTAAATAATGTTTTGTATTCTTATTATGAAGAAATGGAATTTGGAAGAGGTTATTTTGACGCATTGTAGAAGATGTTTCGTAAGGATTTCAAAGGACATTGAGTTGACATTGTAGAAGCCCTACCTACTAGTTTGTTATTTTAGGTAATCTGTTCAATTTTTTTCCATTTTTCTTAAATTACTTTTATAATGTTTTTTATTTAATCATAATTTGTTGTGGAAATGTAGTGTTTTTATGTTGATTTGTGCAATTTGACATGGTAGAAAATTTTCTCCCTTCTTTATTTTTTCATCTTCTTTTCACGAATTTTTAGTATTTTATTTTTTATTCTTTTCCTTCACTCTCATAATTTACTCTTAGAATTTAGGTTACCATGCGGGTTTTGTTTTTGGAAGATATATGTATTGTGTTGATTTTTATTTGGGTTTTTATGGTTAATCAAGTGACTTTAAATTATTCGTGAAGTAATAAATTAAATTTCAATCAGTTATAAATCATCATATGGCCCGAGGATTATGACACATAGAATTTGAGCGTTGAAAAACTTTTTCCCCATATTGTGTGGCTAGGGTTGAGATTTAACATTTGTCCGGGCATTTTAGTGTTATATGAGGTATTTTACGTTGTGTCCCCACCTTTAAACCGCCTTTCATCTCGTTTAATATTTTGTAAAGCTTATAAAAATATGTCCATACATGCAAATAAAATGTTACTATCACTTGTTTTGAATGAGAGCTTATAATATATTATAAATATTATATGGTGTTAAGTATATTAAATAATGATTGTTTATCGTGTGCGATTTATAGGTAGTACTAGTAGTAATGTACTATAATTTATTTTAGATTTGTCTACACACGTAAATGTGTTAGCTTACTTTAAAGCTAAATTTCAAATGTAAAAATTCCTTCCACTTTAAATGGTGGCAAAAGTAGGGGACAATAAACAATTTTTACTATGTTAGGAAAAAGTATCCATGTAGTGTTCTCTCTTTACAATATGGTGGTGTTTGTGGTTATGAGGAAGTGGAAATTTGTAGCAGGGCATGAGATTCTAATATTTTGCCCTTTTAGTGTGATTTTATCTTTGTAGATTTCATTTCAAATAGAGGTTTAACATTTGGCTCCATTTTGGTGGACCTAATCTTTTGAAAGTGCCTTTTGAAGATTATATAATGGCCCCTTCATTGATCATTGTAAGTAGTTTTTCCATATATATTTGTTTCAATTTTGTTTCAATTTAGTCACATTCAACTCATAAAATTTCATTGACATATTTTGATAGTGGAACCTACAACTTGCAACTCAATTAATTTAAATGAATCGAAATTCAAACAATGTACAATATTTCTCAAGGTAAATATACATATATGTAAACTCTCTCTCCTTGTTTTAACTTTTTTCTTATTTTCTGAAAAAAATATATGGTAGTAAACATAAAAATGAAAAAGACATGTATTATGACTTCATTGCAAATCTAGTGCTGCCCCAACCAAATAATCTTGTTATTTCTTAAAATTTCATAATATTATCCTCCAACAAATAAATGATGATTGTGGACTAGTGAAAGAGAAAACAAACTTGGCTTTTGGGTTTTGATCTATTGTCTCATTCTCTTTATTTTTCAAGGGCATTTATTCACTATTTCCACATAGGTAAACCTATATTTATCATTTTCTAAATTTAGTGTAATAATAATTGTAGAAAATTGTAATCAGAAGGTCTTTGAAAACACTAAGTTGTCTTAAAGTTTTAGACTGATAAGGAAATGGTAGGAATCAAATCTCATCCTTTCCTGTGGTTGTAGACATGAATTAACTTGTGTACATGGTAATGATACATTTAAAAAAATCTTGAAACCAATGTTTCTAACTGCATACGATCGAATAATTAATTCCTTAAAGAAAGGGAACCTTCGATAACTTCCACATTTCATTTCATAAAATCATAAAATCATGGTTGTATGAGTTTCGAGCGTTAGTTCGATGAGCTTCAATTTATTTCCAATCTAGGGCTAGAGTTTGAAAAAACTATGGAGGAAATTAACATTTTCTTCACTGAAATGGAGGCTTTTGAATAAGAGTGTTGTGTTTAGAGGGAGAATAATTTAGCAAGTATGTCTTCCGTGTTTGCGAAATTCACATTCTTTCTACCAAACACAGTGTCATATAAGATACTGGAGGAGAGTGAGTGATTGATAATGACAGACATCCCGCAACAAGAGAATGTGGACGTGTTGATGTTGTTGACAAGGAGAGGCCAAGGGATTGTGGTAATGTATGCCAGACATCCTATGGTCTCCTTGATGCTCTTGTATTCGCATGTAAATGTTATCGATTTGGGCCAGATGTATAAGTTATTTGTGGAACTCAGCATTCACCTTTGGGTTTCTTATCGCCTTGATCTTTCTCTCTCAAAGTAGATTTTATCGTAATGTCTTAATGCAAGAGCGCTTTCATGTCTTCTGTATTACGTTACTACCATTTTTTCAGATCCATTTCATTATTTTCTTGGTTGTAGACTTAAGTTTTAAACTTATTTTTGAAACTACTTTTTTTCTTCGTTGTTTTTCCCTTTATGCATGAGGTCTCTTATTCATCTCTAGTATTAAATAGTGTAAATTTTAATAGTAGAAACCCCAATCTAACATTTTTCTGTTCAAAGTTTTATTTATTTTAACTATTTGATGAAGATTAAACAATGAACTGCCAAACTCTTGTTTTGCCCACATGTTCCATCTTCACAAAGTAATTTGACATGCTTCTATTTTATAGAGTATATTGTATAAAGTTTACTTTTTACTTTGAAATTGGTTTATTACTAGCAATCACACGTGAAGTGTGTGATGTTAACGTCGAAGGGGTAGTCCAAGAAGAATTATGAAGATTGTAGAATAGATGTTTGTCAAGTATTCTAGTAATAGTAGGCAATATTCAACATAAATGGAACTCTTTAAAACCTTGTGACGACATTGTGGTAATAGTAGGCAATATTCAACATAAATGGAACCTCTTTAAAACCTTGTGAGTATCAAACAAATCTACAACTTATTATTGTCAAGCGTGATGAAAGTTGGGAAAGTGGGCCATTTTGATACAAAGAATAATGCCTTTAGAAAAATCCATAGCAAAGTTTGAACATGGCATGAATATTCTCAAGGTGACACAATATGAACCAGACAAAGAGGAAATTATTTTGTTAACATATGAAAGATAGATCACAAGAAATTGAGTTCAAAGCATATTGATTTGAGGCAACAAAGAATGAAATAATATCTCATGAAGTATTCTTGTTTTGTAAAGAGTTACGGGAATCAATGCAAAACCAAGCCAAGAGACGAGATAAATATACTTGGCCAAGAAAGACTTTTATGAAATTAGATAGACCATCAATGCATGAAGGGAAATTCGAAAAGAAGATTCAATAAATACTTTGATAATTTCTTGATACACAAGCTCAAAAAACTAATTCATTTGAACTCTCAAAATAATAGATTTCATATGCAAGGACAATCACACAAATGATTTGACCCATGTCTAATTTCAAGACTCCATGATGTACATATGAGTTTTCACATACTAAACACACAAAAAACTCAAACTTCAATAAACTAAATATACAGAATATAATAATTTTATTCATTCATTCTATTAAATTATTCAATAGGATGGTTATATGTAATTTGAAGGCATTGTCTAGGTTCCAACACTTGTCATTACAAAGGCTAATGAAATAGAGTCTATCCAACCGTCCACAAGGAGTGGCTCAACTTGAAAGATGTGGTAGAGTAAGAGTGCAAAATATTCTTACAACTTACTACTTTAAAGTGTTAAGGAATCAGATAAGGTGAGTGATAGCATTTGACCCCCATGAAATCCAACCACAATTTCTAGATAGATTGAAACTAAGCACGACCCTCATCGATGTGATGAAAAGTAGGTCCATGATGTAGAAGAGTATTATGCATAAATTTTATTTTTTAAAAAATTGCATCATCAAAAATCCATACTAACCATAAACAAATTGGAAGGTGGTTAGTTAAGACAATATTTGACTGATCCTCAATCAATAACTAAAAATATGGAAAATGAAATATAATTGAGTAGAGATTATGACATGATCTAAACATTTAAAGATCTCATCACATCCTTGGTACAAATACCCCTTAAGCCTCAACACTTATCCTAATAAAATTTATTATTTTATACATCAAAGACAACTTCAAAGGTAAAATCCAAAGGAAGGTTACCAAACAAGCGCAGAGCCCACCACGTGTCTAGGGTCCAACAAAGTTGCTCCTAAATAGGCGGAAAAGATAGAGCACAATAGAAACAAGCAGAAAGAAAGATTCCCAAATGAGCGCAAGCTCTCCACGTGGTCAGAGCCCGAGAAAGTTACACTGGCCGTTGAAAAGTCTAAGCATGGGAAGAGCCAGCGGAAGCCTCCACATGCCTCATCAACGCAACTTCAAAGGTAAAATCCAAAGGCAGTCCCAAACGAGCGCAAGCCCTCCACGTGTCTAGGGTCCAACATAGTTGCTCCTAAATATGTGGAAAAGGCATAACATAATAGAAACAAGTGGAATGAGCTCAAAGATCGTGTTGGCGACACATTTAGTCTTCTTCTTCGGGAAGCAAATCTCCGTGTGGGTACTCAGTACCATTGATCTTTTGGTTTTGCCTCTGGTGGCGTTGTTTATTCGGCATTCTTTGGTCTCTTCCCTTCTCTCATGTTCTTCCCGATGTCGGTTCTTGCTGACATTGTTTCTTCTTTCTCCTTCCTCCTCCCTTCTTCCGGTTGGCTATTTTCAGCCCACCCTTCTCTCTTCTTCTTCTTCTCTTTTCTTCTCTTTATATGGTTGGGGCCTCACCCTCCGGTTCATAGCTCCGATCAAAAGCGTTTAATCATATATATTTTTGATTATTTTATACACTTGACACTATCAATATTATATTTATTCAAAAAATTAGGATGTTTATCCTTTAAAAAACTAAAATAAAATAAAATTCCAAAGAGTAAGTGCAAATTGGTAACATTCATATAAATATGCATATCTAAATTTTAAAAACACTAAATAGGGGAAGATTGAACTCACACGAGCAGAAACGCACGTGAGAAGTAGCGAGAGGAAGAAGAAGAAGTTGTAGTGCCAATCTAGCATCAAAATTATTATTCTCCATTGTTGTTGTTCATCTCGCAAATGTAACAATTGAAATAATAGGAGGATCAAGCTAACAAATGGATGAATCAAACCATTATCTATAAACATGAATAAACACTGCAAAATCGAATAACTTCCCTATACGGTTATGCCTATCTCTCACGCAAGTTCGCACAAAGGCAAAAAGTATTTTCCGTCATGTCACCATTAGTTTTGTCACGTCGCCATTAGTTTTGACGGAATAGGTAACAACGTAATATGTTGTTACCTATTCATCAAATTTTCGTTTGCGTTTTATAAAAAGAACCGGTGTCGTAGTCTTTCATACGTGAGTGCGCAGTAGGATGGTGGGGCATGAGAAATAGGGCACGGGGGTCGCGGGTTCGAAGCCGGTTGGGTGCAAGGATAGACTCACTTATCAAAGTTTTGCACAAGTTCGCGTTGATGTAAATCGTGTGATAGATAGGTGATCGACCCTATCTGATGAACAATTGTCACTGCCAACATTTTACTTGCCGTAGAATCCAACAAATGGCGCATACATCCAAAAATTGCCCCAATTTACTCCTTATACGTGCACCGACTCGCCAACCTCGGTATGGTCTTAGCTTACGATTGCTTGCAAAGAAAGTGTAAATTTTATTTACCTTGCCATAAATCAACCGCCACCCTTTGACTGTGCGGACGTTGAAACATGTAGATACATGGACACGTGGGACGATGTTGATCATATAGAGAATGTTGATACTGATTAACGTTGTGAATGGTCAAGATTAATTAATTTTTCAGTTGCCATTCTCTCATAAATTGCTCGCTCATTAACATCTTCAGCATAATTAAAGTAGATTTATGGAAATTTTCAATCTATGTTGGAGATGTTATATTCAATAATTTTAACATAAGTTTTAAATAGAAAATTTTACTTGTAAGTGATTGTGGCATTTGCCATTTCTATATCACTAGCAATCGCACAAGATGTGTGTAATGTTAACGTCGAAAGTGAAATATTGGGGAGCGGAAAAGAAAATCAAAGCAAACTAAAAACATCGATCAAATTTGTTGACAATAATTAAAGACAAAAAGGGGAAAAAATGAATTTTCGTAAACAATGTCAACGATAGAGCTATCAGTACCATTTACAAGACATGTTTCAATCCATAAATATGCACAAAGCATGATTTTTTGGTTGACGTAGAGAAAAAGTTTGTGTTGCAAAAGATCCATAGTCAACCTATTATGAGTCAGTCTTCCCGGTGTTTCGGAAAAAATGATTTGGCAATAGGAGAGTAAAGGAGTTTCAACATTTGAAACTTGTGGTTGGCCAACTCGTCAACAATTGCTATCATCACTCGTAGTTGCTAGGAAAATACATGATTTCTTTATCACTCCGACGCTTCTACTCCTCCTTTTGCTCACCCTCTGTTGTACATTGCACGCTACAATTAAGGCCTCCATGGATGGGAAACATTTTTTTTGTGGTCACCACGGATCCAAAAAAATATGAGTACATTCTGAAAACCATGTCCAGGAACTACCCAAAAGGAGTCTATTATAAATCCATCTTTGACTTTGTTTAGGGAAAAAGCATCCTGTGCACAACTAGCGTAGAGGAGGACCGCACCGTAATTTCTCTTGAAAAGAACTCATCGGTTTGCTAGCTTTATGCGCTAGCTCCTGACTTCACCCCCAAATTGCAATCGCCAGGGCTTGTTCAAATGAATACGCCCGCGCAGAAAACCCCTAACTGATGAAATCAGGAAAAATATTCTCTAGCAGGTACATGTGAAAAAATGATTTATTTCTTATTTCAGAAAAGAATTAACTGTCGAACCACTAGTCTACTCCAAAACCGCTAACCGATGAAATTAGGAAAAATATTCTTTAGCAGGTACATGCGAAAAAATAATTTATTTCTTATTTTGGAAAATATTTAACTGTCGAACCATTGGCAACCATGTGAAGGGCATATGCGAGTTCGTGCTTCGTCGACCAATTCATCTCTCGCATCCATGCCTCGGCAGTTGTCAGAAGTGGTGGAGCATTCCGCATGTGCAAATGCCTCTCGACATAATGAAATTTTACGATTTCCAAGTTATATAAATATTTTAGATTTATCCTCAATTGGTTATTTTTCTTCTTTGCATCTATTTGTTGGTTTTTCTCCTTTTTCTCGACCTCTTTTTTATCTACCTCACTGCTCCACCTCGAACATCTTCTTCTTCGTTTCTCTTCAACCATATGTGCATGCTCAGCTCCAGGGTGGATTTGGGATGTTCAGAAATCGGACGCCTGGAGCTCGCCATTAAATAGGCCTTGGATGCGACAATGCTCAAGTAAGTTTCTTTGTTGCTCACTCTTCATTCTCTTTCCCTAAATTAATCTTTATTTTGTAGGTTCATCACCCCTTCTATCATTTGGAAAAGAATGAGATTTATGGGCATGGGGTCCGATGGGAAACTCAAAGCATCCATGTAAACCATCAATGCATTTACAACGCAATCAGGTGATGTAATTGTTGCCCTCAAGGAAATCCATGGAGAAATTTTTTCTTATAAAACCCTAAATGAGGAAGATGATGCTATGTTGAAAAGCTTCAAAAAATTAAATCTTAACCCAACAAAGGCATCATCGGTGTCGGTTGCTCTTGAAAAGAACACGACATTCAACAAGTTTAATGCACAAGTTCCTGAGTTCATTCCCAGAGTGCAGTCTCCCCTTCTCCATGTCCACGAAATATGTCTTGGCGAGGTCGTAGTGAGAAAAGGTGGTGTGGATGAGCACCGTCTCCTGTTTTTCCAAAGACAAAATTCACACCGGCCCGCTTAAGAAAGATGGTCGATGGATTCATCTCATCCGTCGTTGTGCCGCCATCGATGTCCACGAGGGGGAGCCTTTCCCTAAAGTGAATATGCCTTTCGGCATAATTAACGAAATAATTATAAGCTTACTTATCCGCTACAAAACAATTTTTTCAACCTACACAAATCGTTGACTTAACAAAACAAATCAAATATCTGCCCGAATATTCTTTACTTTACTCACTCTTCTTTTCTTTTCAAACCGAACTGCACTAACCTTACAATTTCAAAAAGAATGAATTAAAATAACCAAAGAGATAATTTTACCGTTCCTTAGATGTTAGAATAAAATTATGCCCCTTAAATTATTTAACATATTTAGCAGAGGAGAAAACTTTGATGAATTTAGCAGCAAATTTGGCCGTAAGAAGTCAAAGTTATATGAGAGCCTATACGGAAGGGATTTATTTTGACACGGTTTGAAGTTTTTATTTCAAAAATATCTGGAATTCTTTAGTTGTTTGAAAGGAATTTTAATTCTGAGAAATCTTTAGCTTTTCTTAAAGGGGGAGAAAGGAATTTAAAATCGTAAAGCTCACAGCATTTAAAAACTGAGAAATTTCTGGTTGTTTTAATGGCGGAGAAAGGATTGCATTCTTCTTCCACATAAGACTTGGGTATTCCTTCGGGGCTTAACAAGATTAAAATGCGATCGGGCCCCTTAAAAGAAGAGAATCAAATGGATTTAATTCCCTCCGATGTCAGTCTTACGAGTCAACACATTTCTGTGGAGAGCTAAACGGCGTTCCAGACCTGTCATTTTCCTTGCGTAATAATATAAACGACATTTCCAACACGTTAACTGTTCATTTGGCATTTCAAACCTATTAACTGTTCGTTTCCAAGTCTAAGGCAAAAAAAGGAAAAACAAACTGTTAAAAATAGTCAGAAATGTGAAAATGTCCAAACGGCCATCAATGTTCCCAACCGCTTGCCCAAATCCCGAGTCCTCTGCCCAATCGGGGACTGGGCACTACTGAAGACTCCATCCATTTCTGCCCGCCCCCTCTAGAATCTAGATATGGGGGAGATAAGGGCCCCCTATATGCGCGGGATGTGATCCTTAGGAGTTCATTGTTGGCGAAGCCGATGTCTCGGGCGGGCCGGATGCTTGGCCATGTATAGACATAAGACAGAAATGTTCGAAAGAGCCTTTCCCATAGGGGAACACCTTTAGTGTAATTATAACATCTTTTATTTTGTAATGATTTTTTCTATCATTATAATCCCTTAAGCGGTGTAACTCCACTACCAATAAGGTGACAACTACAATTTAAAAATAACTCTCACATCTAACAACATAGTAAGGTAGGAACTAGCCACTTTGTTGCTCTTATTTTTTTAATTAATGCAACATATTAGGATATATTTGTGGTGTTTGTACATTGGGCTTATTAAGGTGAAATAAATATGTGGGGGTATTTTTGGTGGGAGAATTCATGAGTTTTTGGAAGCTTGTTCTATATGTTCAAGGTGACGGAAAATTTGTGATCACGATTCTAGCTCGTGTTTAGCATTGATGACTATTTACACTTGTTTATGTTTTTTAACTATAAATAATTATAATTTCATAGATTTATTTGTAATTTTATTATTGATTGTTGAAAAATGGTGTCGAGGATTTAGACAAGGCATATTATGGTGTTGCTTGCTTTATCAAATTATCGCAAACAAAGTTGTTGGTAGCCACAGATTGTTTGTTATGAAACAACAATGCCCAACCCGTGCCACTAATGATAGTAGTCAAATGTTTGACTAAATTCTTGAGTGGGAGCCATTAAAATCGTTTCACCAAATGCACCAAATAGGCATTCATCAAGGCATAATAAAAGCATGTATTTTGGTTAGATTTTGTAGTTTTTGGTTCCTGTTTGATATATATATATATATATATATATATATATATATATATATATATATATATATATATATATATATATATGTCAAAGCATTTAAATTGCATGTGAACTATTTGATAAAACAACCAAGAGATGTTGTCATGGAATGAAGTGATTTCAGAAATCCACAAAATGAGGTTGTTGAAAATCCCTTGGGAACATTTATATGCCAAAATGGGAGCTTTAGTAGATGGACACCAGGTGTTTGACCAAAATGAGGGAACATGATATCTTTTCATGCGTATCATAATTTCCAATTACATAAGGCATGCACATTGTCAAGATCCATTAAAAGGGTTTCACCAAATACAAAAATAAAATATTCAACCCGATCAACTCACTTTAAGACATCCATCGAGGTATAATAGGAAGTGTTTTTTTGTAAGATTTTGTATTTGTAGGTGCCATGTTTGATATGTATGTCAAATGTGGAAACATACACAAGGCATGTGAACTATTTGACAAAATTCCCTAGAGAGATGTCATCTCATGGAATGTAATGATTTTAGGATATTCACAAAATGGGGTTGTTGAAAAAATGAGGGGAACATATAAATGCTAGAATGGGAGCTTTAGCAGATGAACACTAGGTGTTTGACAAAATGATGGAAAGTGCTATATTTTCATGAAATATAATAATTGTAGCTTCAAAAAGACATGGGCATCCTCAATAACCATTAAGGCTATTTCAACAAATGCAAAAGGAAATTCAACTAGATCAACTCACTTTTTCGACATACTTGAGGGGCATGGCAAAAATAAGAGCTTTGCATCAAGGCATGGACATCCATTAACGTGTAATGAGTGTTTTTTTATCATATGTTGTGGTTGTACACCATTTTTTTAACCTCCCCATCAATACAAACTTAAAACAATTTCGGATATCATACATTTTCCTGCAAATTACCACTCCAAAATACTTAATGTTATCCCTTGAGTTTCAATGTATTCAATCATGTCTACACAGCAAAGAGATTTGTTTAAATATTCAGTAATGGGATTGTCGGGGTTTTTGTGTATGTGCTTCAATATACCTTATAGGTGGGCCAAATCCCACAACACAATTATGCTTTGTATTACGATGTTAATGATGTCGAGAATGTATACATTATAACTCCAATTTCAAGAAAATTGCATTGACATGGGGTTTCACAAAGGATGGTTAAAGAGTTGTTACAAGTGCATCCTCCACCCATGACACCAATGTGGCTGGTGGAATGTTTTGGCCTCTCCACCTTTCACTCGGTAGTTGCATCATTTCCATTGGTATCCCCATTTACAACATCTCGCGGATCTCTTTGTGGCCATCCAATTGTCTTTTGAGACGACATTTCCATTTCACGTTGTTCCATCGATATCCTATGTTTTATATTTCATTGTTGGAAAAGAGAATTTTCATCAATATCTCTACACTTGTTGGTGATAACCACTATGTTGAAATAGTCAACAATAGGGGTGTCGAGGTTCTTGGGCTTGTGCTTCCGCATATTTCTAGGTAGGTCGAGTCCATGCTACAATTACACCTCAAATTACACGACCATTGATACTTTAGAGGGTATTGGTCTACGAACAATTTTCATGTGGAGGATTTCCCACATTGGAATGACACCTCCAAACAATTTCAAAATCTATTTACCATTCCTTAGTATTGATTTCAAACAAAAATTATTATTTGTATGGGCGAGGAAGGTTATAGCCAAGTGCAATTGAATCCCTCTCAAAATGGTATGTCTTTGTAATTATCTAAAAATAAAAGATTTGACATTACAAAAAGTATTTATTGGCATTCGAGTATTAAACAACCTTGAATCACTTTTAGAGCTACTTCCAAGGTAAGTTGCCTCAAGGATCTATACATTGCACCCCATTTTTCCTTAGAGCAGTTCATAACATGGACACATGGTCCATATGTGACTTGCAAGAAGAAATAAGAGGATCATTTGCGTCCCCTCCAACAGTCAATTGCCAAATTTAAGGCCATTTGCTAACATCATTCCAACGTGTCTAAGATATTCTCATTGTTGAAATGATTTTCATTGGCCCCACTTCACTTTCCCTTGTTGACCTCTACCTCCGAGAGGCCTTCACCCATTGCAAAAAAACCCCTTTTGGTAATAGGTTAATCATTCTTAATGGTGCCCAATGTTAGTTGCCTCCTTTAAAGGATATACC
Source organism: Taxus wallichiana var. yunnanensis (assembly GCA_018340775.1). Classification (NCBI taxonomy): domain Eukaryota; kingdom Viridiplantae; phylum Streptophyta; class Pinopsida; order Cupressales; family Taxaceae; genus Taxus; species Taxus wallichiana. The sequence continues at coordinate 522,322,705 of CM031236.1, read as the reverse complement.
TATATATGTTCGGAATTCATGTATATGAAGCCCTAACACCTACTTATATCGTAGATTTTGTTTCAAAATATGTTTCAAGATGTCTTGTATGACTTACACCCACCTCAATAAAAAAAGGGGAGCAATGCCTCTAGCTCTATACCGCTTGTGGGCTTCCCTGAAATCATTATGTCTCCAACTCATTACTTCTTCCTTTGACCTTGAGGTAATAGATCTCTCTCTTTTTCATGTGCTTCACTAATTGATTCTTTCTCCTGATTCAATATTCCATCTTCCCTCCTATTCAAATCAACTTTACCTTACACTCTCATCAATATCTTCCCTCATCTACATAACAAGATGCATTTCCTTAAACTCTTTCCTTTCACATCTTCCCATGCATAAGATGTAGTGTGTGTTTTTGTGCCTATCAACGTTTCCATTGCACCCCTTTGGTGTGATTGCTAATTTACTTCTTAATTTATCCACATTATTTTACACACTACAAAATATATGCATTATTACACCGAAGGCATTTGACCTTTGCTAAAACACGAGCACAAATTGACAACATGTATGCGTGGTCGACTTGATCTTGTCCGTCCATACCCTAACCCGTATCAACAACCTTGAATTGATCTCCACCATCCACATGCGTGTTTTCAATTGATCACTACTCGACGAGAGATTGTTCGTCCTTCCGATAAAAGGGAAGGGTTTCACGGTGAATAGAGAGCAATGGCGAGCTCAACATTTCGTGAAAAATGTGGAGACAAATGTGTCGAGTGTTGAGGATGACACCTAGGAATATATGTGTCATGTCTCCTATGCTTCGCATGACAAGTGCAACAACGCAATAGAGGAAGCTTTTAATGCCCAAATTCTAGGCGAACCCTAATAATCAACACATTTTCCAAGTTTACGGATTGCCTTTTCCTTTTCATATATTCAATATTTAAACATTCCTTTTAATATTACTCACACGATAAATTAAAACTAGTAGTTGCTCTTCCACGGGAGCAAGGATACATTGTGATTTTAGTAGGAATAGGAAGCCAAGAACTAGGTGGGTTTTAAAGCATACTATTGTTTATAACAACTCATAGTTGTTTCCAGCTACAATTGTGTATATAAAGATTGAGGTTTTCATTATGGCATCCCCCCTTTTGACATATAATTAAGCCAACCAATTAGCATGAGATTAAGTTTTGGATTGAATGAGAATTTTTAAAATAGTAGAAACAATATCAAGAGAGGCATGTTGTATTAGTGACAGTAAGACATGTAGTTAAAGATAATTGAATAGAAATTTCATAAATATATATTATGAAGATAAATTCAATCAAACATAGCCTTTATATTTACTATCTTGACCATCCTTTCTTCTATTTAAAACTAATCTATCCACAAATATTAGAGTAATTAAAAAATATTATAATATTATAAAAATAAACGAAGAGAAAAGCATAGGATTTCATCTTTGTCAAATAATCATCACTAAATTATAAAGTCAAAATTAATGATATCTATTAACTTATATAATGAAAAATGAACATGGTTAATAAAGAGGTTAGGAGATCCGCTCTTTATCAACTTTCAATATCAAACAAAAATCAAAAACACCAATTACTAAACCAAACTATATATATTAAAAAAATAATCAAATATTTTAATTATTAAACCAAAATACAAAATAAATAGTTAGAGTTAATACAATATCTTTAAAGAATTGAAAATATTTGTTATGTTTATGTTTTAATATTATTTTTCAAATTATGTATAAAAATAATATTGAATAAATTATACTAAAAAAAAATTCTATTTTAACAAATTTCAACATAAATTATTATAATTGATACAAAAATTTAGGTATAAGGTGAAAGAAATGGAAATCTTAAAATGGGAAAAGTAATAATTTTGTGAAATTTAAATATCATGTATATACACTTCAAAAATCCAAAATATATCACATTTGATGATTACAATCTATGTATTTCAATGACACTCTTGAACCTAGATGCTACAACATATGTATTTTAAAAGCACTCTTGAACTCTAAGAATTTAAGTTAATAATAGTTATGACCAATTCATATAATGTCAAGTGCTATAAAGTAATTTTGCATTAAATGTTCTTCTCATAAAAAATAAGGGTTGTGATAGAAAATGGTCAATAAATGCAAATATTAAAAACTAGTGGTACCAATATTAGAATTTACGTAACTCTTATGGCTATGGCTACAATTAAGGCTCCATATAAACCATCGCTATTGGAAGCAGGGAGATAAAATGAACCTTCCACTAGGAAGAGGAATAACAACCTTCTAAAATATACCACCAAGCCCACAAATCTTTAAGTAGTTGAAAATTTTAGTGGTTCCATACACCATTCGGTCTTTGTGAGCATAATTAAAACTATTTCATTTCATTGCATTGCAATCCTTTCATTGATAAAAAAATAATATTATTCGCAGAGAAAACAATTTATTTTTGTGGTTAGAAATAGGTGTAATACAAAATTTAATACAAACGAAAATACAAAAATTAAAACATGTTATAATGTTAAAAGTGAAGGTGTGTGTGGCGTGGGAAAATTGTATGAGAGAACAAGGGGAATTCTACACCATTTGAGAGGGGGTGGATCTATTTCCACTTTCCCATCAAAACAACACAAATAATTTAATAAGGAAAACCTATATAGGCACATCCCAAATGATATTGTTTTGCTTTGAAACTTTTCTAGACATGTCACATCAGTCACCTAAGAACTTCCACTACTCAATAAATTAAATGGGAAAAAGGTAAAAGGCCACATTATTAACCATGATTCCACGTGGCACACTAGCATTACATGCGGGAATATACATGCTATATTTTTACAACATTTTGAAAAAAACTTGTCGTTTAAAAGCAATTCCACAATGTCACATCGCCCTCTTAGAGCATGGTCCCATGGAGGGGGCTCCATAAATATCTCAGCAGAGGCTCTTGAGAAAATTTAGGAGCATTTTAGCAATTTTAAGGTTCCATGTTTTTTTATTAGTTTCCTCAACAATACCCATTGAGATATTATAGGATCTCATTGGATTTTTATGATTATTTGTAGGTAAATAAAATCATATTTCCCTCTAAAATCACCAAAAATAATGGCGGAATGCATATTATATTCCACATGGACAAAAATCAGCCTAAATTGTAGGGGGAAACTCCAGACCCCCTCTCTAGCGACCTCTTAAGTTTAGGGGGCAAAAAAGTGGAGCTCCTATTTTTAGGCCTAGATTCTATTATTTCCTGTAGGTGCCTTTAAAAACAATCATAGTACCTTCCATTGCGCAAGAATATAGAAGTTGCAACCCCTCCATGGGACCATGCTCTACTTGTTTTCCCACCATAGATTTTGCCATTATCGGATCTCATTCTCTTGAAACAAGTGTGTTTATCAACAGTTAAAAAAAAGTCATTCTATTTTTAGAGAAACATTATATAATTGAGAGGAGGACTCGTCATTATAGAGACATGTCGTCGTCATCCTCAACATTATTGGTAAATTGGACAAAATTTCGACGCGTGCAAAACCCAGGGAGAGGGGCTAGAGTGGTAAACCCTAAGTTAAAGGGTCCACAAAATCAATTGTTTATTGTATGGGATTGTGATTTTTTCATTAATATGTAGTTTGATTTATGTTAGCTTATATTTTTTCTTTGGAATGTTCAATTGGAGGGAAAGTCATATTTTGAATTGATTTAAAATAATAAATTTGAGTTACACTACAACCATGGTGGAAACCAATACTTGAATATGGGTGAAAATGCTTGAACATTGAATTTTTATACTTGTACATGGGTGAGAGGTCTTACATGTCATGATGTGATTGGCTACTCTACATAATTATTATGTCAAAAATAAATAACTACTACATAATACTATGACAACTATTGGGTATTGTGTGATCAATAGTCATGTCAACTATTGACCCCGTCAAATACATCTCTTGAGTCCTATTGTTGAAGAGTTTTTCATCTCAACGTGTACTTACTTAATCAAAGGACGTATGGCCGATCGTGCTTGGTCACATGGTTTTTGTCAAGTTCCCAACTTTCTATACTCGTGCGGTTTTTATCTTTGGTTTTATTTGTCTTTGGAGGGAATCAATGGTTTGGGCGGTGCCACATATACTTCAAAGCAAATGCAATGGACATGTCTGAAACTAGACCCCACAATCTTTGCTAGCTTCCTCCATGCTTGCGCCAGATGGGTACGTTTGAAACAGGAAATGGGCGCGTACAAGAATTTTTAAGAGGGATTTTGGTCTGATGTTGTAGTCATTGCTCAGGTAGATATGCATGCAATGTGCAAGCTTTTAGTAGGGTATGTGCGTGCACAACAGCCGTGTAAACTGTTTGACAAAATGCCTCAAAGAAATTGCAGTTTCATCATCAACAATGGTTGCAGGTTTTGCACAAAACGGGTTTGTTGTAAAGGCCTTAGAATCAGTCAAACAAATGTGTCTCACTCTTGATGCAATTCTCACTCTCGATGCAATTCTCACTCTCGATGATGGACCGTTGCAGATCCGTCTATATCTGCTCTTTTGAGCTTATCTCTTCGCTTCCGTTTGTCCGTGCCTCATTTAGGGCTCTCGGCCTTGTCCGGGCTTCTCTGTTCTGCTTTGATCGTCTGTTTAATGTTTTACACGTTTTTGCATTGCCCGGCCTTAATTGAAAAGTGGGTTTTTTATTTTTTTTTTCTAGGTCGATTGTTTTATTTTAAAGTAAGTGTGGTCGCTTTAATCAAGTGGCATGTTTATTATAGGTCGGTCAATTTTATTACAATGGTGGTTTTAATATATGAAAAGTGGGTGTCCGTGTTAAAATAAAAAGAGGTGCATTTTATTAAGGGTGAGTATTTATTTGTTATGTGGGATTTAAAGATAAGGTGAGTGGGGTGTTTATTCATAGTGGGCAAGTTTTTTTTAAAAGTGGCTTTTAAATTATTGATTAGATCTTACTCTAAATAGGGTCTAATATTTTTAAATAAGGTGCATTTTTTAAATAAAGGGTAAGTTTTTAAGATCTTAGTTGTTTTTTTTATCTAATTTAAATTCTTAAGGTTTTTAATTAATTAAGTGATAATTAGTCTTTAGGGGTATTTAATTAATTTAAGGTTTTCTAACTTAATTAAGCTCTTTAATTCTAATTATTCATTAGAATTAATTAATTAATTAGCTAATTCATCTTAGATTAGTAAAATTTGTCGTAAATTAACGTTTAGAGTATTTTTTTGTCTCACTCTCGATGCAAGCCCACTTCACAACCATTGGTAACATTCTCATTGTCTGTGCGCAAATGGGAGCTTAAGAACAAGGTATGCGCATCCATTAAGCATATTGGAGCAAGGGGATGACTATTACAATTACACACACCACACATATATATAAATATAAATACTAAAAATATACAGATAAATTTGAGAGCTTTTATGAATAGCAGTTCATATTTATATATCAGTCCACCATGTGCATACAATCACATGGAGACGTCCATATTAACAACTCAACAACATATATATAACTATACTAATGTTATATGTCCATATAACCTTTAATATTAATGCATGTTGTTGGTTTTCATAGTATGTTCATGACAATTCACCATGTGCATTTGTGCTCAAAATTTTCTATATTTATATATCACTCTTGATTCTTAATATGTCTTTGTAATACAACATATTCGGGTGCGGGGGGACATTTCCCTCTCATCCCGTCGTCTTAGGATGTCTTGTTTTTCAGGGGGTACGTGTCCCTGCGTAACATTGCTTTAAATAAATATTTGTCCATGCATGCATTTAAAGTGCTCTTTAGACAAGTTGGTGAGCATATTTTGATGGAGCACTAGAATGTGTGGAGGTCTTGGGGGTTTGGTGATATTCCATCCTTTGGAGGCAGTTCAAAGTAACACATATGGTGACTCCATAGGTCTAACAAACTCATTTTCTCAGTCAACAAACCACCTTTCATCAATTCAGTCCTCTTTTCTATGAAGTTGTGCAATCATGACTCCCACATTGAATTACAGGTCCCATCTCAACAATAAAAGTGATAGTATCTTGTCCATTAAAATCAAAGCAAAAAACATAAAAGCGATCGTTGCATGTGTCCACGATGCTCATTGTTATCAAGAATTATATGACTTTTTCTTACACAATTGATCAGATCCCACATGTCAGCGTCAGTGTCAACTTCTCTTTTCACTGACATTTGATAAATTTTAACCTGGAGTTGCTTTTACGAATGGCTCTCTTTTTTGATTGCATCATATCTTTGACAATAGTTTAGATGTTTTTGTGATTTTAGTCATAAAATATTTTATGACTTGATGTCTTAGTCTACACTACTTTATCTCTAGGCGGTGGCAAGATAAGAGTTTGGGAGCAGGGTATGGACATCCATCAGAGTAAAATGGGAGGTAATTTTTGTCAAATGTTGTAGTTGTACTATATTGGTCTCTCCTACCCATCACAAAAAACTTAAAACAATTTAAAATAGCATACATTTCACTGAAAATTACAACTCCAACAAACTTAACATTGTTATCCTCTCCGGGGTAATTTACAACTCATGTGCAATTGCTAGTTAATAAATATTTATTGTGAATATTTCGATCGTCGACCTTGTGGACCATATTGATGACCTCCGATAAATTTGAGTCGCTCGACCAACGACTTTGTGGGCCTATAAATTTGAGACATATATTAATGTCGTTAGGCTATGGCAATTTATCGAGTTCATCTACATTTGTAGTTGGGTCATCCGATCTTGACATCCATGTAGGTAGCCCAATGGTGAGTAGAAAGTCATTCAAGTAATATATTCCTGTAGAAGTTAAATACAACGTCACCCTATGTATGTCAAACAATAATTTAGGACGATGTATTTTTCAATATCGCTAATTGCAAAATAGAGTTATTTATATACTAATAATATATATAAAAGATTAATATGTGTTTACTTAAGTTTTTAATATATGTGTTTATTCAATTTGTGTTTATTTATTTATGTGTATATATTGAATTGTGCGGTGATGTGGATAATGAAGCGAGATTGAGCCGATACTGAAGAGAGTAAATATAATAACCGTTATTTGGGTGGGAACAATTTGAGCCGTGGAATAGGTGCGGGACATGTAGGGTTTTAATTCCCACCTTTTTATTTCCAACTTTCAGTTCATGTCTCGCTTCAATTAGCAAATTAAATGTCATTGCACTAAAAACTGGCGCGCCATAAAAATTAAAAGAACAAAACAGAAAAGCTCAATCAACAAATAAATTCTTCCTTCCATTCATATGTCTAATCCCTAAAGGGAAACCGTTATTGATGAGTGTTCATGCATCGGTTGTTTTTCTTGTGATTACTCAAGCTTGAAACTTAAAAGCATATCGTTAAAGTGCTACAAGAAACAACTAGTGTGGTTGGTTTTGAAAATTTCCCTGTTGAATTCTCGCCAATTTTTAATTTTGGCCCCTTTAAGCTCGCATTTCACTCTTGTGAATAATGTGCACGAGATTGAGACGATTAAGTGGAGCACATATAACATATATTATTGGGCAGGAATAGTTTTCTCCATGGAATAAGTGTGGGGCATGCGAGTATCTAATTCCCACCTTTTAATTTCCACGATATAAGTGTGGGGCATGCGAGTATCTAATTCCCACCTTTTAATTTCCACGATACCATTCATGTTTATATCTTAACTATCAAATTAAATGCCATCCAATCGAAAGCCAAAGTGCTTTATGAAATAAAAACATAACAATCTTTGACCGATGGATAAAATCTACCTTTCTTCAAACATATTGAATTTTTGGCATTTTTATTTTGGCCACTTTAAGTGTAAATTACACTCATGTGGATAATGCAAGCGGGATTAAGATGATAAAATGACAATTATCAATGATTGTTCAAGCATCACCTGTTTTGTTGTAAGTACTTGATCTTGAAACCAAAAACATACATTTTTTGGGTTTTCCTCATGTTTACATTTTGGTCCATTTAAACTTAAATTGCATTAATGTGTGTAATATAGAGACAAAAATGGAGCATATAACATATATTATTTGGGTGGGAACAATCTAAGTTGTGGAATAAGTGCAGGCATGCACGTATTTGATTCTTTCTAACCTTCAATTCATGTCTTTGTCTTCCTTGAACATTCCTTTTATGTGTCCTCACTACCTGATCCCATGGGAGTAATGCTAGTTGTTAGGTTGTCATCTCAAGATACCTCCCTCCCGAGCATCTTCTGGCCAAAAACACATTGCATTGCCCTTCTCGCTTCTAGGTGTACTTCATCTACATCATCCATACTTGGAAAAATTACGTGCCTCATGACTAGAGACAAACCCTATTCGTTTCCTCGATAGCTACATATAAGCCCTAATCGTAATTATTTATGAAACCCCCCTACCGGGGTTTTAGATCCACTCCACATATCTTTGTCTCTTATAAAAATGTTATTTGGTCGGGAATAGTCCGAGTAGTGGAATAGGTGAGGGACACACATGGTTTTAATTCCCCATCTTTTAATTTATGATTTTCTATTCATGTCTTCCCCTTATTTAGAAAATTAAATGTCGTGCACTCAAAAAACTTTACACCATATAAAAGTAAAATAAAAAAATAGAAAACCTTGTTTAACGGATAAAATATTCCTTTCGTTCATATTTCCATTCCCTAAAGGGGCTCAATTATTGATGAGTGTTCCTACATCGCCTTCATTTCCTACAATTATTCGAGCTTGAAACTTAAAAGTGTGCTTGTAAAGTGCTACAAGAAGTAACCAATGTGATTGGGTTTCGAACATGGCCCGTGTTGAATTCTTTCCAATATATATATTTTTATTTTGGCCCCTTTAAGATCGCATTTCACTCACGTGAATAATGTGCACAAGCTTGAAATGATTAAGTGGAACACAAATAAAAAATGTTATTTTAGTAGGAAAAGTTTGCTCTGTGGAATAAGTGGGATGCCATGTGAGTATTTAATTTCCACATTTTAATTTCCAACATTCCATTCATGTCTACGTCTTACCTATCAAATTAACCGTCGTCGAATCAAAATTCTTGGTGGCACACAAAATTGAGATGATTAGGTGGAGTATAGACAACAAATATCATTTGGGTAGGAAGAATCGCTTCATGGTAGAGGTGTGGAACATGTACGTAATTAATTCCCAACATTCCATTCATGTCTACGTCTTACCTATCAAATTAGCCGTCATCCAATCGAAATCCTTAGTGTCATGAAATTAAAAAAATGGCAACCTTGATCGACAAATATAATCTACCTTTCATTGATATACATAATGGCTTGAGGACCTCAATTATCAATGGTTGTTTCGTACACCACCTATTTTCCTACAATTACTCGAGCTTACAACTAGAAAGAAAGGCTACAAATTGCTACAAGATGCAAGCATTCCAAATGGGTTTTTAACCCTAAACCTTTTCGAGTTTCCCCATTTTTATTGTTCTTTTTGTGAGATTGAAATACTTAAGTGGAGCTTGGTTAACATATATTATTTGTGTAGGAAATATTTGATCCGTGGAATAGGTGTGGTACATGCAAGTATTTAATTCACACCTTTTAATTTCCAACATTTCATTCATGTTTGTGTCTTGTCTATCAAATTAAAAACTAAAAAGGTGGGCTACAAATTGCTACAAGAAGCAAACATTGCATTTGGGTTTCGAACCTTAGACATATTGTAATTCTCCATTTTTTTGACCCCTTAAGTTCATGTGTATAGTCTCGAGTGATATCACAACTATAAAGTTGAGCACATATAACAAAGATTTTTTTGGGAGGAATAATTTGAGCCGTGGAATAGGTGTGGGGTGATGGTTGTTGATGACATAAACCTTACTCAAGTTTCAACAACAACACATTGCTTACTTTCCTTCTCTCCTCCACGCTTCATTCCTCCACCCCTTCCCTTTCGGCATTCACAAAGGAGATGGGCACCATTTCTTCCCTAGTTGCAAACAAGGAACAACATATTTTTATTCATGGTTTTGGGAATGATATTGTTGAAGTTTTTATGTCATTAACTCTACTATATGTTGACAATCTGACACTATCACGACTATTGCTTTGAGGAATAACCATTTTGTTGTCCTGATAGCTAGAGAGAAACCCTAATCCAAATTACGTGTGATCACTACCTTTTATACCAGTCCACTCCACGTCTTCTCGTCTCTCTTGTGTCCCATGGAACAAGTACTCCAATTTTCCTTACATTTACATGTTTTCTTACTACCCAATACATGCAAGAGCTGAAATTGCAAACAATTTTTCACTTAGCCAAGATTGTTCAACCATTCGTTACATTCGAAATATCTCCGCTTGATTGCATCGATGTCTCACACAACGAACCTTTTCTACTTCAAACAATAGACAAAAAGTAATGTGATTGTTGGAGGGTGGAGTTTCGGATTGCTTCCTCATTCCAATTTTTCCGCCCTTGTACTTTTCCACCCTCAACCCCTTCTTCTTTTCTACTCTGCCTCTACCATTCTTTCTCTCCCTCCACGTGGACTACTTCACTAGATCCCCTTTCGCATTTCCATCATACATTTTATGTCCCATTGCTAGTTTTATGTACACTTTGCTAGTTTTATGTACACTAAGTACACATGTTTAAGAACGTGGGGGTTGAACGAAGGTCACAAGACCTAAAACACAGGCGATGATGGCACCCACAGTCACCATTACTTCGTTGCCCCGCCAAGCTCCAAGCCTCATAGCATTCATGCCCAGGGACCATTTTCTCTACGTATCCAAATGCTCTTCTCCCTACGTTATTCCCCGTTCAATTTATAAGAAAAACTACCTCAAAATCCAATGCCAGAAGGAAAAACACAGAGAATGTTTCAAGGACAAGAACGCCCAAATTGGTGGTTTGGGTTTCGCTGCACTCGATGCTCTCAAATCAGATAAATCCCCCAAAACCAGAACCAAAAACCCCGGAAAATGACTCACAATCATTGCACAAAATTGAAGAGAAAAAGACCAACATTGCTCTTCAAGAGAACAGGGAACACAATGACAGAAACCCATCACCCGAGGATTCGATTTGGATAAAAATGATGATATTTCGCATTTGAATTCAAGGGAAGAAATTAAACCCTCTTTGAGTGGAGAGGATATTCTTTTGGCATTGCAGAGGGCGTCTGCGCAGAAAGCAAACGAACAACGCCGCAGAAAGGCAAAAAAGAAAAATGCAAGCAGAGCGGATAGTACCAGGAGAGACTCTATAGGAATGGTTCCTAGAATTTTGGGCGAAGTTAGGCCTATTACTGTAAAACCTGAATGGGGTGCTCGAATTGAGAGCCTTGAAAAACGTTTGAAGGAATTGAAAGAAAGTGCAGATTTTGCATGAAATTGGCAGTAATGAGGGAATTTCCATCCTTATGCGCTTGCAATTTTTTGGGTATTTATGTCTTCTTCCCATTTTAAGCAATGAGATGAATGTATATTATTTCTGTATTGAAGATAAGTGACATTACTTTTCAGTAAAACAGGGGTTTCTTAAACGTTTTCAGTAGGTTTTGTGGATACATAGACAGAGATTTTTTCATGTCCACGAAACCAAAACAGTCCATAGAACCCCAAGAATACAAAGTATTGCAGAAGATGCGAGAAACCGCTGAAAGAGTGGTTTATAGAGGTGACGTTTTAGGTTGAATCTCTGCAGCTTTTTTTATCCTGAAGCCTGATCGTCTTACTGTTAACCTGATCAGAAGTTACCCTGTTTTCTCAACGGGCACCCCTCCAAAGATGGTAGACATAGAAACCCCTTGAAACCGTCCGAAAAGCTACTCTGTTTCAATCACACCCCAGACATAAAATAGACATATTCTCTCTTCCCACCTTTCTTTCGGGGTCTTGCATCTAACAGTCAGGCTCCTGAGTTGGTTTGAGCTAATCTTCAATTGAGCTATGAGCATTGTCACTTTATTTTTGCCTCTATGTAAGCTTTTTGGTCATGTTCATATGTAGGGTAGGGTTAAATTTGGTGATGCAGTATTGTGACTTCCTACCAAGTTGTCGAAGTTCCACAGGGCTAGCATGCATTTTTCTTTCATTTAGTTTTTTATTTCCTGATTGCATTTGGGCATTCATGCAGGTTGATAAACTAACTATTCATCCATCTGTTGTTTTGTTTCATCCATGCCCTCTTTCTTTTGTTCAGCTCTTCTCCCATTATATCTTTGGCCTCATGTACACCTCCATGCTCCCTGTTTTCTTTAGATAGCCTAGAAGTTGAAGAATAGCTGTCAATCATAGCTTTTGCCTTCCTCAATAAAGTATTTGTTTCTGCTAGAAAGATCACGTGTGGGACTGAAGCCTTAATTTTGAAGTTACTTGTGATTAGGTGTTTCCAAATTCTCTCAATTTGTCTCTATTCTAGACCCAATGTGCTGCTCACCCAAACATCAATTATATAAAGCACCACTAGCACGATTGTGGCGGTCTTCCAACTCCACAATTTTGCATCTTCACACCAGTTTTCAAGAGAGTATAGCTCTTTCCAATCTACTCGAATTCTCTGTGTCCTACATGATTTCCTACTAACTTTGTTTGGGAAGTCTCGCAATGCAGTAACAAAACTCTTAAGCTTTTACTGTTGTGGCATGTCCCTATAATGCACTATTGTTGCATGTCCCTGTAATAGGCCAACTGTGTAAAGGCGGGAGCAGATCTATGAATAGGAGATGTTGTTAGAGCATTTACAGGACCTAAATCATCGACAGGTTCTCCAAGAACATTAAAAATTCTTCCGAGAGTAGTTTCACCAAGCTATTGTGGCATGTTCCTATAATGGTTATTGGAGGGAGATCTAATTTTTGTATTTCCCGAATGAATAACATTTCACGAGACTGTCCAGGGTTTAAAAATATGAGTTGTAACCCCCTCCGTGCAACCGCTGTAAGATTGGTTTTTAGGAAAAGCATTGATTTCTCTATTAGCTTGCGCTTTCAGTGGATCATAGTATAATTAAATCCCTGTGTGACTACCAAAAGAGAAAATGTGTAGTAGACACGGATCTATATACAGGTAGTTAGAGGGAAATTTCAATGGTAATTTAATGCTTAGAATTGATGGTGAAGAGAATTTAAAAAAATATCCGCATCCATGATGAAATTAAATTTATGTTTATTTTTTTGTCATATCAATCAGCCATTTAGCTAATATGCATGAACCAAGGCGCAGCAAACTTATATGTGGTTCTGGGAAGGAGTTATGTCAGATGTGGCAGTGTTTCCCAATTTGAGATTTGCGGAGTTGGAGATATAGTATATACACATTCTTACAGTTACATAGATGCATGCATACATATATGATACGTCTTACCAAATTATGAGATCATAAATTTGGTTGCATATCGCCTTCCTTAATAAGGTGCAGGCGATAAAGTACAATTTTTATTAGTGAAGACCCATATACACTAGTATGTGCATATTGTATCAAAAAAATGTTGTACTTGGTATCTATGATGATGAACAGCATGAAACCGATTTTCTGACCATGCATTGCATGATCAGGAAGGTCAAAGAGCATATGGTGTTTTTTGTTTATATTACCCACTTTGGTCTGCATGTGATTCATATTTGTTCAGTATGTTTGCATGTTCTCCAATCTAGTTAATGAACTGTAAGTTTTGGTTTAGCCATTTCTGTAACAAATTGCTTGTGGTATTGCACCATTTTTTTCTCAAAGCAATAATTTGACTGTCTTTGGCAACGAATTTCAGTTTTAACTTAGTTGTTTTTGAAAATTCATCTAAATGGCAGGAGGATTTTCTTTTTCCATTAGGGTACCACTGCAGAGATGCATTGTAGTCGACATAGAAAATTTTGAGTCTATTGAGTTTGATTTTGGTAAGTATTGATTTAAGGACACTTTCTTAGGTGCTTGGTTGTAAGCAAACAACATTTGCCTGCTTTGCAAGGGTTATACGTCCGGAAGTAGGAACTATAGTACATTGTAGAATGGCTATGCAGGTAGATGAAGAAACTATTGGCTGATTGCTCGAATTTTGCTCTAAATGTTGCCATTAGTTCCTATGGCGATGATAGCAATCTTTTTCATAAACTCATTACCACGGTATTAGGCATGTACAGAGGACAAGAATCCAATCAGCAAGTGCACATATTCCCTTACACACATTGAAAATTGGAGTATGACTAACTACCCATTGAATGTTGCGACTGTCATTGAGCAACAGAAAAGGCATTTTTTCATGCATCTCTACCCATTCACTAGAAAGAGAATTAAACAACCATAAGTGCACGGGGATAAGGGAGGTATACATTTTGCTTAGAAAGAGCAGGATGGAGCCTTTGCAATTTTGTGGCTATAATTTTGGTCCAGTTGATTGTTGATTGTTATGGCATAAGTTAGCATTGCACAGACTGGTCAACTGAATAGAACGATAGCCTACAAGTCACCGTTCGCTAGCGTTAGGCAGCTTACAAGCTCAAGTTCAGCACAATCGCATATGGGAGTGTTGAAGTATTCTTAAGCATACAACAACAGTGATTCTCATTCAGCAGTTATTTTCCTATATTTCGATTGATTATTTATATATTTGTCAATGTTTGAGGAGAACCTCTAGAACTATTCTTCTAAATACTTGTAGCAGCAAGAGAACTATTGGCATAATCTTTAGGCAGTTAAGCTAGAAGTGGTGAAAGGTTTTTATTTGTTTACTTTATCATTTTAGCCGTGTGTTCTCTTATGCTTCTAGTTTGGATTTGGAGAGGGCTACCGTACCGTATAATTGATATTTCAATATGCCAAGAAATTTATTTATTTTAGTTTCTGTTTTACAAACATCTCTTCTGATTTGAAATGGATCAATTGAAATAACTGAAGTCAGATGTAATTCAATTGGATGGTTTATCTCCATTAAGGCACTAACACTCACACTCACCTTCCTAAGGCAAATGCCGAAAACTCAACATGAGGAGAAGATTGATGGCAGAGGCAAAACAACCAATGCAGAGTGATGGGTAAGGATATGTGCACCTTACAAGATGTGTGTTGGGTCTTTATCTGTGGCACATTAGGCCCAGACCAATCTGTCTCTTACACATTAGTTATGTAGATCAACATTTTGCTAACTAAGCTACATGTTCACCCATGGTCAAACATGTGACTTACAAACAGGCTTTATGTTCACTCAGGGCCGAACATGTCACAAACAAATTACATGTTCATCAATGTCCAAACATGACACTTACAGACAGGCGACATGTTCACCATTGGGTGAACATGTCTTTTTGATAGGAAAAAGAAAAAGAACCATCACGGAAGAGACAAAAACACTCCATTTCCCGCCTGTTGGTTTTCCATAAATCCAGAAGTTTGTGTTGACATTGATGGCATGTTTGTAAGACAAATACATGTAATTGGCATGCATTTTGATCATCTGTTTTCATCCTCTTCATTACAGTTGCTTCAAGGGAGGTTGTAGCGTATGCATTCCAGTTGAGTTTAAGAGATGTTATGAAGTATTTTGAGTAAGTTGTAGGGCAAAGCAAGTGGGAAGGAGCATTCTAGAGGTGTTCAAGTAGACCTACAACGTTCTTGATGGCTCCAAAGACGAGCATTGGCATGCATTATTTCTGATTTCAGCTGACATAGGGAGGCACAGTCCCACTTTATTGGAGTTTCATCCACATTGGGTTTATCCAAAGGTATATTTTGTGTCCCATTTGTTGTGGGATGTCATGTTCATCTTTTCTGTGGATTGTATTTCCAGCATTTAAACAAAAATGAAATTCTATAGGAACCTGAATTTAAGCTTAGTTCTTAATTTATATAAAATGTAGCATTCCAGAATACCAACATCAACAAAACTTGTAAATATAAAATAGAAATAACTGACAAACAGTAGAACTGGGGGCACCTCCACACCCGAGGTTGGATTGCATGTGCAAATCTGAATGAAACAAACAAGCTCTCACACAATGGTGGCTATCTATTTGTATTGATATGTTGTAATTGTTAAAAGATACATTCTTTAGGGCTTTCCCACTTTTTTATATTCGAACCACCAAAAATCCTAATTAATCCATGAGTAGGTCATGACCTAACTCTTAATTTATTCTAAACACCCCAAAATATAACATAAAAATTATACCAAGCACATAAACGGTGTGTTTAGGTACTGAACAAAAACATCGAATAAAAATGTGTGATCTATTTTTTTGTTCCGACTCAATTACTATTTTTCACATATCAAGATAATGGGAGGTTCTGCTCACAAAGGCGTTATGTAATTAGTGGTGTCATGAAGTTAATGTTTTACAATTATTTGTTTGGATGGCATTCCAATAGTCATATTCCTCTATAAGTGTTGGGCAATTTGACATGCAAATTTTATCTTGTGCCATCTCATACCACATAAGATAGCTAGAATATTAAATATGTTCAAAATTTTCCTAACAAAACTATGAAGTCATATCTTGGAGTGTTTTTGCAGTTTTTATGGTGCACCGTGTGGCAGTTAGATGTTGGTAAGTGGATGCAAGTCATAAAGGCTCTACACAAGGTTATGAAGACATGACATGTTGAGAAGCAAGGAATGAGTGTGTAAAAGTGTTGTAAGGTTGTGATTTGATGCTCAACATTGTAAGGCCTTGTGATGCACGCGTATCTAGGTTCATGCACAATTGTGTCAACCAAAAACACTTTGTCCTACAAATAAAGTTTTGTGCATTCTCTGTGCCACTTTTGAGCAAGCCACAAAATATTTTCCTTGTCTTAACTCATTTTTGGATGATGCTTGAAGTTGGCTCATGTTGCACAAGCTTCTCTACAACCACACAATGTTGGGGAATCCCGCACAAGTTTGTTTGATGCCACAAAAGCTTGCACAAAGTCGTGAAGTATTGTGAGAGCTACGGATGCTTGTCCAAGCTGCCAATGCCTATATGGAACCGTAAACATTGTTGTCACACTCTTAGACGCCAACATAAGTTGCCAAGAAATATGATTTGACATGATCACTCCTAGTTGATCATATGGTTGGATCAAGACACACTTGGAGCACCCGTTAACATTGCTAAAGTTGTGAACATGCACATTGGACCTTGATCCGTCCTATATGGCCCAAGACCACCTGATTCAAGCACAATCAAATAAAGAGGAACATTGAGTAAATCAATGATTGGCCATGGACACTTGAGGGAATATTCTTTAGGGAATCTTTAACCACATTGGTATCTTTACACTTCTGCCCGAGCACATGTAAATTCTATAAGCAAAAGGTAGCCACATACTTGTAAAGTATCTTAGAACCCTGAGTCTAAAAGCAAAGGCATTAAGGTCGACCATCCTTGTAGTTGTGACCCAAAGTTTGGTTCTATAGAAGCTTAGCAGAGTTTGCAAACTTTTGATAGCTCAAGGTTGTGATTTTTACTTGAAAGGCATTTAACGAGTTGGGTTGGGCGGTGGGGCTCTAACACCTTTGAAATATCCCTTGTGGGATACCACTCAAAAATGCACTAAATATAGATAATTTGCAGCAAAATAAAATTCTTATTTTTGCAGAAATTAACAGTTAGGGCAACGAACTAATTTAAATCAATAACTCACAAAATACTTGTTCAAATCACTTGAAAATTTACGGAGAGCTTGCTAATATGATAACTTATACAAGAAAATTATTTTTGGAAATTTTCGGATAATATATCACTGCCAGAAAATTACAAAATGCCCTAGGCAACGAAGAAACTTCAAAAATTCATATCTTCTCGAATACACATGATAAAATTATGAAATTTTGGAAATAACATCTACAAAACATATAGAAATGATCCCAACCTCCACATCTCGAAAAATGGATACCTCGAAGCCCTAAAAACCACTGCTGTAAATCGGGAACCGAGTAGATAAAATCCTAAAAATAAATAAAAAATGAATTTCTAGAAATAACATCTACTAATGTCATAGAAGAGAGCCCAACCTCCAGATCTGGAAACGACACACTTTGAAACCCTTCCAAAAATCGCTGCAAAATCCCAAAGTGGGTCGCTCCCCTTGGAAAGAGGCCAAAAATCCTCAAAAGTGTCTCCAAATATGGCGCCAAAACTTGCTCTAATCCTGCCACAAATCAGATCGAAAACCCTTGATTTTTTTTCATAAAAAGCCCCAAAAATATTCGAAAACCCTTCTTTGAAAATTTTAAAATTAATCTATGAAAATCAATTCTGAATCAACTCCAAAATGACAAGCTACGGTGGATCTTTCACTATCGAAGAATGCCCTATTAGCTAGGAATGGATCTCTCACCACCGAAGGTAGGGATCTTGTGGGATCTTACTCCACAAGCTAGATGATAGTAATCAATGGTTGCTTAATGACAATCATAAGTGTTCATGCAAGAATGAGCTCTAACACTCCCCAAATCTCCTTATATAATTTTTCCATGCAACAAGAGACCCAAAAAGGCCCCAATCAACCCCTTCTAGAGATAATGAAAAATCATAAAGTAACTTAAGTTACTTTTTCCCCTTCAAATCGCCATAGGGACATAAGTGACCCCCAACAAAGAATTATAACATTAAAATGTTATGAGGTCCCCCTTAATGACAAAACAAACATCTTATCCCGCTAAGCCACTTAAAATTTATGTCAATGCGTAATTATAACAAATAAGGAAGGTGGTAGCAAATATCCATACCCAATAGCCTTTAGTGTCGTTAGCCCCTCGGGTATGACCAAGGCTAAGACGAATGAAAAACCTCTCAGGCCAACTGCTCGGAAATGAGGACATTACAATCCTCCCTTCCCGAGAAATGCTTGACCCCAAGCATTATCCTGTCATGCGGTAGAAGTTGAATACCACAAAGTAAGTTTCTCCACCTCACCCTGTAGTCAACCAAAGATCGGTGTGATCTAAAGTAACCAAGAAACCCCATGTAGTCATCATGACCTCCATGTCATATAGAGAACAATGTTGTCCGTGAAGTAGAATGATGCCCAAACCGACTCTCCATTGGTACCCACATCGGGCTGCCAAACTGTCCAATCCATGCCAATCTGATACCATCATCATGTGATCACTCACTACCTCTCCAATCAACTCCTGGGTACGAAAGTCCACTCTAAATCCTATGTAGAATCCCTGGATCAACCTGTGAAATAACCTATATACGCACAAAGTGTGCTAACTCTCCCACATGACCCCCACTCGTGTGAGAGTAAGGCTCCTCATAATGTATCTCAATGTCCCATTGGGGAAAAATCCCAGGACTCCAGTAAATGGTCAACTGACATTGTTAACTCTACATAGTTCACCTCCTGTGATGAGTGTGAATCTACTGAATAACTGGGTAATTGAGTCAACTCCATCCCTCCACTGACTAGTAAATGGATGAAGTGCCCACCGTGTATAGAAGAAGTAAAATACATAAGAGTGCTATCCCATGTCGACTCATAAAATGATTGACTTGTAAACTCGATTTGTCATAACGACAAACCGTACACCCCTATATGAAGTTGAGGATATCCTCCCTCAACCCATGCCATCTGAACCTCTCCGATATGAACTTGTAGGTCTCATCGAAGCTCAAGTGTCTAGTCATGGAAGAACAATGCACATGTCGTAATATCTCCATCTTAACCATGAATCTGACACAAGTACGATCTGCCCTGATAGAAGATCATCTCATCCTCCACTATGTATATGTCATCTGAATATGACCATCCAAAATCTCACAAGTGTGCCAGTTCTTGGAGTACTTAACAAGCAAATGAGATCTCCAGTCTACCGAAACCTCAAATAACCAACATAATAATGAACTTAGATGATCTGAACCCATGACCACAATCTCTGTAAGTGTCTCACATGCACTACTACTAGTTACACCCACATCCATCAGACTCCATATCGGTCCGCCATAATAAAACCCCTCATCATGCTGAAAATTCGTATCCATCCCCTCAGCTGCAACCACTCTAGGCGCTTCTGTAGATAATCCCCTCAAGATCACATTCCTGCCCTCGGACTTAAACTTCAGCTCCATCGTCTGAAAGTTAGTCCGAAACTCACCAAGAGAGTGAAGCCATTGCACTCCCAACACTATGTTGGTCACTCCCATACCAACAACGTGGAAATCATCAGTAATTGTGTAGTTACCCATGGTGATGCTCAACTGTGGAACTCTCCGTGTGCATCTCATATACTCCCCATTGGCTACAACAATGTTGAAGCCCTCAAAGTCCTCCGTCTGCAAACCTCGTCTCTCAACCAACGATGCATCAATAAAGTTGTGGGTAGCCCCACTATCAATGAGTACCACAACTCGTTGACCCTGCATAACTCCTCTAATCTTGAATGCCTTGTACATCGGAGTACTAGACAATGTGGCTATAATCTCCCGAGGAAAAGTTCCCTCCTGCTCCACATCAACACTATCCAACACAACTCCATCTCCATCATCCATCTCGTGGGTCTCTAACTCCTCACCTCTGTCACCCTCACTCTCCTCGAAGACCTCAATGAATTGGGCCCTCCCTTTTCCTGTGCAATCATGCCTGGAGCCCAAGGTGTACGGAAATTGAAACATAGTTTCTTTCGCCTCAACTCATCCCTAAGCTCTCTAGAAATGATTGGCTTCTTAGCCACCTCTTGCCTCGGTGGAGGCTCCTTCTGCTGAAGTTCGTCTGATCCAGATGGAGGTTCCTTTTGCTGAACTTGAGGTGGAAACCTCGACTTTGGAGTGGCTAACTCCAAATCACGTGCTCTCCTAATAGCCTCATGCAAAGAAGAAGGCTCAAATGCCTTCACAAATCCACTAGAGCATACGTCAAACCTGTGAAAAGTGAGGTCAACCTAATCTCCGAAATATTAAGTACCATAACCGATACTCTCTCGAAAATCTATGATGTCTTGATCTAGAAACTGTCTGCTGCTTCAAG
The DNA here is from genome assembly GCA_018340775.1 of Taxus wallichiana var. yunnanensis. NCBI lineage: Eukaryota > Viridiplantae > Streptophyta > Pinopsida > Cupressales > Taxaceae > Taxus > Taxus wallichiana. Next base: position 522,301,738 of record CM031236.1, on the reverse strand, counting down.
TGAGTCAACTCTCTAAAATGCCTATCAGGGTCCCTCCTGTCAAATTTGCCCATCAACTTCTGTGTGAACTCTGCATAAGTAGTAATATGTATGTGCCCATGTGTAATCAATCCAAGATGCCACTAGTCATGAGTGTCTCCCTTGAGATGTAGGATTGCAAACTTATTTGCATCCTCTTCACGCATGGGATTCAAGTCAAAGTAAGTTTTCAACTTGAATCCAAGGCGTGTGATACACTTCTTAGAACCATCGAAGTGTGGAATGAAGATTTGTCCCAATCTCCTCTGTAACTTAGGTACTTGTATATGATGATCTCTCTTGGGCCTGCTACCAATATTCATTTTGTAATACTCTTGGAATGGCATGTTATCACGAAAGCCCTTGCTCAAAGTCTGGTGCCTCTCCCAACAAGACTCCTCATCCAAATTATCTATTGGTTGTCGTACTGTGAAACTTTTGGATCCTTTAAGAAAGAGGGTTCGTGAAGCCCCAAAGGCCCGATAGAAGAATGGGGAGACCGTTGCCCTGAATGTCCACTCTCAACTCTTTAACCATGTTGTCCCATATTGCTATTTTTTTCTCTATCTCGTATGAGTATCAATTTGCACCTTTGTGTGCTAATATGTTAGTGAGTGGCTCAAATAGAGATTAGTAGTTTCCTACTGCTTTAGCATGTTGGTGAACAATTGTTTCATTAGATCCACATACATGTCTTCACTGTCTCTGTCTCCCATCTTTCAACCCAACAGGATGGAGAAACAACTGGTCTAATACCACTGAAATATCCCTTGTGGGATACCACTAAAAAATGCACCAAATATAAATAATTTGCAGCAAAATAAAATTCTGATTTTTGTAGAAATTAACAACTAGGGTAACGAACTAATTTAAAACAATAACTCACAAAATACTTGTTCAAATCACTTGAAAATTTACAGAGAGCTTGCTAATATGAAAACTAACATAGGAAAATTATTTTTGGAATTTTTCGGATAATATATCACTGTTAGAAAATTCTAGAATGCCCTAGGCAATGAAGAAACTTCAAAAATTCATATCTTCTAGAATACACATGATAAAATTATGAAATTTTGGAAATAACATTGACAAAACATATAGAAATGATCCCAACCTCCAAATCTAAAAATGGATACCTTGAAGCCCTAAAAACACTGCTGCAACTGGAACCGAGTAGATACAACCCTAGAAAATAGATAAAAATTTGAATTTATGGAAATAACATCTACCAATGTTATAAGAGAGCCCAACTTCCATATATGGAAACGACACATTGAAACTGTAAGATGGAAAAGTGACAAGCGAGCATAGGAATCTACAAGTAACTTTTCCTCACACCCGACCTCCAGGTCGTCGTGCGAAGACAACCCGGTGGGGATTTAAATATGTGTGGGATGCAGACAAGTTAATTGGGCAATCTAATGTCTTCGACGCGCACTAGTGGAAATTGCGAATATAAGGCAAAGAAGGCCCTCCTAACTCGAATCCGAGCAGGGTGATAGATCAATCGGCGAGGATGACTGGCAGAAGGCTCCAATCAATATCGAGCTCTGGCGTGATTCGGTCTATAGGTTGTGGGATACGTGGAAAATGGCCTGGGATAGTTTCGTGTATGTCTCCAGACAGGGTCATAGAGTGGATGATGGATGTAGTTGTTTTTATGGGTGGTTCTCTGGCCTAGTCCAGAATTCTTTAGCTTCGTTAGCCGCTATATCTAACAAGGATAATTGTGTGATGATGATAGGTGGAAGTGGAGTAGATCTGAATACTAGTGTGCGTAGGCCAGTGTCTATGTCTGATTCACTTACGGATTCGTTGGGTTGCGGGATTTGTGGATCGCAACCGTAGACTCTTGGTTGTTGCGGTCCTGCTATGGTCATGTACGAATTCAGTCCCTGATCCCTAGTATCCAATAATCATATGCTTTCTCAGCCTCTATATTCAAAATTAATAGCTGTGTGATCTTCTCAGAGTACCTCACAGGCGTTCTTGCAACCTGAATTCTTAGGCTAGTATCTATGTCTGTGAGAATGTCTCCTGCGTCTGGTTGTGGGACCAAAGGATCACAACCGAACGTTTGCTCTCTTTCAAGCCCTTCTACAGTCATGTGGATATTTTTCTAGGGTAATCTGTAATTTGGCTGATTTGACCAAAACGTGTGCGCTTGATTGTCTTCTATGTTTAATCCCCTCAACTGAGAGCTGATCTGTTGTAAGTCTGTTGTTGTTTGGAAGACTTGGATTCTAAGATTCTGGTCTATGTCAACTATTGCTGTGACGAGATTGGGTTGAGGCACGATTGGCTCAAATACGTATTCTCTGGGCTCCCTAGGTCCCGTGATTGTCATACAAAAGCAATAATGTAAATCTAACTGCAACAAAGCGAATTTTAACTACGTGAAATATATCTATAGTATATATGATTTCTCTATTTTTGTATTTTCTGATGAACTATTGGAATGGATTTAGAAGAGCAACTAATTTAATACATCTAGAAATTGACAGCTAAGATAACAATTTAAAACAAACAAGATAACCGAGTATAGCTATTTGTCTGTGCAGTTGTAAATCTATTCTAAATAATGAAATGATTGATCTAATCTATTTGCAAGACTCTCGATCCTACCTCAGAAGTGAGGAATGAATCATAGTCTCTCAGAAACTATCAATCCCCACAGCTTCCCTGGCAATATCGAAAGTAAAATTGACTGAAATGAAATGATTAGCTACTCTATTTGATATGCTTCTAATTTAGAACTTTGAAAGCTAGAACCTGGATTCTGCAGAACAGTGGTGAATCCGATGGTGTGTGTGATTTTGTCCCCTCAGTGTGATCTCCTCGTTCTTTCGTGCTCATGTGGATCCAGAAAAGCGTGTAATGCTTGCATCAACAGAAGTAGATGTTGGAACAAGGGACAACTTTAGAATACAGACTGAATACAATGCGAGTAGGAGAGGGATAGCGCAAGAGTACAGAGCTTGGCTTATGCAATTCCTAGCGGGATCTATTGCGAGTCATGCAACATAAAACATCCAGAACCTGAAACTATCTTGTTTGAGGAGCAAAACCTGCAACTTTAATGGCTTCCTATTGATAAACAGACTATCCTATTCCAATGGATTGGATGAAATAACAAAGCAGCACTTGCACAAGATGGATATGTGGCTTCTTAACAGCAAAACAATACTAACAAGGCATGCAATGAATGAAACTACGAATTCTAAGCAAAATGAAAACTAAATCTATTGCAAAGAGAAATTCAGAGGCAAATTTGAGGGGCCATTTGCTTGAGCACAAGCCATCTATTTATAGCATTTGGATTTACCCAAGGTAAAAACCAATTTGAACTCTTAAACTATAAACAATGGCAAAACACTATTCTAGGGAACCAGAATCATAAATGCAAGCTTATGGCGGTAAAAAAAAGCTGGTGAAACGTTGAATTTACGTGAGTCATGTTAAAAGAGCTTTCTGGAAAATGCGTGCAGGACCGCCGCTTTGAAAGCGGGCGGCGGTTCTGAAGACCGCCGCCGCAGGTGGCGGCGGTTTCGTCAGAATCAAGAGCAAAAGGTCAAGAAAAGAGGAAAAAGAGAAAAACAAAGGACGCAGGGGCTAAGTGGGGCATGCGGGATGTTAACGCATGTTTAGAGAGCTTTTCCGGATCCCGAACACCTTGCGAGGAGACCTGTATCATCATTGGGGCACGTGTTACGTTGTTCGGTGGTCACGGCCCCACGATTTCGAGCACGTACAAAACCCTTCCAAAAATTGTTGCAAAATCCCAAAATGGGTCACTCCCCTTGGAAAGAGGCCAAAACCCCTCAAAAGTGTCTCCAAATATGGAACCAAAACATGCTCTAATCGCTGCCACAAATCAAATTTGAAAACCCTTGATTTTCTCCACGAGAAAGCCCCAAAATCTTCCATAACCCTTCTCGAATTTTTTAAAATTAATATATGAAAATCAACCCTGAATTAGCTCTAAAATGATAAGTTTTGATGGATCTTTCACCACCAAAGAATGCCCTACTAGCTAGGAATGGATCTCTCACCACCGAAGGTAGGGATCTTGTGGGGTCTTACTCCACAAACTAGATGATAGCAATCAACGGTTGCTCAATGAAAATCATAAGTGTGCATGCAAGAATGATCTCTAACACTCCCCAAATCTCCTTATATAATTTTTCCATGCAACAAGAGACCCAAAAAGGCCCTAATCAACCCCTTCTAGAGATAATGAAAAATCATAAAGTAACTTAAGTTACTTTTCCCCCTTCAAGTCGCCATAGGGACATAAGTGACCTGATAAAGAATTATAACATTAAAGTGTTATGAGGTCCCCCTTAATGACAAAACATAACATCTAAGCCCACCAACCACTTAAAATTAATGTTAATGCAAAATTATAAAAATAAGCAAGGTGGTAGCAAATATCCATACCTAATAGCCTCCAATGTCGTTAGCCCCTCGGGTATGACCAAGGCTAAGACGAATGAAAAACCTATTTGGCCAACTACTCGAAATACATAAACTCTCCCATTTTTGGTACTTACCTTGAAAAATCACCATAAATAGTTTCTCCTTTCTAACATTAGCACACATTACACCACCACCACCTACTAATTTTAGCTTATATTCCACTCTATATTCCTTTATATATCCGACATATCAAATACCTTAACCAACACAACTACGCTTCATGTTTTCTTTCCCTTTTCCACATTTCTTTCTTCCACCACATTCCTTTTAGCGTTCACATCACACTACTCATGTGTGATTGCTAGTTAGTAGTCCTTTTGGAGTCTCATAGAAGCCTATAATTAGATGTATTGACAATTTGCATGTTTTGCAATTCACTTTCCTTGCATTTAATAGAGATTGTTTCTTGTGTTTAGAAGTTGTGCTCAAGATTTTGATTTAGCAAGGTCTACTCTAACAAGGGGTGTGTGGTGGAAGGTATCCCTTCATTGGGAATTGTAATTGTGACTCGCATCACCTTGTGTACAATTATAAAATTTATGCAAGCTATGTAATGCTATCACGGGAGTGCAACAAGACTGTTAAAAGTAATGCACCAAGATAAGCCAAAACTTTGCAAATGGTGCAAAATGTTGGGGTGTGACAAAACCTTGTCAAAATCCATGGTAGGCTATAAGGATTTGTACCAATGTTATGAGATACTACAAGTCCATATGCGTTCTTTGAGACACCACAAGGTTGAGGAGCATAGTCTTTAAGAGAGGTGAAGAGGTTTGTGTTGTTCCAAGATGTTACGAGATAGGTTGCAAAATTGTGCACTAATCATTTATCCGTCCTTGAGAAGAAATGACTCCTATGCATCTTTAGTTAGCTATATGAATTGAACTTGAAGATGTTGAAGGTTGTACTATTTAGATTAATCAACATATTGCCCAACCCCGATCACTCACAACAAATGATGTATGCCTTTACAAGTACATGTGTATGTCACTTAAATGATATTATCATTCAATGCAGGATGCAAGTGTTTAGGATCCAAATAAGAAGGATATTATGTCATTGTTGGTTTGAGAAAAGGAGGGACATAAGGCTTGTTGGAAGCACAATCACTGAGGGGGTGAATCAGTGTCTTCAAAAATTTAACTTTAGTTATCTTTACTTTTACTTAACTTATATGAACCATTCAATAATCCATCATTGTATAAGCAATATCAAACCATCAAAACAACATAAAAACCATCCACATGAGCATGAAACAAGAGAGAGTACACATGAACACATTATTTAGGTGGGAAACCCTCAAGGGGAAGAAAACCCACTGATCATTGTATTAATAAACAACAATCAAGATTTAGTGAAACACCAACTCCACAAGGAGCACCAACCCCTAATTTATCAAGCACCAACTTGACTTTAGCAAACATCAACTTGCAAGGAGACACCAACCCCTAATATATCGGGAACCAACATGAATTTAGCACACATGAACTTGCAAGGAGGAACCAACCCCCTAGGGTTTTAGTGAAGTACCAACTTAGCCACCTAAGAATGTTTTCCACCTTTTCTTGTTTCTATCTCAACAAATGATAGACTACTTTACTCTTCTTCTCTCTTCTCGCTCTCTTCTTCTTGGTCTACTCCTGTAGACACAAAATCATGCACTTTATGCATTATGTATCTCAGTCTTATACTACTATTTAGAGGGTTCTCAAGTGAAGAAAGTACTAATTAATCCCACCTTTTGGCCATCTTATTTTTATCTTTTATTTCGTCATTCCTACATATTTTCCTACACATATCCACTTATTTCGTAATTGTCCCTGTCATTTTAGCCTAAATAGGGTGCCCTAAACCCTTAACCCTGGCCTAAACCCTAAACCCTAAACCCTAAACCCCACTTGGGGCGCCGGATCCATGTTCCACTTTCCCACTTCTTTTTGGGGTCTTTCTAGCAATTTTTCATTCTTATATTTTTCCTAGTTGAGCAAGAGAACCCTATAAATACAAAGTTATGAGACCATAATGAGGGTCCTAGTGTCATATACTATTATCACTCCATCTAGAGTTGCATCCATTGCATCCACATAGTGCCATGCATCAAGACTAGGATATCTCGCATCAACACACACACACACACACCATAAGGGGATGATTCTATTATATTTCATGCACACATGCTATTACATTTTCTATAGTTTTTATTTCTCGCTACTTCAAAAAAGTGCGGTTGACACAAGAGAACCTAGGGCACGACATGCACACACACACCAAAACTACATTTGGGTCTGAAATGTAGTGCAATGCTCAATTTAGTAAGCCTTTGTTGTGGCGTAAGCTAAGGTCATCGACCCATTCATTTTGCATTATTTATTTTTAGGGTTTTGATACTTCTTTATCTCTTGCAGGGCATTCCTTCATCTTGTGTTATTTCACACACTCGGCGCATCTCGACAGATCTAGTGTGAGAAACAGACAATATTCGGATCACTCGCGACCCAGTGAAAACCAGATTCTAAGCTTTTATAGAGACCAGGGCACCTTGGGGTGCCCCAAGCACCTTCCCATGTGTCTCGGATCCGCTTAGATCCTCTAGATCTGGCCTTTTTAGGACTTCTGGGTGATCGTTCCTACTTCTGGATTTTACTATCATACCTACGACAACTTACGACAATATTTTGCAATCAGCTAAGTCATTTCTCCTTACATCTTTACATATTAGGGTTTGATTTCATTTAGTATAATTATTTAAAATCATTTCCATATTATCTTAGCGTAGTTTACAACGTTTTAGTCCTCCTATATTAGATTAACTAGTTTTTATACTTCCCATAGTATTAGTCTTATTTTAGTTAATCATTTTGGTGAACCCAATGTTTCTTCATAACACCTTCTAGGGTTTTGTATTTGCATTTAGGCGTCATGGGTAAGCATAATATAAAATCTATTTTTCCCAAGTCTCCAATTACTTTGCATTTGATAGCCATGTCCATGCTTTTGTTGAAACTCCTACTACTCCTTCTGGCTATAGACCTTGCCCTTGGTCATTTGACTACCATATTTTGGTATAGATCCTCGCATTTATGGATGATGTTGTTTTCGTATATCTGCGCATTATCGATCCTACTATTTTTGAACCGCAACAACCTCCCCACTCACTTGTTCCTTCTCTAGTATTGTGTGTCAAGGACTATACCGATGCCATAGTGGTTTGTATTTCTCCACCTTTTATGTTTGAATTTCTATCTCTCGCTAGTCCCACATGACCTAGTCCATATTATTTGTATGATTGATCAGGTCCCTTCTAACTCGTCACTTACTCCTGATGATACTAATGTTATGGTACTTTATACACAACCTACTCCATATTGCTCTCTTGCTTTACCACTCGTGCGCCACCTCCCCATCTAGACAAGATGCCACTTGAGGATGTTGTACGTACCCAAATTGTATGTCTTGTACATTCGGAAAGAGGTTACGGAAACCCCAATGATGACTTAGATCTTTTCGCAAGGTGTTCAAAATCTAGAAAGCTTGTTGAGTACACATTTACATCCTAAAATGCCTCATCCAGCCTTTGAATGCTTTGTTCTAACCCCTGCCCCATTTTTTCTTTCATTTTTGTCTTTAGGTATAGGACCGCCGCTCTGCTGGCAATGCTGGCAATGCCTAGGCGGGCGGCGGTCCTATAATCCCGCTGCCCTATGCAGGCGGCGGTCCTGCCCGCACTTTCCAAAACCTTCCGGCACACTCAACAACGTGAAAAATCAAGTTGCGCTTAACCCTCAACCGCTTCTGCTTTGTTTAGAGTTTCCAACCACTTTGTAATAGTAGTTCTCCATTTTAAATGATAAAGCATAGCAATTTGGACTTGCCTTCTAGTGAGTAAGAAAGCTATAAATACTAAGCTTGTTTACAAGCAAATGGCCCCTCTCTCTCTATGATTTATTATTCAGTGTGTTTGAAAGTTCCTCAATAAATCTCAACAGGTCTAGATTTTGTATAAGTTCTCAGCCTCTCAGTTCAAGGCTCCTCATTTTCGGTTTAGAGATCACTTGATCTCTCTAGTTTCATCTTGTTCCATCGTTGTTCTCTAAACAATTGGCTTAGCATAATACAATTTTAGTTCTAGATTAAGTTCATTTGAATCTTGATTCTGCTTAGAGTTATAGGTCATTGTTTCATCACAAGAAGTATAGATCCTAGAGTTTTAGGTGTGTTTTTTCATATCCCTGCAACAATCCTGCTAGGAATCACATAGCCAAGCTCTGTTCTCTTGTGCTATCCCTCTCCTACTTGTTTCATCACAAGAAGTATAGATCCTAGAGTTTTAGGTGTGTTCTATCTTAAGCTACTACATCTGTCACATTCTCACTTTTTTGGATTCACGAGAACACATAGGAGCAAAGAGATCACACTGAGGGGACAAGCTACAATACAAATGGATTTGCCTCTATTCTGCAAACTCTAGGTTTGAATTGTCAAAGTTGTAGTTACAATATATCAAATAGAGTAGTGAATCATTTCATTTCAGTTAAGCTCACTTTCAATATTGTCGGGAAGCTGTGGGGAATGATAGCTTCTGAGAAGCTATGATTTATTCCTCACTTCTGAGGTAAGATTGGAGGTCTTTCAATTAAATTAGTTAGATATTTATATTCAGGATCAACTCACAAGTGCACAGGAAAATAGCTACATCTGGCTACCTTGCTTGTTTTAGTTTTATTCTTAGATTAATTACTCGTTATCTAAATTTATTAGATTAATTACTCTTTAATTTCATTCAAGTTTATATCTTTGAAAATATAAAAAGAACAAGCATAGCGTAGATTCATTTTCATAATTAGTTTACTTCATTTAGTTAAGTTTAGTTATTTCTTGCATGACAATTATGGGACCAAGAGAGCCTAGGGATTACATATTCGAACCAAGTAATACCTCAGCCAAATCTCTTCACGACATTAGCAGATATAGATCAAGGTATTAGAATTCACATCTTCCAAACAACAAAAAAACCCACAAGTAATTAGTGAGTAGTTGAGAGAATTAAATATCGAAGATGACAAAGCATACAATTCGGTCAAATCAACCCAACTATAGATTACCTTGATAGGATATCCACATGACCATACAAGAACCTGAAAGAGAGCAAACACTGGGTTGTGATGCATTAGTTCAGTAGCCAAATGCAAGAGACCTTCTCATTGACATAGACACAAGTTTACGTATATAAGTTGCTAGAACACCCGTAAGGTATTCTGAGAAGATCACACAACTCCTTATATTAAACATAGAGGCTGAAAAAGCTTACGACTACTAGATAATCGGAAGAAGAGATTGATTCCTTACATGACCATAAAAGGTCCACAATAACCACGAATTCACGGTTGTGATCCCCAGGTCCCACAACCCAACGGGCCTGCAAATCAGTTAAACATTGACACTAGTTTATGTACATTGGTATTTAGATCCTCACCACTCCCACCGGATATTATAACACAACTTTCTGTGTTGAACATAGAAGCCGATCAAGCTAATATTTTCTGGGTTAGACCAGAAAACCGTCCATACTTTCCTGTAGATCCAATACAACTCTCGCTACCACTTTCATGAGCCTATTTGGAAATATAAACGAATCACCTACATGTCACTTTCCACGAATCCAACAACCAACAGATAGGATCTTGGCAGAGCTCGACATTGATTGGAGCCTCTAAGCAGCTATAGTGTTCAACCGATCCATCACACCAGTTCATGTTAGGAGAGCCTTCTTTTCTTTGGATTCGCAGATCTCGTTATTGCATATTGAGGATATAGTATTGCCCAACTAATTTGTCCACATCCGCATACATTTCATTTCCACGGTTGTCTCGTACGACCTTGGGAGGTTTGATAAGTGGAGAAAGGCTACTTGACGATTCTCATGCTCACCTGTCACTTTTCTATCGTACATGTGCCATTCGGGTGATCGACGTAGTACCTTCCTCTTTGTATACCGATATTACTACTATTATTCCATATCAGGAACCTTTACAATATCTAGATGTTGTTCCATCACACATGCCAACATCACCCTCTTTAGTGTGTCCGCCATTCACATGCACCCTCTTCATGAATATTTCTTATTGGGAGCACATACCACTCGATAATTCATGCATGACCACTGTATGTTCACATGATGGTCTCTCTCTCTGCTTGGTTTTAGCTTTGTAGACCTCCATCCTCCTTTTATGCAACTCACAATTGTATCATGGCTCTATTATTCTTATTGTCACCTATGGCCTACGTGTTTTCCATCTTGTAGTTAATCTTGCGTGTTATCATACCACTTCTTTACTTACTCTTGGACAATCTTGGCTAGATTATATCGGTGGCACTCTAGATCTTGATACTATTGATATAACATTTCTGTGACATTTGCACTGTCTACATTTATCAGATTCCTTCCTTTTCTACTCACCCAAATTCACCATTTGGTATGCTCAGTGGTTTCCACGCACCTCCCTTTATGGATGAAAAATACACCATGGTCATGTATATCTTACACACTCAAGGTTATTTGGATGACCTACCACATACCACTACTTATCAGGTTTCCCTCGCCACGCCACACGATTTTGACAACATTCCCGATGACCTTTTAGACAATCTTACTTTTCCTTTATCTCCTTGCAATAACACCAATCTTTCACCACCTCAACTATGCCATGTATCCACTCATTTAGAAAATGACTTCCATCTTCGCAATCATTCATCTAATACACACCTATTGGATTCCATACATTCTTTGCAATTCTAGTATCAGATCCTGGAAGCCACGATTACATCTCTCATTGTTGAAGTTGAACAACTTAAGGCAACTTCTCAATCTCCTGTTGGTACTTATGATACACCTCACACGCCATCTTCCTCCATTGTGTTCCCTCTCGTTGACCCTCTAAGTACACCATTGCCTTCACCTCCCATCTTTCACTCTAATGCTACAACACTAGACATTCTCGTTCAACTCCTCAATCGTCAAATGATTACTTTACCACCTACTTGTCGCTACCCTCCTTCTTGATTAGTATGCTACTTCGCGATCGTCTATATTTCCACTATCATTAAATGCATGGACATCATACCAATGCTTGTCGCACTTTGTCACGTTTAATTACAAAACTCGAACAACTAGGAATTCTCTTCTTTGATGAGAAACCATCTCCTATTCACCATCTAACCCATCGAGTGCATTCATCGTGTAAGTCTTCAGTTAGTACTACTCAAGTACCTTCTCAACGACAAACTTTCACACATAGTTTGTTGTCTCCCCTGTCGGACTCAACGTTACAACATGCTCCCACAACCCGCTCTCCCTCATTCATTCGTTCTTCACGTGCATATAGATTTCATTCACCGACACCGTGTTTATATACTATATTACCACTATTAGATCGTGGCCCTCAACTTACACTATCGTAGACATCAGTAGAGGGACCTATGTCCTCCACCCTCATTGGTTAGTCCATTCATTCCCATTCGAGGGGGTATAACAACTCATTTCCCCTCCCCATTCTCACATCATCACATCATCATCTGTCTTCCTTCTTTCTTATCAGCATAACATATCACCCATCACAACATTGTCAACCCGACGACGCACTCTTGTACTTCGGTTCATACTTGATTGTTGAGGAATTACTTACCATTACACTCGAACCCCACACAACACACTTTAGGTATTATAAATGGAATCACACCATCCTCTTGTGCATCATACACTATCCATTCTACACTTATTCTACATTACACTAGTCATCATTACCTATGAGTCTAATTTTACATTCCATCCCTACATTCTACATACTACACTAGGCTACATTATATATGGGTCTAGCTTTACATTTTATTACTACACATTCTATTTCTTATCTACACCTATCACCGCATATTACATATTCTACACACCCTACATATCTTACATTGTATGGTTCATATGGCACATTTATACATCATCTATATTCTACATACTATGCTAGATTACATTTCATATGGGTCTAGCTTTACATTTTACCATTATGCACTCTATTTCTATATACACCTATTATTGCACTTCACACATTACACATCCTACACACTACACATTCTATATTGCATTATCCACACCACACATTCACATACCATATTCTTCACTTGGTCGTTTCTACTACGTTGTTTTCTACGCGTTGTCATCACCACCCTATGACGCACTTTAGTTCCTTGGTCCATACTCATTGTTGAGGGTTTACCAATCAAATGGACCTTACATTCGCCATACGACATTTCCAGTGTTAGTTACATACACCTTAGGTTAAATCGTAACCCATTATATCATCTTGTAGTGGTATACACCTAAAGTTACATCACCACTCCCTTATTATTCATCTTGTAGTGACATACACCTTTAGTCAAATCGTCAACCATCTCCATCCATTCATCATAGCGATATACACTTAGGGCTAAATCATCACTCCTCCATTCAACAAGTCATGATATACGCTTTGGCTATAGGGTTCACACACACCTCTCCACATGTTGCATCTCATCACCATTACATATACACACTCACCACAACACGCTAGAAACAACCAACACTACTCGACCATTTCCCGATGACGCACTCTCGTTTACGGTTCATTCTTGATTGTTGAGGGGGAAAAAATGAACCTCACTACATACAATTCCATACACTTAGGGGGCATGTTGCTCTATCATTCCATCTTGCATTCCATTCCATTCATCCACATCATATTGCATTGTCTTGGGGCATTTACTTTTGCTTGCTAGTGTTTTGCATGATCACTTTACTACACATGTTACACTCGCTTTATTATATGTTAGTATCGAAAAACATGCACGTTCACGCCTTTGTTTAGTGTGATCGCAGATACATGATGCTACACGTGACATGTATGCTCGCCTTCTACCCTTCCTATACCGGTCGTTTGGGGCATCCACATTCATCTTATCCAGGTGATATTGTTTCATTTTGTACTTAGCATCTTATATTACTTGCTCATACATGTTTTGACATATTAGTTATCACTCTAACATGCTAATGGGTGTTCCATGTGCAACACTTGTTTTGCAGGATTACATGTTTCCATGACTACTTATTTGTTTCTACTTGTCTTTTTTTTTCCATTGTATGCAGGATTTTCCCTTTGCTTGTGTGCACACTTGTTTGTTTTTTGTGGCCATGATGGCCTTGCGTGTCTTGCGACATTGTGAGTGATGTCTCATGTTTGTAACATGCTTTGTGCGATCTACTTGTTTTCTTGCGTGTTTACACTACTTTGTTTGGTAGTTACTATATTGTCTATGTATTTTACACTTGTCTTGTTGCATGCTTGTGTTTTCAGACTAACATTTGTTTTGGCTAGCCATCCGCTTTTGTGCAATCCTTGGTTTCTACCAACACTTCCCCTTTTCCCCTGCGCAGGGAAGAGTTTCTACAGTCGAGTGTGGCATGTCCTTTTTGGGGCCACATTCTCTTCGGTGGCGTCGCATGCGCCCCCAAAGAGGGGGGCATCATTGAGGGTTTTACATACTAACACAACATATTTACACCGGTTCAATAAAATACACTTTCCGTTGTTGGCATTTTGGGATTACATATAAACGATTGAGATCAGACCAAGTATACAAAATCCATACACATCGGCTTCTACAAGACATGGTGTCCTTTGGCATTTTTACAAAGCACTTACAAAGCTTGGAGGTTACAGTCGGTGTGCCTCTCTACACTACTTTTTCCAGTGGCGTCGGATCGCCCAAAACCCAAGACAATACAGAGATCTCTTCACACAGTTCAACAAAAGAGGTTAAAGGTTGGAGGACACATAGCATTTCCTCCTATACTTCTTCACCAGGGTGGCGTGAGATTACCCAAAAAACTCACGACAGTACATGATATCCTTCTACACCCTTTTTCTCGACATGGATTAGGTGCACATGTTCCATTTACACTTTCCATTTAACGTATTTTACACATTTCTATACACTTGCGTATTTTACATAGCGTATTTGACATTTACATACATACATATTTGACTATTTGATTGTTTTCTCCTTGTAGGTTTGGCCATATGAGAAACAAGTTGTCAAATTGGGGGCAAAAACAACAATGATGACGATGAAGACAATGACAATGAAAACACATCGTGACAACACTTTCCTTTACTAACCATGTAGGTACACTACACACCACAACAACTACACACACATTTCACCCTAGGTCCACTCTCATCACTTTTTATGCACATTTTTCATCTTTAGAATCCACACTCCTCCACTTTTTCTTTTTGTCATTCCACACTTGAGTCTAGTCCATCGACACATCTCTTCTACACTCTACATGGATATTAGGTACACATCTCTATCTACTTTATGTTACCGAGCATTCCGCTCACCAACATAAAGTGGGGAAAATGTAAACAAAAATCATGCACTTTAGGCATTATTTAGCATGATCTTATACTACTATTTAGAGGGATCTCAAGTAAAGAAATTACTAATTAATCCCACCTTTTGGCCATCTTATTTTTATCTTTTATTTTGTCATTCCCACATATTTTCCTACACATATCCACTTAATTTGCAAATGTCCCATCATTTTAGCCTAAGCCGGGGTGCCTGAGGCCTATATTGGGGCATCCTGGGGCATGTTGGTCCCATCGGGGCACCCCGATCCATGTTCCACTTTCCCACTTCTTTTTGGGGTCTTTCTAGCCATTTTTCATTCTTAAATTTTTCCTTATCGACCATGTCGGGTTAATTATGAAATTAGAGCAAGATAACCCTATAAATACAAAGTTATGATACCATAATGAGGGTCCTCTCGTCACATACTACTATCACTCCATCTAGAGTTGCATCCATTGCATCACTTGCATCCACATATTGTCATGCATCAAGGCTAGGAGATCTGCATTAACACACACAACATGGGGGATTCTATTCTATTTCATGCACACATGCTATTACATTTTCTATAGGTATTATTACTCGTTCTTGCACAAAGTGCTGATGGAACAAGAGCACCTAGGGCACGACATGCACACACACACCAAAACTACATTTGGGTCTGAAATGTAGTGCAACGCTCAGTTTAGTAAGCCCATTGTTGTGGCAGTTGAGGTCAATCCGACCCATTCATTTTGCATATTTTATTTTAGGGTTTTGATACTTCTTTATTTCTTGTAGGACATTCCTTCATCTTGCGTTATTTCACACACTTGTCATAGCTGAGATCCGGTCACGATAGACAAATAATATTCTAGATCATCTTGCGACTGGTCAAAATAAAATTATGAGCTTTATAGATACCAAGGTTCCTATTATGTAGACCAAAGAACTCTGGGGTGCCCCGATACCTTCCTAGTGCCTCGGTCTACTTAGATCCTCTAAACTGGACTTTTCGGGACTTCTGGGTGATCATTCCTACTTATAGATTTTACTGTCAGACCTGTGACAATCTTCTGCAATCAACTAAGTCATTTCTCCTTACATATTTTCATATTAAGGTTTGATTTCATTTAGTATAATTATTCAAAATCCTTTCCATATTATCTTAGCATAGTTTTGCAAGTGTTTTAATCCTCATATATTAAATTAACTAGTTGTTATACTTCCCATAGTATTAGTCTTATTTAATATAATCAAAATATCTGTCTTTGATATATCAACATGCACTTATGCCTCTTGAATACTCTCGGATCCTCAAACATCGCATTCTTCATGCACAAGCTCATCTCCTCTTGAAAACACTCAACATTGCCTCCTTTGCTCACTTGCTCTTCCTTCTTCTTCACCTTCACTAGGTCATGGATGAACTTCCTCATAGCTCACAACCTTTAGATATTCAATTTTCATACATTCTCCATGGTCTTTAATACCTCACACAACTATCTCAATCCTCTATAGGTCACTCATACTCTCCATGATCTCCTACCTAACAAATAAGCCTAAACTACTTTGAATATATACTGTCTCAAGCACATACATCATATAGATCGCCATATACACTTAGGTTGTCCATCATAGAGTAAAATACATCTTAGAAAAATGAAAAAATAATGACATAAACTTCATCAAGTTTGCAAATAGTTCCAACATGTCATTTGCTTCTTTAGGACTTGAGAAAACTTCAAATGTTAGGTCTACAAACATGCCTTTAGAACTTGATCCTTCTTGATCAAATATGGTAATCATCAAAGCTTAAAATTATTCAAGAACAATTCCCATGACCTTTTCTAAAATTTACCATGCTTGGAAAGTTGTGCACCATTCATTTTCATCATGAAACCATCTCAAAACCAAGATTGTCCTATTAGGATTGAATACCTTGAAAATTACCTTGAACAAATAAATCATGTACAACATAAAGAACCTCACACATGAAAAATTAAAAACATGAATAGGTACTAAAACATCTCAACAACATCACCAAGTGCATTAGACTCCACAATTCAAGGTACAAGGGCCCAAGAACATCACTTCTCCAAGCACACTCAAAATTTCCAAAGTTGTCCCAAAACTAGTAGTGAGAAATTGACCTGGTATGACCACTTAGGGACTCAAACATGTCTGAAAACCATCATAGGAATGTATAATATTTCAATTAAATCCTTTGCAATCCATTTAATTACTTTATCCTATGCAAAACTTGAGAAATATAGCAAAATATTTAGAAACGAGCCTTTTTTATATGGTCCACTTATCCATCTGACAAACCAAAACCACCTATAGAGATCTAGGAGAGTCCTCTACGTGATTCAATCATCAAAATTGTAAAACCAATCCATTTTGTACTTGTTTGAGCAATATATCTCCAATCCACTTCAAGTTAGGGTTTTAGGAAGGTTTTTGACATGTTTTGGTGTCAACGATTGTTCATAAAGTTATGGACCTTAAAACCCAAAATAATGCCACAAAATATTATCTAAGACAAATATATACCTCCCCAAAGATCTTAGGTTTCCATGTAGAAGATTAATGTACCAATGAGAAAATGAAAGCGACCTTCGAGTGGAAACACCATTCTTAAGAACCCAGTTTACAAAAACTCAATATCTTAAAAATACTCCAAAATAAGACCTGAATTTTTGTACATAAACCTATATCAACATGTCAAAAACTTCCCATACTCACCTTTACATACTGGCACTAAAACATGATCAAGCTACCTCATTAGGATAACAAAATCTCAAGGATTCCTCTAGGTTCATATCGTAAATATATCAAATCACTTTACTTGCTTTCTCCTTCAAGCCTTGACCTCAAAAATTCATCAACATGCCTACAAATTTTATTTATAGCTCTAAAAATACTCGCATGCCCATAATTTCCTTGGAAATTGAGCCTCATACCTCATTAGGCCTTGATTTCTTCACCTTGCCTTTAAGAACTTGGTCTTCAAGCAACACTTGACCTTGAAACTAACTTACATTCTATGTTCATCCATTTTAATCATATTCTTATGCTAAAAAATTATGTACAACATTCACATACATGTATCCACTCAACTTACCAAGCTATCAAGCATAAATCTTCACTATATCTCTTAATATTATGACTAGGCTTCATGTTCTTGAAAACAATGGCAAATCTCAATCAAACCAAGACATCAATGACAACAACCTACTCACCTTGAAATCAATGACTTGAAAAATTTTTGTAACAAGGCTTTATGAGAAACACATTGAAAACCAAATGTATGCCTAAATATGAAGAAACACTAAGAACTAGAGCATTTTCACCAACGGTGTGAAGGATGGTGTAAGAAACATGTCATAGAGGCCTAATTTTTAACTTAGGACCCTTGAAGCATTCCTTTTGAAGATAAAACCATAATTTATTGCAAACTCATAATGATGCATATTGTGGTGTTCTTTTTGTTCTTTTGTGAACATGAAGAATCCACCAAGCCTCGTTATTAAATAGATTGTAGGTGCCACAAAGATTTTTGTGCTTTTTCCACTTTCGGTTCATGTGTGAGGCTCAATTCCAGTATGTGTGTGGTATATATCTAGAGGTGCCACAATTTGGAACCCAAGACATGTATAGAATGGATTGTGTCCAATTAATTCTAAATACATATGTTCTAGGCATGTTGAATCTAAAAACAATTATCACACCATGTGTTAACATGCAAACGATTGCACATATGTAGAAGATGAACAAGTGCGCGAGTTGAAAAATGTTTGAAGATGAAATTTCATTGATCAATCCAAGTGCATACCTATTAATTCCCAAAATAATTGGTAGAAATGACTAATAAAGGGAGGATCTCAATTAGATACCATGAATGTTGGGAGTCCAAGTACACCCAAACATTCAAGAAAGCTAAAAAAATTAGTTGTCTCAATGGCAATCGATAAGAAAACATGATGGCCATCTTTGTAAATCTATCCAACATATAAAACACACCGTTGTGCTAGAACTTTGTCACATATAGCCTACTCATGAAATCAAATTTTCTAAATTCTCGTGGTTTGGATGGAACCAACAAAGGTGTGAAAAGTTCTAGCTTAATGGTCATGGGATTTGTGATAAAAATACAAGACTTATGTATACGCAAGTGCAATTAGTAGAATATGAATCTAATGCAACTAAAGTCCTTGTAATTTCAAAGTGTATAGATATATTTCCATATTGCACCTCCCAAATACGTCTTTGGTATGGTGCTCCATCAAGTACACAAAGATGTCCAAGATTGTAGAGAATATTTTTAGACAAGTAGCACTCTCAAAATTATTTCTCAATCACGATGATGGTGTAGGCATATGCAAATTACTCCTCATATGAGTAATGGGATACCTAGTTTGCAAATTTGTGGCTACACATGTCCAACCCGGTGATTAGTGCTAGTACCGATGATCGATTAAAAACAATTCTTTTTGTTATGTTGATGCTTTGGAGTGTTTGGGTTCACTTACCTTTAACAACCAAATAGTTAGAATTAGAAGAATAAAGCTTGCACATTTTTGCACTGACTAATACATACCTTGAGCTATATTGTTGGGATAGAGGAAGATGAGCCAAGAGGAATTGGGAGATTTGTGTAGCCTAAATCTCTTCCACACAAATTGTGCATAAATGCACAACCACTACTTTTATGGAGATTTTACACCCCACTTGAAGGAATGTCACTCTCACTAGTGCTAATTATTTTTCATTGAAGATTTGATCAAACTGGGGCACCTGGAGGAGGATCAGGGTGCCTGTGGGCACCCTAGTCTGCATAATGGGCACTTTGGTCTGCAGAAGAACTCAGAACCTAAATCTGAAAGTGTCGCTAGATCTTCGCAATGTCTCGATCTTTGCTTTGCATGGTTGTCGCATAACTCGTTGATGATGACGTAAAAGCGCAATGAATATTTACCTGCAAAACCCCATACAAAACATCAAACCCCTAATAAATAAATATGTATATAAAGGGGTCAGATTGTCCTTAGCGGCCACAATGGTGGACTTACAACTAAGTGTGCACTACATTCCAGACTTGATGTAGTTATGTGTACTTTGTGTGTGCAATGATGTTACTAGGGTTCCCTAGCACCAATGACACGGAGATATGGGGCAATAGCTAGATAAAATGTAAAATGGTGGATGGAATAGAATAGACTTCCCTTTCCTATGCAGTGTGTGTGATGCAATGATGCCCAAATGCAGTCCCTTGCCTTAGTAGATAGCTATCCCTTGGTGGTAGATAGTTCACCCATAAGATAGTAAGTATGTTGTGTTTATATAGGGATCTCTTGCTCAAATTTTGACACTAATGACCCGACATGCCGACTAGTACCTAGGGGAATGAGAGGGAAAATTACAAAGATTGACCTTGAAAATATAAATTAGACGCAAGTGTTATCGGGACCAACATGCCTAAAATAAGGACCGGGGCACCCATGGGTGCCCCAATTCTACCCTAGGTGCCCTAATCAAAGACTAGAGATGACAAATGACCAAATAACGACACTTGATACTCCCTGAGAGATGATCAGAACTATACAAACAAGCTGATTTACTATGCAAGACAAATGATGATGACAAACAACTAATTGATGACATGACTAGGGGATAAGTCATTAGTGAATATTTTTCTTACGCGAGATCCATATATAAAATAACATATTTGGTGGGATAAATGTAATAGTAAGTGTGTGATTTTATGATTACACCTAGGGCATGATCACACACACATTCACATATAACTACATCGGGTCTAAGATGTAGTGCAACACTCTAGATTAGTAAGTCCACAATTGTGGTACATTGAGGATAATCTCGATCCCTTGCTTTGCATTTTTCTTTTTTGGGTTTGATGTTTGTTTTGGGGTTTTGCAGGTCTATCTTTCATCATTGATCATTGGTGAAATTTGGCATAGAGTAGTGAATTATATGTGACAGATAGTGAAGGCTTCACGTCATCATCCGACCCTACAAATCTGGTTTTTGGACCTTTTATGTAGATTAGGGTGCCCATAACTCAAACTAGGGCACCCATAGCGCCCTAGTCCACTCGGATTGCCCATATTTGCAAGTTTCTAGACCTTAGCACAGTCATTTCCTCCTCAAGTTTCTCTAGCCATCTCTGCTACACACCCAATGAGCTCATCAAATCAACTAAGCTCCTTCCAACCCTTTTTTTGCACATTAGGTTTTTACTTCTACTTCCTTAGTTGTTTGTGTCACTTTTCATATTTATTTATTGCATTCATTTAATGTTATTTATTGTTGTTCCTAGTTTAGAATAACTTAATAAAATCCACATTTTAGTTAACCATTTTGGTGAACGCGACATATACAACCCCTTCTTCGATCGTGTCTTCACCTTATCAAGTCATGACTCAATCGTGTTATCCTAATTTTGTGCTGTTAATGTTTCATGTATAGTTACTACTCGTTGTTGATTTTATGCATGTGCGTACTCAAATCCTCCTGCTTTGTTATGCCTTGGGCTAATTCATCTATTAATCTAGTCACTACTTGTCATACTTGTCTTAATTATCCTATGACTCCACCCGCTTCTATCCCTCCACCCATTGCTTTGGAAACTCCTCCTACTGGTTCTATGGGCTATGACATCATTGAGAAACTTAAAAATACACCCGCTAAGATTTATCTTTACGACTTATTATGTAATGCACCATATTGTCGTAACACACTAGAAGCTGCCCTTCATGTTATTCATATTGAAAGTGATAACTCTGCGGTGGCCTTTACACATCTCATACAGTCTCTTCACAATTTTCCACATGTCATATCTTTCACTAATAAGGATCTATCACCTTTTGCTAAAAGTAATCCATGTGCGCCTTTGCTCATTACTTCCATCATTAGCACCACTTGTATTAAATAGGTACTTATTGATAATGGATCAGCCATCAACTTATGTGTTTATTCTCTTCTCAAGCAGTTGGGTATTAGTGATACTCTTATTTCTAGAAATTCTACTATCATCCGAGGCTATGACTCTACCACTCGTACATGCTTAGGAACTATTTCATTACATATCTAAGTTGGGCCCAAGATTGTTCTTACTTATTTCTATGTTATAGATGCCTCGTTTCAATTCAATCTCTTGTTAGGTAGACCTTGGATTCACACAATGCAAGCAATTCCATCCACTATTCACCAATGTGTCAAATTTTTGCATGATGGCTATGAACATACTATTACCGCAGATCTAGAGCCATTCAAATATTATTGCATAGACCCTATTACTTTGCTATTCCCATTCCACCTTCGCAACATATTCCATATAGTAGCCTTGACACATATGACATTGGTCAATCTAGCACTTCATAATCTTCTTCTGCCACTACAAATACTCTGACTATTTCTACTCACACCATGGCTATTATTTCACCTATGGTATCAACTCCTATCAACATTTCTTTCTCACCTATAGGGGCACCTTCTATAACTCCACCTTTTGCACCACCTACCAATATACTTGATAAAGCTACACAACATGAGGATGCTAACACCGATGATTCTGAGGACTCGTGATGAAGACACTATCTAACTAATTGATGAAGCATTAGGCCAACTAAATTTCACTTTGGTTGTGAAGATGACTCTTAATTCGAAGACACATTTGTGGTAAATGGCCCAGGAGTGAATAAAAGTACAAAACCCCCTTCTACTAACGCCATGGTACTTTGTGGACAGGTCTCGTTAACGCCTTAGAAACTATTTCATCTTCATTGCATTGTCTCGTGCATTGCCACCTCCTCCTTTCACATGCACGTTGTTCATTAACAACTCCTTTTGGCATCACATCCCAGTTGACCGCACTTGTTTAGATACTATTTGCACACATGAGGGCTTGGTTAGGCTTGGCATGACACTCAATGACATCTTACCACCTCCTCATTCACCACATCTTTATCATGACTATTTTCACATTACAATCACCTATGGATTGCATGTTTTTCATTTGACAATATTTGTTGCACGTACCCCTCACGATTTTCCACTCACACTTGGGCAATATTGTCTTAACTATATTGGCAGTACTTTAGACACAAACCATACTTCACTCACATTCCCTATGCCATTTGGCAATATTTCTATTACTAATGACTCATTTCCTAATTACACTCCAAATATTTCTCGTTGGCATGCACATGGTTGTCCACCAATACCCTTCACTAATAAATAATATGCAATGAGTGTTTACAACATTACGCCATGTAGGATCTTTTTACGACCCTCATTCTATTGCTCACCGGGTTTCCGATGTTGCTCAGTAGGTTTTGACCATGACAACAATGATCTCCTTGATAGTGGTACATAGTCACACTCCCCACCACACACTTGGGGGGCATGCCATCAAATACACATTCTCCCCCCCACATCTTAGCTTGAGCATGTCTATCATCTTTGCATTGTCACACATCACTCTCATAACATATGTACACTCATCTATGTATTAGCATCGACCATTACCCGATGACACACTCTTGTGCTTTGGTTCACACTCAACTGTTAAGGGCATACTACACATGAACCCCACACACTGCACACTAGATACTACACATTGTGAATCTTCATACATCTCGCATCATATGTCTTACATCTTACATCATACACTCTACATTTAGTCTATATCATTTTGACATTTGTGCATCTACACATCATACATCATATTAGTCGTCATCATACATGTATCTACACATCTTGCATTGCATCTTATACATCGTACATTACACATTTTACACATCACATGGTCATCTCTTATCATCGCATATACTATATCTACTCACATGCACTGCACTCACTACCATATGACGTACTTTAGTTCCTTGGTCCATACTCGACTATCAAGGGTTTATAAATCAAATGGACCTTATCATACTTACATGTTCATCATTTGACCTTTTCTCATGCAACATTACTAGGTTAGTGACATACGTTATAGGCTAAATGGTCACCTATTCCTTCATCTTGTAGTGGTATATGCTTTAGGCTACATCACCACTCCTTCTATTCATCTAGTAGTGATATATGTTTTAGGCTATGTCATCACTCCTATGCTCATATTTTCATGATATACGCTTTGGCTATAAGGGTCATGCACACATCATCTCTAGGTCACATATCATCAATACACATACACATTCATCACTGCGTGATAGATATAATGCACACTTTGACCATTTCTTGATGACACACTCTCATTTATGGTTAATTCTTCACTATTGAGGGGGAAAACCAAATGAATCTCACTACATATAACTCCATCCACTCGGGGCCACACGAATCCTCACGGATCCTACCATTCATCTTACATTCCATTCCACCAATCCACATCATCTTGCATACCTTGGTTTTTTTAGTCTTGCTTACTTTTGCTTGTATATTGTCGCTTATTAAACATGTTAGATCGATCTCTCATATGTCATTATGTAGTATAAAAATCACGCACTTACTATTACATTTATACCACTGGGTATGTTACTTCATATATGGATCTTGCGTAATAAAAGTATTCACTAGTGACCCATCCTTTGGTATTGTTGTTAGTTAGTCAGTCGTCATGGTTATTTGTCTAATATAGTTGTCACTTGTCTATAAAATTTTTGGGCATCTTTTAGGGAGTCTCAGGTGTCGTAATTTGCTCAGTTGTCATCTTCAGTCGTACACTAGGGCACCTAGGGTAGACTAGTGCGCCTGAGTCTGTGATTCTAGGATCCTTTTTTTTTAATTTGTGGTCCTAATTTTTTAGTTCGAGGTCGGTCTTTGTCATTACCCACTTCATTCCTCTAGGTGGTAGTCGGCATTTTCGGGTCACTAGTGTCACAATTTGAACAAGAGATCCCTATATAAACATATCATACTCACTACATTATGGGCAGACATCTTACTATCAAGGGCAACTATCATACTCACTACATTATGGGCATACATCTTACTATCAAGGGAAACTATCTACTAAAGCAAGGGACTGCATTTGGGCATCTTCTACATTTGCATCACATAAGCATAGGGGGAAAGGGTTGTATTCTTTCTATTCCATCCACCATTTGCATTTTTACATCTAGTTATTGCCCCCACTTCTACGCCATTGGTGCAAGGGTGTCCTAGGATAAACATTACACACACACGCACACAGAACTACATGGGGTCTATAATGTAGTGCAACGCTTACTCGTAAATCCACCATTATGGCAGCTAAGGTCAGTCTAACCTATTCATATGTATTTTTATTTCTTAAGAGTTGATGCTTTGAACAAGGTTTTGTAGGTGGATGATTTCACATTGCATTTACAACAACACAAGTGAAGGTACTGCAACACCCGTGCAGCGAGATACAAAGATATTGTGAAAACCTTACGGCCTGCAAAACTCAGGTTTTGAACTTTTCTATAGACTACAACGCCGAGATCATAGAATAGGGTGCCCAAAGTATCCTCTTTGGCACCTCGGCCATGTTAGGTACTCAACTTTTGCCATTCCCGAGGCCATCCAGTCACAACTTTCCCACTCTGCATGACAATATACTTTAGTCCAACATACAACAAGGTAAGTCAAACTAAGGTTAGTATTATATACCTCTTGTTTTCATTATTATACATCCAAGCAATAAAACAAAATATCTAATCCTCAACATTTTGATATAGCATTCTGTTTCTATTTAGATTAAATCACAAAATAGAATACCATCATATTTTTAGTTAATCACATTATCTTTACTATCCACACATGTGCGTTCACGTCTTTCTCTAGTTGTGATCGCAAATACAAGTCTTTTACATGTAGCATGGATGCTTTCCTACTACCCCTCCTAAAATGGTCGTCGGGGAATCCAAATTCATCTCTTCCAAGTGCTATTGTTTCATTTTGTATTTAGCACTTTTCATTACTTTGTTATACACACTTTTGACATATTGGTTATCTTTCTAACATGCTAACAGGTGCTTCATGTGCAGCATTTGTTTTGTAGGATTATTTGCTTCCATGGCTATCTGTTTGTTTGTTTACTATTGTTTGTCATTGTTTGCTCTTGTATGTGGGCTTTGCCCTTTGTTTGGTGTGCACACTTGTTTATTTTATACGGCCATTATGGCCTTGAGTGTCTTGTGACATCGTGAGTGGTGTCCCATGTTTGTAACCCACTTTGGCGGTCTACTTTATCTTCTTGTGTGTTTACATTACTATATTGTTTTCTAGCTTACACACTATTTGCGTAATGTACACTTGTCTTCTATATGCATGCTTATTCATACTAACACTTGTTTTATAGCCACTTGTTTGTGTGCACCTTGGTTTCTACCAAGTGCATTCCCTTCCCCTATAGGGCACATTTTATGTGGTTGGTCCTCTTTTGGGGCTGCATTCTCTTGTCAACGACGTCACATGCACCCCAAAGAGGGGGCATCATTTGGGGTTTTACATTCTATACATCACTTCTACACGGTTTCGGTTTAGTTCGGTTTCCAAACTTAGCATTGTGTGTTATACAGTGAGTGGGTTCAGACTAGTCTACGAACCCCGTATATAGCGGATTTTATAGGACATGGTTGTCCTATGAATTCTGGGGAGCAGTTACAGGTTAGAGGATACAACATACTTCCTCTCTACACTACTTCGACCAGTGGCATCAGATCACCCAAAAACTAGGCAGTACATAGATCTCTTCACACATATTGAGGGAAGGAGTTACAAGTTGGATGATACATCGGAATTCCTCCCTACACTTCTAAGGCCTATGGCGTTGGATCACCCAAAAAACCCAGGACATGATATCCTCTCTACACCCTTTCTCTCATCACGTATCAGGTGCACATGTTCCTTTTACCCTTTTCAGTATTTTCATTACTATATACATGCATTTTTACACATATACATGTGTATTTGACCTCTTTATCATCTTCTCCTTGCAGGTCCGAGCGTATGAGAAGCAAGCAGTCAACAACAACGGTGTCAACAATAACATTTTACGGCAGTACACACCATAATAACCATGCAGGTACATCACACACATCGGTAACTACAATTGCATTCCTACCCTAGGTTTCCTCTCAAAGCATTTTGGGGCTTTTACATCTTTAGTTTCCACACTCCATAATATTTTTGTGATTTCATGCTTTGTTTAGTCCTTCAAAGTGTGTTTTCCACATCACTTTACATGGACATCAAGTACGCATCTCTATGTACTTTATGTTATCGATCATTCTTCTAACCAACATAAATGGGGCAAATGTAGACACTAAATCACACACTTTGGGTATTATTTAGTCTCGATCTCATACTACTATTCATATGGTTTTGAGTGAAGAAAGTACTAATTAACCCCTGTCTTTTGGCCATTTTATTCGTATTCTCTTGTCATTCCGACCTTCACCACATACTTGCCCGGTTGGTTTCCGTCAATCTATATTATTTTACATTTAATTGGGGTGCCCATGCTAGTACTAGGGCACTAACAGGTGCCCTGGTCCCAATCGGGGCACCCTGATCCTTTTTACACTTTCCCGCCACTTTTTGGGCACTTTATAGCCATTTGAACATTCTATATTTTTGGTGGTCGGCCTTTTTGGGGTTAATTATGAAATTAGAACAAAATAACCATATAAATATAAAGTTATGAGACCATAATGAGGGACCAAACACTAGGCACTATTATCATCATCTAAGGTTGCATCCATTTAGAGCTCATTTGCATCCATCTAGCTTCATCACAAGGGACAAGGTTTGTTCATTTGCATCACACATCATAGGAGGGAATTTTATTCTATTCCATCCACCATTCATTACATTTTCTACACATAGTTATTGATCACTACTTTCACAAAGTGCAACTAACACAAGAGCACCTAGGGCATGATCATACACACATTCACATAGAACTACATCAGATTTGAGATGAAGTGCAACGATTATTTAGTAAGTCCACCATTATGGCAGTTGAGGACAATCTAACCCCTTCATTTCAATTTTGTTTTTTAGGGTTTGATGTTTGTTTTGGGGTTGTCTGACAGTCTATCTTTCATCATTGATCATTGGTGACATTCGACATAGAGCAACGAATTACACATGATAGACAACAAAGGTTTCGTGCCATCATCCAACCCTGTAAATCTAGTTTTTGGACCTTCTACATAGACCAGAGCATCTATAACTCATACTAGGGTGCCCACAGGCACCATGATCCTCTCCCAGGCACCTTAGTCCACTCAGATTTCCTAGATATGCAAGTTTCTAGACCTTGGCACATTCGTTTCCTCCTATTTCTCTAACCATCTCTGTGACATAGTCTAATGAGCTCATCGAATCAACTAAGCTCCTTCCAACCCTTCTTTGTACATTAGGGTTTTTAGTTCTACTTCCTTAGTTGTTTGGGTCACTTTTCATATTTATTTACTACATTCATTTATTGTTATTTATTGTTGTTCCTAGTTTAGATTAACTTAATAAAATCCACATGTTAGTTAATCGGTGAGAGATCACCTATAAATTGGTTGATGAGATCAATAGTGATCCAAGGGTATCTTTACTTACTAAAACATCTTTATCCTCTTGTCATATTTTATAAATGGAAAGGAACAATTAATGTGCAAGGAATCTATCCGAGTAGTTAGCTAGTGAAGAAGGATAAAATAAATGAATTGAGATCTGTGGGAAGTGTTGTAAAAACTCGCATTTCCCAAAGTTGAATATGATTATGTAGAGGCTTAGCAAAGTGAGGATTAAAATTATTATGGAGTTTATGTAAATTTTTCTTATAAGGCTAGCAAAGTGGTTATTGTGATTATTCCTGTTTATATAGTATTTTCCTCATATTAATACAAGAAGCTTTTATTGCCTCTTATAAGTTTGATGGGATCTTGCTTCTGGGGATCTAACTCTAAGAATTATGGGTTGCATGGTTTAAGGCTTACCTTAACTAGGGACCTTAATCATGATTGCATCATTTCTCGGTAATAGTGTAAGGATTTTATGTCATGTGTACGTGCAATGCGCGTGTGCGTGTGTGTATGTGTGTGTGGATTCTCATGTTACTACTTCCAATATAGGTGTGTGGGGGAAAAACGTAGCTACAAACATCTTAAAACATGTGGGATGATAGGTAGAAGGTGTAGGATAACATATTTTTATTAATTTTAAGTGTTGTGAGGAAAATTATAGGATACATAGAGTAAATCTCATTGCAATGTAGCTACAATGTTGAGACTAGTAGACTTGGTGGAGATGAGAGAGTAGAAGTCCATTTGGAGGTTATGGAAACTACTCAATGTAAAGGAGTGGTAGTGAATGATGATGTAAATGAGGATGAGATCACATAAAAAGAACTTGAGGACTAGGATGTTGAAATAGTGCATGTTGATGTACAAGAGTATCGATTCTTGCATGCGATCACAAAGATTGACATCAAGCCAAAGGAAGATGTTCCTAGTTACTCGGGAGTTTATCCTAAATGGATCATCGATTAGATCGTTGACCTTTGGAGAAATATTTTGAGTGTGGAGGTGTGGAAGATCCCAAGAAAGTAAGGTTTTCTTGTACTAGGTTAAAAGTTCATGGGATAAGATTAAAAATTGGCGATATTGGTGATGAAATGAAGGCCAAGTTTATGCTTGTGGATTACCAAATGTACCTATTCAAGTATTTGTATAATTTATGCCATAAGGATTTGATTCTCAAAGATCGCACAAGAATTTAATAGACTCATTATCAAAGCGGGTCATGTCGAAGATGATGCCGAAAAGTTCTCGAGGTATGTTAATGGATTGCACATTTCCATCCAAGATGACTTTAATATGATTCGAGAGAGATTTGTGGAGGAATCCTCTAAATTGCATTAAAAGGAAGAAGAGAAGTTGTCACGTAGACAATAAAGTAGTACATGGGGAAAGAAAATTTTCCGCATAGACGTTGGGGATGCCACAATGATAAACAAGAGGGAGAAGAAAGTTCCTTGCATGAGAAGAATCGTGTGCAAAGAGGCAAAGGTAGACCTCCTTTTAGAGTAAAAGGACATGGAAGAGGTAATGAATTTAGCATAATATGTTTCCATTTTGAATTAAGTCGAGAATCATGCAATCAAGTGTACGAAAGAAGCGTTAAATAATGAGGTGAGGAGGAATGATACTAACAACCATGTTGCGTAGAATGCAAATACATGGAGTATTACATCAAATACTTATGTAGAATAGCTAAAGTATAGAGAAGTTCTCATGATGAAGATAGTCTTTCCAAAAACCAACGAAGGCAAAGAATCCATCCTTGCAAAGAAAGAATCTATTCAAGATCATTTACAAGACAAGAGGTCGGTGTTGCAAAGTTATTATTGATAGTGGTAACACCGATATTGTAATTTTTTTATATGATGAGATGGTTAAAAGTTTGGTATGAAGAGGATCATGCATATGAATCGGTATAAGTTTCCTTAAGGAAATCAAATGATTGTGAATGAGCAATGTTATGTGTGCATAAATATTGGTGCATATGAAGTCTTGTGTAAGATAATGCCCATGAATGTATAACATATGTTACTTGGTTAATCTTGGTAGTTTAAGAGAAGAGTGTCATACGATGGCCACATAAATACTTATATTTTGGTGAAAGATAGATATTGATGCATGTATTTCTCATTGATGCATCTTCTACAAATAGCATCATCTCTTAAAGAACAAAAATACATTCCATTTTATGTTTCCTTACATACAATGCATGTCGTAAGTTAAAAATGCATTTATTCTATTTCAATTTTTGATGTCTTTATAAAGTCGTGGATCGGGTGTTATCCATGTTAGTTAATTGTGTGTTATATAGCGAGACATATAGGTAGAGGAATTTCATAGTGTGTATTATTTCTATGTGTAGTATTCAAATTCATTGTTTCGCCTTGAATGTACTGGGGATTCATTCTAGTAACTTATGCAAGCTTGTGTGTTAGAAGTTGTTGATAGGCCTAATGTTTGTATTTGGTGTTGTTGTATGTGTTGTATACAACGACACACATATATCTATTCTTTATGACAAGCATAATATGAATGACTTCTCTTACGAGATTGTAGATCTACAAGTTTAAGTGAGATGATTGAGTTTTGGATGCTTTTGGGTTTGATTTCTCTATTTGTAAAGAGAACTATAGACTACAATGTCATTAATGCAATTATGAAAATATATATTGAAACATAGTTACGCAAAATTGGTGTTTTTTTGTAGACATTAAAGAACACATATTGCGCATAAGGTCTCTTAAGATAAAAATACAAAAACAATATATAAATACAATAATTTAAAAAAATCAAATAATCCCACAAAAATAATAAAAATATAAAATCCCACAAAATAGTGATAAAAGACACCACATCATCTATTTACATCATCCACTCACATTTAATTTTGTCACATCTTTGTATACACTTAATCACTCTACCTACCCATTTGCGTCTCCAATGCAGAATGGACTTTTATCATCTCAACCCTCTGTGCACATCGCACTTTGATTTAACCTAAATTGGTTAATATCTCTCTAGGATGGTAGTAAGATTATCCTAATCAATTAGTTTCCAAGTCTAATTGTAACAATATAAAGAATAACCATTAAGTAATGATAAACATGAGTGATAGATAAAAAATTTGCAATGAGAGAGAAGATAACTTAGTTGATACCCTTCTGTGATGATATGGGCTAGTTCAATGACTACAACAGGTTGAAAATGATATGATATATCTATCTCTCGAAACTATGTTCTATAAATCTACTTAGACCAAAGCGGGTATGGTGGGCCAAAGCATATGGATGTTAAGTCCCTTTTTGTACGCTTTTTTCCCTATCTCGCCCTTTAGATCTTGTTCATGTGTGCCTTGCTTCTATGTCCCCGGATTCACACTTTTGTCGCTCCGACTTCGCTTGAAACCACAATCTTTGTAATCTTGTTCTTATAAAACATACCTAGCTACCTTGCATAGTACTCAAACACCCATTAGCCTAAAATAAAGAATGCATATGCTTGAGTCGGACTGACCTCGGTGGTCACCCCGATGTGATTGCACCTAATGCTGCATTACATTTCAAACTCTATGTAGTTCTGGTGTGTGTGTGATTGTAATCGTGTCCCATTGAAGCTAGGTTTTCCCTTGTGCACGTCACACCAAATAGTGGGCTACACTAATTTTGTCCCCAATGTAGATGTGTGGTATGTAATTCAAAATAATGTCCTTCCTATGTTGTGATAATGCAAGTTCAAAATGCAATCTTTTTCTTGATCTTTTGTTTAAAAGGTGATAGTAGATAATAATGGTTACCCCCCGAGTCTCTTAGTAAGATAAGTATATATATGAGTTTCTTTGTTCAAATTTCAACACTGGTGACACAAAATGCCGAATCCAAATATAAAATTAAAATAAGAAAAGGGGGATGAAAATTCCCAATGTAAAAGTTTCGGAGAAAAACAAGGCAGGACCTATGCGGATGGGATGGCCCATAGCATACATACGTTATGGCCCATTCCGTACACTTCGGTCCAAAAAGATCAAAAAACAAAACAACTAAAACATAATAACATGGATCCTTGTGACATGACCAAAAGTGGAGAAATAAGTCCATAAAACCATGAGGAGTGATAATTAGATAAATCAAAAGCAATAGAAAATCAAGACTTGTGCCACTAATGTCTAATCTTCTTGTTCATAAACCATGTATATAACAATGTACTAAAAGTGTAATGTAATAGTAATAAGTGCATATTTTAGTGTCTACATTTCCCCCTTTATGCTAGTGAATGAAATTTGCTAGTATAAAGGAGATAAGAAGAGTGTACTTGTGAGGAGCCGGAGAAGGTGTAACCATAAGAGTTTCGAAAGAGAAACTATGACGTGGTGTAGTGTGGATCATCATTTTGACCCACACCTAAGTCGGAGGAAAGATAGACGTATTATCATAAATATACAACTCGGAGAGATATGTTCCATGGAGACTTGGGAGATTTAGAGCCTTGGAGTTTGTAAGTAGATCGAGAGTGATCAGTTCTCGAGCCAGTGTGTGTGTTCATTAAGGGATTTAAGCGTCTCACTGCCAAATGAAGAATATTGGGAGGATGGCCTATTTTTCCTTGATATGAAACTTTCAAAATGAAAACCATGCCGTTGTAAATGGAGTTAGGCCAAATGTTTGTTGAAAACCCCTACAAATTCAAAAAGGCAACAACGTCTCATTTCCCCCATTGTGCATTGTATGGGTATAGATTATAGGTTGGAAATTTGGAAAAGGATAAATTGTGTATTGATTTTCCCCACATTAGGTCATTTGAGGGAAATATTGATTAGAATTTGAGATTTGTATCATGATTGAATTGTGTTTGAGCATTGATACTTAGTTGAATTGGTGGTATGAAATTGAAAACTTTATCATTTTCTTGATTGAATTGGTGGGTTATTAGTGTATGATTACTCATATATTTGTCCCTCTTTCAACGAGAGGGTGAGATGTGAAGGATCAAATGATTGAGTCAAAAGAAATATAGTATAGATGTGTAATGTAAAAAATTAGTAAGAGATGTTGTAGTATAGATAATATTAGGGAATGATTGGGTATTTTTGATGAAACGGTGAAAGAATTGAAGAGAAATGTAAAGCAGATTAGTTAGCGTGATAGATGTTGAGAATATGATCCTAACGTTGTTGACTACACATAAAAGTGGTGAACGGGGCTCAAGATATGGGTCGTGCATCAATAGAGCATTAGTTGGTGAGTATGCGACCACAAATAGTATAGTTTTGTAAGGATCATGGATTTACTATATATAGTAAGTAGTAAAAATGAATAGTAATTTTCATTTGTGATTACGAGCGAGTTCATGAGAGTGAGCTACGAGTCAGTAACCATGCCACGTGTGAGAGATGTTATTTCAACATGGATTGAGATAGAAGTACTATAATAGGAATTTTAACGAATTTTGTCAATTTTTTAATTATTGAATTTCTATACGTTATGGTCCCAAATCATATGCCATGGTCTTGCAGACCATATGGTTTGGTCCTAGTGCTAAATTTTTGCTTTAGTGTGTTTGTGTATGAGTTTTCTTGAGATTAGTGGTGATATATGGCTTTTTGGTTTGTTATTTTTGATGTGAAGCGAGATGTGCATGCTTGGGATTTTCATGGGGGTTGAAAATGACTACTTTGTTAGGATTGGGGCTTGATGATGCAGGGTGGGATGTTCTAGACAGGGAAGATTTGCGACATGTGGCTAGACTGGGGGAGTTGCCCCCTAATATGCATATGATTATGCCGCATTATGTGAGAGATGGTGTGCGAAACTTGTACATTCTAGATCATGATAGGGAGATGATAGTGACTTTGGAGGATGTGTATTACATTCTACGGTTGCCTATTATTGGGGAGAGGGTGCAAGTGCTAGCAGATGTGCCATTACAGATGAGAGATGTGATGATATTTTGGGGTTGTAGTAAGATAGAGTCTATCAGATATGTGGCTAGATAATATTATGATAGTTGTCATTCCCCATGTTCGGAAGTTTATAGTGGTGATATTGGCTTCATTTGTGGTGGTGGATGGTCGTGGGGTTGTTATATCTCACCATATGGTACATATTTACCGACGTATAAAGGAGAAGGGTATGAGATATGTTTGGGGTAGGTGCATGTTAACCCACTTACACACACACACACACACACACACACACACACACACACACAAGAGGGTCACCGAGGATGGATAGGAGTAAAATTGTTACACATATGGGCTTACGAGCATATAGCGGTGTTGAGCGCCATTAATGGGCCTCATGTCAATCAGGCATGACCGAGAGATCTTTGCAACTAGGTGGACATGGTGTGGAGGTTATAGTTCCGATACGATGACCTATAGGTCTTTGATAGATAGGATGGGCGCGGGGGTAGTCATATGGATACCGTATAAAGACTATGGGGGAAATGGGTCGAGGACGTGATGGAGCTATGACGATGTGGTTGGAGGATTGATTTATGGGGTAGGTAGAGCTATTTTAGTATGAGAGAGTGACCTAAAGTTTAG
This sequence comes from Taxus wallichiana var. yunnanensis, assembly GCA_018340775.1. Taxonomy (NCBI): domain Eukaryota; kingdom Viridiplantae; phylum Streptophyta; class Pinopsida; order Cupressales; family Taxaceae; genus Taxus; species Taxus wallichiana. The sequence continues at coordinate 522,266,710 of CM031236.1, read as the reverse complement.
CGTGATACATGAGGTGCCTTCAGGGCCTTATATATGGCGTCAATCAGTACATGTAGCGAGGAGGGCGGGAATGAGATCAGGGCCTACAACCACAAAGTTGCTACTACCACCTACAAATGCGTGGACCCAGACATAGTCTCTATTCGAGGAGATGATACGGGATGTACTCCCACATACACACAATGGTGGGTAGAGCATCAATGGGTGCTACTATTTCCTATTAGTTGGATAGAGTAGGTGGGCCACCACGTGGGATGGCGAGTAAGTGGAGGAGGAGAGGAGCCTTCCCTGGTGACGAAGTTGTAGTAGAACTATGGTGACACAACATGAGTATGGAATAAGTGTTTTATGATTGTTTATATATTGAGTTATTGTGAATGTATAGGATGTGGATGATGACGATGTTCTAATGTTTGGTTTGTATGATGGTGTGCGGTGACGATTATTGGATGACTATTATAGATGTTACGATGCACACGTTGACTCGTAATGTGCCACCACATGTCATTGTAGGTGGTGGTTTATTGAAGTAGGTGGATGACATCATGCAAGCGAGCATGCCCATTTATTTGATCTAGTGGAAATGGAAACGAGCAATTGTGTGGTGCTACGGAATAGAGAGAGAGATGAGGCAAGTTTCAAGCTCGTGCATGCTAGAGATGATGTAGGAGGAGGAGGCCTAACACAAGAAATGTTTACTTTGTATGTATAGTTACAGACGCATCATACTAATTTGATAGTTGAGGTTGCGTTATTCAGGCATATACAAGAGTATCGGTCGTGATCGCGAAGATGGAGGTCTAGTGGTGAAGCATTGAGGTCAAGAGCTCCTATGGTTATTTTATATAGTAGTAGTGAGGATGATTGAGGGAAGTAGCCCAATTGTATTAAAACATGCGCGCATGCGTGTTTGTTTATTCTTGATGATGTAGCTTGATGTGTGTGATGATATGTGGTGTGATTAGTGTTGGATAGTAGAACGATGATTCACATATGTTGCATTGGATGTGTGATTTTTAGAATATACAATAGATAGACATGTGATGGTTTGCTATTAGTTGGTTGGTGTATCTAAGAAATATGATGAAATGGTCGAATATCCACTCTTATAGTAGAGAGAGTGAGATGTCGCAACGATCCATATAGGGCGCACTCCACGAATTATCGAGGAGCAAGATTTTCCATAAACCTATGCAAGAACGTAGAGAGGGTGATTCGCTCATGCCATAGATGAATCATGAAAAGTGACCAAAATATAAGAATTCACAAACGCATAATCAATATAGAACCTATCCAAAAACGAAGCTATGTGATGACACGCGTTGCTTGAGCAATGCTAAAGAAGATACATGTGAAGTAGTAGTAAAAATGTTAATGCTATGATCTTGTAATTAAATACTTTATTCTTTCGTGACCCAATTGAGCTAAGCTTTTTGTGCCTTCGTATCTTTCTTTGGAGTCGAATCTAGCAGAGTAATCTGTAAAACTAATTTAGTAGTTGGGTGATGATCGAGCAAGGTTACATATTTCGCGAGTGATGTCGCAATGGAGGAGAGTATGATCAATTAGGATGTCGTGATCGAAAGGCAATAATATCATCATTTTCAAGTAAGTTGAGTTTATCATTAAGTTCAAACTAATTATTATCCCTATGTCCATTAACTCTATGAAATTTGCATAAAGGTTAATTGTGATTCCGCTGCAACCAAAGGACGGGTGGTGTTAATTATATGGTAACCAAATCAAACGCTCATCAAGTAGGGTGTGTAAGATGTCATGTGGCCTAGCAGAATAAGAAAAGTATAAGGGTTCTCGCTTAGGATGAGGAGTGAACCACGGCGGAGGTCTACGTGGAAGTGGGTTGGGATGAGATGATAAAGGACCTTGGCCTCATGTGTATGGGGGATGAAGAATGGGAAGTTGTTGAAGAGCAATATAATGATTTATTCACATTATTCTTGTGCTTAATCATGACCATAAAAAAATAAAAATTAAAAACACAAATAAACTGTTGCTAGTCCTACAAAATATGGTTTTAATGATTAATGAACCAATACCCGATTATTAGGATACTCTCAATGAAAAGCAATATGATGATTTGTTCATGCAATTCTTGTGTTTGATTAGGACGATTAACTATTTTTATTTTGAATAGAGAATGTTAACATATTCAATATATATAGCGTGGCTCATTTAATATTTTGAATAATCAATTATTGGTAGTGTTGTGTTGTTTTTTATTTATTTTACACGCATAACGTTGATATTACCATTATTCTTATTTATAGTCTATAATTTTTATAAGTTTATTTTATGCAAATAACATTGATATTACCATTATTTTGTTTATATTATCTACAATTTTTATAATTCTTTATTAATATTTCTATGGTCGTATTCAAGCCATATCGTACCCAAGGCCCAAAAAGGGATGAATAGTGTACCCGAACCCAAACCCATACCAAGAACTTTGGTACAAAACAAATAGACATAACTTTCTTTATTATTAGCACTTGCACCAAAAGGAAGTGCAATGTTAAGTCGATATTTAAATATGAGGGTTTGTAGAGTCATTAGCAATTTCAAGATGCATTGATGATGTATCTCTAGTTTGTGTTGTAAGGCACGTAATGTTTGTGGAGTTGTACAAGTAATTCAAGGTGCACCAAGCCCTTGTGGAAGCAATTTCAAGATGCACTAAAGAGGCATGTCTGATATGCATAGTAAGGCATGTAAGGTTTACAGAGTCATTGAAGCAATTCCAAGGTGCACCGAGCCCACAACATCAAACATGTCCACCGCCATTGCCTACGACAACATCACCCAAGTCAAGGGAATATTATTCAACACTCTACTTTGTTATTGGCAATGTCTTAGGTAGAAAATGAAGGATCTAGTTGAATTATAGACTATTACTATAATAATAACAATATAATGATTGATTATAATTGTAGGTCCCATGCATTATGTTAATTTTATTGCTACCTAAATATTATGACAACTTCGGCATATCAATTTATTTGTCAACATCTTGCGATATCGAGATTGCATATAATGCAAGCACACATTTATTTGAAAAGGAAGCATGGGGCATGTGTTTTGTGGCCACAAAGGCAACACCAATTACAAGTAGAAGACACATGGGTAGCACTTGTGAATACACTTCCCACAACTTAACAAATTTGTGTGCGGAGCCATAAACACCCACACATGCATGTTTATTTCAACCGAACCCATCCCAGTCTACAAGTGGAGGAGAATGGCCTCGCCATAAATGGACATGGGCATGCAAAGATTCAAAGGCATGGGTATCCCCGCATGGCACTCACAAATATCAAAGCTTAATGGAAAGAAGAATTTTGTAAGATGGTGTGGTTTTGAATGGCTTGTAGTAGATCTGCATACTAACTAAAAGCATGGAACATGTGGAAGCATAAACATGACACGCCATGCTTGCATGGTCTAACAATGTTCATGACAAGTCTATGGGCCTTTTCGAAGAGCACCTCACCTATGTCTTCTATTTAAATGTAATGGTTGTCGAATTGGAAACATCGCAATGGCCTCGGTGACTTTCAAGGAAATACAAGTGAGAGGTGAAAAGCCAGAATCTACCACCATTTCCATCATCCTTCCAATGCTACCCAATGGTAATTACTTGTTAAAATGCCCGAAGGATATTGGGTCTCATTCCATGAGATGATAGAAGGCCCTACTAGTTTAGTAGATGGTGTATGTAAATGCCACAAGGAATTGTGGTCTCTTTAAAGATTTTAAGTCTTCACTTTTATTTGCATTTATATCTGATTAAACCTTTGTTGCCACCTCGCCCCCCGCGTACCCCGCCCCATCTAACCTCCCCAAGGTCCAAACCACCACCAAGGCCAACAACAAACCCATTTTTTGCATATCCCACAATCATTGCAGTCCATGAGATCACATATCTTTCAAGCATTTTGTCGAACAGTTCACATGCTTCCACTTTTTGTAGACATATCTTCTCCGGCACATCTACAAATTTGTGTTAAGACTTTGGTTCATTGTGACGTAGGTGAAATGATTTGCATTTATGGGAAAATAGTCATCTGCTATGGAACTTTGCACAAAAAAAAATTGTTGAAAATTTGGTACGTTTTGCATTACATTACAGTTTATATTTTGAGTTTATGCATACAAATCATATATGTAAGTGGAAACTCAATTGCACAGATCACAAAGAGTAAATTTAGATTTTGTGCAAAAATTTATGTGACATGCCATTGTAACTTAGGTTCATTTCAAGGATATTCACACTGAAGTTTATATTTTCAAAATTTTCTAAAGTTTAACTGATGTGTAACTAGAACCCATTTTGTAGATAAGATACTTGCACTACACTCTTTTCCCCAATTTCTGTAAAATATCCACATGAATGAAAACATTGACTCAATGCCCTGGTTTGGAATGCGCAGATTATAGAAGAGGAATTGAAGTTAAGGAGGGATAATGGAAGAAAGTAATTCTATTACTTTCTGATAGAGAATTATTTTGTGGAATGCAAGTTCTTCATTTATTAGTTCATCAGATTTGTAGTTTTCATGGCAGTGAACCCCATGGCAGTTGAATCTCAGAAAATGAAGCCTCTTTCAACCAGCTGTATTTCTCAACCTGTGGAGGGTAATTTTATTTAGCTTCCATGTATTGTGATAGCCAGCTCCAACAATTTTTCAACTGCATCTCCTCCATCCGCTACCCAAACCAGCACCAGCACCAGAGCTGAAACCAAGGCAGCTGCCACTGCATCCTCCCCCAACACCGCCCCACAACCAGAACCTGCAGCTCCATTTTCTGCACAGGCGGGTAGCATGGTAGCAAAGGTGGGCTGATCAGATTGGACAGTGTCACTGCTCCGCAAGGACACCCATGTCTTATGTTTGTTCCACACATATTAACAGAAAATCTAAGAGAATGCAGAGGTGGAGATATTTTTCTAGGGTTTGGTGACAGTAAATGTCAAATGCGGCATGAGTAGACACTTACAGGCATGAGACCGTTTTCAGGGCAGTCGTTTTTGGACTATTCCAGTGTAAGACGCATTTTTCACCGGGGTGAGACCTCTTTTGGGAGGCAACATAAATGCAATCACACCATTGTGGAGAACAAATGGAAACAGAAAGAAAAATGCAGTCACAGTTTGCAAAGAAAGATGGTTCCAGAAATTTGAAATGTCTTGGGCAATGGCCCTATAGACAGGAGCTAGAAGTGCAAGTGAGAAAGATTGGCAGTAATATTATTATTGTGAAACCTAATTCCATCTTTAGAGATATGGGGTTGTATAATAGATATACGGGTAATAAATAGTCTGTAAATTAGGAGACCCCAAAACAGAAAAGAGAGGATCTAACACTTTAACAAAGAAAGTTACAGCTCAAAGTCTGCTTTCAGAATGGCAAAGCTTTTAAGGAGCCACATAAAATTTTCCCATGACACATGAAATCCGTGCCTCTACACTGTAATTTTTCACTACTATGCATCCAAAACTTACAAATAGAGAATTTCCAAAACCGTCAATGCACATTTCAGTAAACACAAAAACTAACCATGAACATGAGCTACAGAGTTTAAACTCCTTCCCGGGGTTGCTCAATATATCTGGAACAAGAAACTTGTAGTTCAGTTGAAAATAAAACTTATTTTTACTTATCTATTTGGAAACTTTCATAAGACAGATGTCATGTCCGCCTGAGCTTCATGGGCCACCTACCCAAGAAAACTAAGAGCAGTGGCCTCCACCATCTGAAGTCATATGATACGGCTATTTGAGACTCAAAAGCTTGTGGGTTCACTTCCCAGTATATCAAAATCAATTATTTTAAGCTACTTTTACTGGCATTTATAACCTTCGCTCTATTTTTTTCAAAGATCCCATTAAAAATTGAAAAAGTGACATGTCTACTTGAGCTTTGTTCCCAACTTTAGATTATAATTCTAAACATTTTTATTGATGAATTTCTCCTTCTTTTCAAAAGGATATAAGAGGTAAGTTCTCTTTTGCTTTTGGATTGTTTTGGCAACGCTGAAGTTTGTTTTACTTTTTTCATATAATACAAGAAACATTCTATTCAAAAATGGCATAATCGATGCGATCATAACAGAACCTAGCAGAACACTGATTCATATTTCAAATTACAAATTACAGATTTCACATAGTTTGCTTGATTCAAGCCAACCTATGCTAACAGAAGAAATCATATACACGAACAAAAATTGTGACAAAACCAAATGATATTAATCCAAGTGCATAAGACCATGGAATTAGATAGTCAAACATAGCATTATTTCCCGTCGTCTACAAAAATCATCCTGCCACTTATTTTCAAACCAAAACAGTGTCGAACAAAGGCCAAGTGAGAGCATCAGTGGAGTCTTTTTGAAGGCTTAAAGCTTGATTCCAACAGTTTTATTGCAATTAGAGCAGTAATTTTCCTGTAGTTTGAATGGAAACCATGTCCTCCACCCATTCTGTATCAGCTGTAGGTAGTAAGAATATATTGTAAATTGATTGATGCGTTACACAGGCAGTGTTGAGTCAAACAATATAATAAATTTATTATCTTATGACCATGTACGAATCTGAAGGAATACATCTTATCACGGTCTTCGCAACTTATCCAACCTCCCAAGAGATTAAGTTTACCGTGATATTTTTTAGGTGAATGGCTGTAATTTATCCCCAAGAATATCAAGCTCAGTGAAACTATTGCTTTAATGTTTTGGTATAGAAAGAAAGAAAGAATGAAAAAAATATATTAACGTCCACAAGTGACCAAAAGTAGGTCAATGGGGCTTGAGGATACAGCAGTTAACAATATAAAGTTATAGGAAGAGAGAATCCTAGAAGCAAAATAATAAAAGTACATAAGACAAAATCAACCAATGGGCCACTACCACATGTAGTAATAAAATCAATACAAATAGTAATAAAGGGAAAACAAGAGCCCTCAAAGCGTGTCTCAATGACGACTGGAAGGAAATTTCATGGACTCTTTCTATGTGTGCATAAAGTGGAGGATCGTTTACGCCATCATCAATTGTTGTGGAAGATCCGACAATGATGGCTAGGGAGTATCCAAGGTTGGAGGGCCAAGTTGGGAGATCCTATCAAAACACTTCCTCTAGAATATCCCCTAACATCCAAAGGCTAGTAGAGCTCATGGAGTAGAAAAGAAACTTGTAATATGAGTCCGCACCTGTGGTTTAGGGACAGTCAGTAAGTAGTAGATCCATGTCACTGAGAAAGGGCAAGGCCACACTGACTGGGGAGAACAGAGCCACGAATTTGAGAGAAAGTGGGGTAGGGGATCTAAGTAATACAAGTGGTAATGGTGCACTAAGTGAAGCGCCACCTAACTGATCTATAAGCTCTAATATGTGAAGTACTGGTCTCCAAAGGGTGCTTAGTGTTGCCTATTGCCTGGGTGGGGCAGAAAAACAAGGTGATCAGCATGGAGTCTCTAGAGCCTCTAGATCCAACCCCCCCCGCCCCTACATAGGGATCTGCACTGGAGGGGCGGACTTGCAAAGATAAAGAATCAGGTACCTAATCTAGATATCTGAAGAAAGTAGATGGATTGTTCCGTCCATGTAGAAGTGATCATATCTTCCCCATACCTCATAGTAAATGGGACATCTGAAAAATGAAGTGTTCTTCGGTCTCCACCTCCTAGAGGGCGCACAGATGGCAAATCTAGTCTTGTCAAAGAATGTGATGATCAGTTTCAACCTATAATTGGTGAGAGCACACTCTCATCTGGCCAAGGGGAAATCTCAAGCCATGGGACCAGTGGCATCGGAGATAGTGAGGGTAATGAATAGGAGTTTGATTTTCCATAATACTGGAGCATTTCAAAAGTGAACTCGCTCCTAAACTTTGATTTGCTAAGCCATTCTCCATTCTGAGTCTTCTCAATGTAATGATCTCTCAGTCAAAACAAATAAATGTACTTTGTTGATGGACATAGCATGTGTATTTATAAGGCCTTGCACTATTAACTTTAATTCCTTAAGAGGACATCAATGCTTCAGCCCTGGTATAGAAGAAGTGTAGAGCGTTTGTCTCTGAAATTAACAGAAACTTGTTCTTGAACAGATTGTGGGCGCATTAGATACATTTTTATGTTATTTTAAGATACCAAAAGAATTATTAATATGGTTCATTAAAAAATGTGTCTTGACATAGATCTCAAACCACCTCTTCCATTAAGCGACACTAGTTGGATTATCAATTGTAATCTATGTTCCACCAAGTTTCTGGGAGGGGGATGGCAGGGGACAGGGGAATGTGTTTCCAGGACGGATTTTTTTTCAGGCCATTTTTTAGGGGAAGGCTATTAAAAATAAGAGAAAATATAGGAAATTTCAAATATTCATATGATAACATTGATAAAGCATTTATCACACACATTATAGAACCTTAATACATAAACTTGGAGCTGAATTGAGATTTCACATAACATTGAGTCAAAAACAGACTTTTTTGGAAAGCATATTACTCTATGCTCTGTTTGTACACCCTGTTTCCAACTTTCTGAATTTCTGAGTTTCAAAACGTCCCTGTACGGGATGGGCCTAAAAGGCAGGGGATGTGTCCCTGTGGAACATAGATTGTAATGTGGTCTAGATGTAACGAGGGTTGACTCTCTTGGAAGGGGCCCAAGTTCAATTATTCCCTTAGTAAACATGTAAAATGGGTTTCACCCTACTGAGATTGAAGGGGCAGTTTCCAAAGCAAAAACAAATGAGAGTAGTCGGATTACATCCAGGATAAATCCATAGATCACAAAGACATTCCCTTCAAAGTGTACAAGATGCTATAAGTATGGTTAGTTTGCTCGCACAGATCTGGATCCTGAGGTTATTCAAAACTCAGTTATACTTGAGTAGAAAGAGCTTATAAAGCCAACCAAAGCAATTACTTCAGAGATAGACCACATCTACAGACAAACATCAGGAAAGGAAAACAGCAACTATAAAATAGAGAAAGTTAACAATGATTCTGTACTTTTCTCTTCCACTCCTCCCAAAAAAAAGCCATGTTAGAGAACTTTCAAAACCATGTCCTCCTGCCAAGGTCTAGGAAAATTCCAACCAAAAACAAGAATCCAAGAAACAACTTTGGATAAAATCCAATGAGCAAGAACAAGCTTGACAATTCCAAATCAGCACCCAATGTAAGAGAGGAAGACGAGACCGCTTCAAGAAAACAAGGTAAGTCTGGGAAGCTTCAAATGCAGCCTATAAAGCCATGCCCCTACAACAAACAATGGAAATCAAAAGCAATTATGCTGAGACAGCATGGTCAAGCTCTAGTTAAGTTCCGGCAGATGACATTTGATCAATGTGAAACTAGGAAAAGGTTTAACACTTTTCTGAATGTTCCTGCCCTACGGCCTGTAAGCTTCGACAAGCAATTTTATAGTAGAGTGATAATGTTATTCCCTATTTTCAAATTATTTTTCTATTGAAATATAAAAGTAATAAGGGTTTGAAGATTCATATTGCAAACAGAAAAAAATGGTAATGATTTTTCTGGATATTCTCAATATGCTTTTCCCTGATGATGAGTCTAGTATGGGACTTGAAAGCGTTGGCATTTAAAAACATTTAGGCAAATTATCCAGAAAAACATTACCATAAAAGTACTAGTTTTTGCCAATAAATCTAGTTCAATTTAATGAATCTTGTTGAGTTTTTAACTTTTATCATGGCCAACGTTGGCTGGTGCAACTTGGTGCTGAGCTATTCCAAGCCTCAACTCTTAGCTTCATTTTTAACCCATATTGAGTTTGACTCAATGGCTTTCTACAAGTTAAGCTCAAGTCTTGTGACCATTTACGAATATATAAAAAACAACATTGTGGAAAAGACCCAATTGCTGATTGGCTCATATTCACAGAATATAGGTGAAGTCCCTATAACTTTAAATGATAACTATCCACTTTCTAGTTGAAGGCATAGGAGAGGCAAGTGCCAGAGTGTAAAGGCATATAGTTCAGCAAGCAATAAAGCTTCTAAAGGTCAATCAAGATGATCAACATGAGGAAACCAATGGAGTCATAGTTGCTTTACAACACACCATCTTGCATACCTTGTATCTCTTTATACAATACATCTGAAATTCTATGATGAAGAACATCATAATGCCGAAGGTCACCTACTTCTATTGTTTGTTTGTTTTTAATTCTGTATTCAAACCTTATCATACACAAGGAAAAAAGAAAGGGTTTGTGTTCACTGACAAAATTTGACATGCAGAACAATAAAATATGATTAAAAAAATTAGTAGATAAAATATTTTCATCAGACAAGCCAGTCCTTGCACCTGTTATTCTTCGAAATGAATTTCAAAATACACAAGGCAAGTGAAACCTTGTCACCTCATCTATCACAAACTCTAGAGCTACCATGTAAAAGTACTTCGGTTTAAGCTTGCAACTGAAAAAACTTACAAACATTTCACCACGTCCATATTCTTTCTATGACAATCAAAAGACAAGATGCATGCCATACAGAAGATTTAATTTCTTTGGACTCCAAATCTGGAGAAACTCTTTAACAGCACATCATGTTATCCCCTAGTGCCCAAGTTCCATCTCCTCCATGTATTTTATCGTCATTTCAAAAGGCAGGGAGTTTGTTTAAGCTGCATCTGTAGTTGGCTTGCAAGGTAATAGAGACTAGGAAACTAAGAGCGTTCATGAGAGTCACACAGCAATGATACTGCTTCCATAAGAGGTGACTATACAGTTACGGCACCCATACAATTTCTCGACCATATCTTGAATTACAGGTCCAAAGGCACATCCCATTCATAGTTTACTTGAACCCGCCTAGCCTTTTCATTGTAACTGTCTTCTACTTCTACCTCTGAGACAACTAACTCTACTCAATTACAAAGAAAATTAAAATTTCTTCAGGTTGATCCAACCTCCTTACCCATCCATTTACTACTTTACTGCATCTGCAACTTAATAGAAGAATCACCTTATGAACCTTTCTTCAGATTGATCCAACCGCTCCGGCCATCTGTTTAATAATTTCGTAAAGCTGCAAGCAGCTAGAACAGTCACCTTATGAAGAAAATTTAACTTCACCTTTGATTAGAATAACCTTTAAAATACTGGTAACTTAATGTAAGCAATACTAAACTGGCAAGGTTTCTGCCTGTGCCCATGTACAACACTGAGTCAAATAACATGAGACATGGCTACGACTAAAATAATCAAATACAAATGACAGTCTGTAAACTGTAAAGAGATCACTAAACTATTACTCTCAGTGTCGCACATATTACAATTGTACAAATATTCAACATAATGCATCATGAAAAATCAAGCATATTACTTCTACAGCAATTATCAACTAATTCCATCCAGCAATAGCAATGGAAAATAACTTTAAGCAACTTGGGGATAGTATTAAAAAAGGAGCCAATCCAGATATAAAGAACCAGTAAAGAAGATCAAAGCATAAGAATACCAATTCCATAGACGTACACTTAGTAGAACTTAAGCACTTCAAGACATGCGAATACATCAGAAATAAGATATAGGAGTGGTTACAAACTTACAATAGGGTAGGAAAATAGACAGTAAAGAATAGTCAGACTGAAGACACTAAAAATTCATGTATGCACGATACACAAAATATACATATATCTATTGTGCAGCTTCAATACATAAAGGAGGGAAATTTAATGCGTTCACATAGACAGAATTTTATTAGCAGGTGTATTACACACACATTCATGCACATAAAGTGAATGCTAGAGATTAAAAATTCTGATTTCGAAATAATTCTAAACATGCTTTCAATCACTCAGACAAGCATAAGGCCAATTTTATTCAAATGCTTTTAATCCACCTATGAATTGTGCACATGCTACTTCTACTTCTCAAAAGAAAAGGATTAAGTGAGCACAAGCTTACAAAAATGCCGTTTATAATGATTTTGACAATGTTACCCCGAAGAAGAGGGTAGATAAACAAATAAGGGCTTTTGAGATATTCCAAAAAGCTCATTAGAAAACAAAACACGGAAGCTCCAAAAAGAGTTTAGATAATTTCACTTATGCAATTTCAGCTGTTTGCTCTTTTCTTACAAGGAGATAATCAGACTTTCTAAATTCCAATGTCCTATAGAGTTATTTTGATGTATGAAAGCTAGGATGTTGGCAAATGAGGTATACCTAATCAAACAACGTAAATTACTACAAAGAGGATTCAAATCAGACTTTGCTAGAACAAAGTTGTAGCATGATAAATCCAATTGTGCCTTTGGTCTGAAAACAAAAACACTTTCCAGCAATGAAGAATGTAGAATTGTAACAGGTAGCACTACTAAATAAGAACATGGGATGCAATCTACACATTAGCAATGTCTTTGTAGAATAGAGACCACAATGTTTAATGGAGATTCACACAAAGCACTCCTTCAGACAAAATCTTGGTGAAACTCCCTCCACACAAATGAGATCTTTAGCATTTTTACATTGGAATTCCACACAAAACTAAAATATTAGTTGTTCTGTAAACAGTTAAGACTACAATGCTTAATGAGGATTCACACTAAGAACTCTTTTGAATAAGACCTTGGTGAATCTCTCTTTACACAAATGAATGCGAACCAGATCTCTGGCATTGTTATATTTAAATTTCACAGAAAACTAATATTGCATTCTAGTGAAAGCGCGAACAAAAAACGGTTACAGATCTTAATTCTTCATGTCAATATCGCACTTCCCACAAGAACTGCGGCAACCGCACCACTGAGCAAGCCAATGAAGAAATTCTTGGGAGCATTGCTCTGCTGTAATGGGGGAGCTGTTGGGGGATGAGGCATGTGTTCTGGTGGTGGTGGTGGTGGTAGTTGCGGTGAATCTGAATAAATGTATTGCTCATTTGATGTGTAATTTTCACATTATATTTAGGGGTTGCATTTGAGGTAAAGGACATGCATACTGACGTGGGTTCTTGTAATGTATACGGATAACCACATTGCTCATCTGATGCCGAATCGTCCATGGTATCTGAAGGGTCTACAAGAGAGGCTACTTGAGGATACATTGATGCAACTGGGATACCCTGCACTGGAACATCACATGGTTGGGGAGGATTAATGGCTGCCCAATTGGTTGTTTGAGGATTATTCAGTGCCCAGTTGGGTAGTTGAGGATCGGTCCGTACCCAAATGGGATTCAGATTAGACATCTCAAACAGGCCGCTACCCTTAAGTTTAAGGGAAACTTTCAGCATCCCATAAGCCCTCCCAGATGGCCTCCAAAGTTGCAATGTGAATGATTCACGCTCATCTCTCTCTGGCATGAAACAAATCCTCTTGATCTCATTGAGCATTAGGGTTGTGGTTCCAACTATCTTCGTTTTAAGAGGGCCTGCACACATAACCTGGATAACAAGGGCTGCATTGGGATTATTAAGCAACTGGGTCTGCAGAGGGAGTGAAAGTGTGTCGTTCCAAACAGGAGATGTTCCCGAAATTTGCAGGGTTTTGGTGGATTTCTTCAACTGAGGATCTATCCAAGCAACTGCATATGGACTTATTTTACCCTTACTAAAAATGTTGACATTCTTCAGTCCTTCAGCTGATGCTATTGTAAGTTCCAGATATCCCTCACCCATTTCTACAAATCTTAACAAAACATTCAGCAAATGAACATCAATCAACACATACCTTTCGGAATTCGCATCGACCACTGGGATTATCTCAGAAAGAAGACCGAAAGCTAGGTAGTTATATTTTGTCCAAAATTTTCATTTGCTTTGCAGTTGCTTCTTTGGCACTCTACTATCGATTGCCTTTTTCTACTTCCCTAGACTGCTGGCGATTCGCGAATAGGCGATTACGAAAGCCACGTTGAAAGCTGTTGAATGGGCCTGGAATTTGATGGTCTGTGGAACGTATTTCCATATTTTAAGTGTAATTTACAATTTAATAAGACAGGTTTTTTTTTAATTCAAATTTTACATTTGAAAGTGGTTTGTTTTTTGTTTTTTTTTTTAATTTGGAGACCGTAAAAATGTTAGTAAGTAGTCAAATCTAATATATTAAAAATTATAATTTGTGATTTTGAAAATGATTTTTTTTCAAAAATAAATTTAGAAATATGTTTTATTCTTTTTTGTTAAGTGAAACTATAACATATTCTATACTGAATTTTGAAACTATTTAGTAATTTACTATTTTAATTCTAGTTTATTTTGTGAAAATTCTATTGCAGTCATTGATTATTAATATCCAATCTGAAAAGATTATTTAACTGCCAAAAACTAATTCACAACTAATATCGAAAAATAACACAACTGCAACTTCACTAATAAAAATACGGAAAGAAATGCGTAACACAAAGAACACAATATTTTCGGATAAATTGTCCATGGAAAAACCCCTAAGGGAAAACCAGTTCTATAGATGAGGAATTATATTAACTTCAACAAATTAAGAGATATAAAGATTCCTTGCCTCTTACTGGCAGAACTCCGACAATCTTCCAACTTCTCTCGCTGATATTCCCCCATTGATATCCCCAGCGCTATCACTGCGCCCTTGCTAACACTGCAAAATGTTTGTTATCACTTCAAACTTACAAACACATTTGCTAGCACTGCAAATGCTTTCTCAAAAACTTATATACTCCAAATGCCCAATGACCTCCTTTTATACTACTCTCATTGGTAAACCAACGGCCAAGATCAAATCTTAATCGACGGTTGAAATACATAACAAATTAACAACCATAACAAATAGGTTCAGTAAGGTGTCACTAAAGGAAATCAAAAATTAGAAAATAATTAAATACATTCTCAACAATAAGATAACTATTATCTAATCTTAGCAAATGGACGAACAAATTGTCAAGCTAACAAATTAACACTCCCTCTTAGCGAGGAAGTTGTTTCCGCACGACACCCATCTTATCTCTAAAGAAGATAAATTTTGCCTTCCCAATGCCTTAGTCGAATGTCTCGCTACTGCTCCTCCGTAGGTATGTATTGTAGTTGAACAATACCTCGTTGTACACAATCACGATGAAGTGATACCGATATCTATATGTTTAGACCTATCATGAAACACTTTGGATTCTCGAGACAACTTGATGCAACTCGATTGCCGCGGTGTATCACAAAGTAGTCTCAACCTTCTGACCAAACAAGGCCACTAGCAACTTTCGAAGCCATATAGCTTCACATGTCGCCATGCTAGCTGCAATGTATTATGCTTCTGATGAACTCAAAGCCACATACTTCTGCTTCCTGAACCAAGAAACAACTCCTGATCCTAAACTGAAACAACACCCTAAAGTTCTCCTTTTGTCATTTATCAGATCGCTTGCCCAATCTGCATCAGTATAGCCTATCAACTTGATTCCTTCACCTCGAACATATCTAATCCCATACTCAACTGAACCATGCAAATAACGCAACACATGCTTGGTCATTGTCCAATGCACTCTCTTTGGCTCAACCATGAACTGACTAAGAGAGTTTATTACAAATGCTATATCCGGCCTGGTGTTGACCAAATACATGAGTGAACCAATTAACTGCTTGTATAAGGTGGGATCTACATCTTTTTCCTTAGATGTATCTACCTTCCTCCAATTAGTGATCATAGGTGTAGACATGGCTTTGCAATCCTCCATCTCGAATCTCTTCAAGATTTCAATGCAATATTTCCCTTGACCAAGGAAAATCTCTCCATCTGTCTGCCACACCTCCATGCCTAGAAAATAGTGCATGAGTCCCAAGTCCTTCATCTCGAACTCTTCTGCAAGGTCCCTCTTGCAATCCTCTATGAGCCCTAGTGCACCTGTAAGAAACAAGTCATCTACATATAGAACAAGAATGAGAGCCTCACCCCAACCACCAAGTAGTAGAGGTTAGCATCTACCTCACTCTTCACAAAGCCCATTTTCTGCAAGTATGTATCAATGCGCTCATACCACGCTCTAGGAGCCTGCTTGAGTCCGTACAAGGCTTTCATCAATCTGCACACGTGGGTCTCTTTGTTGTGTGCTACAAAGCCTTCTGGTTGTTCTATGTATACCTCCTCCTTCAATTCACCATTAAGGAATGTTGTCTTGACATCCATTTGATGGATCTGCCATCCCATCTGCATTGCAAATGAGATTACAGCTTGTATAGAAGTATACCTGGCCACTGGAGCAAATGTCTCCTCATAGTCTATTCCCTCCTTCTGAGAGAACCCCTTTGCCACAAACCTTGCCTTGTATTTCTCGATGCTACCATCTGCACCGTGCTTTATCTTGAAGATCCAAAGATGATCCAACTATTGCCCTATCTATTGGTCTAGGCACTACCTCCCACACATCATTATGCATTATTGAAGTATATTCCTCAACCATAGCATCTTGCCATACCTGATGTTGTGCAGCCTCTTGATAGTTGGAAGGTTCACTATCTACCAACTGGTGACTAATGCCACATAGTCATTGAACTTGGCTGGTTCTTTCCTTTGTCTCGTACTCTTCCTAGGAGCTCCCACAAACTCCTGAGTATCCCTTTGTGTGTTTTGAACCTCATGGTTCCTGCTACCAACTGTAGAGGATGAAATATCAACCTCTAAATCTTCTAGATGCATATCCTGCTGCACCAGTTGCTCCATACTCTGTGAATCTTCACTACCTGAGTCTATGCTTGTACTAGTAACTATACTTGAGCTTTGTTGCCCTTGACTTGGACTTGGAGCTTTTGTTGGCTGCTCACTTTGATCATCTGCTGGAAAATCTCTGGACCTTCTAAACGCTTTGTCCTCCATGAACTTGACATCACGTCTAACAATAATTCTTCTAGTCCCTAGAATAAAAATCCTATATGCCTTTGAAGTTTCATTATACCCAACAAGGTACCCCTTCTCTACAGTCTGATCTAACTTGGTACATGTATCTTCTGGAATATGACAATATGCCAAACTCCCAAATATCCTAAAGTGACCTACATCTGGCTTCTTCCCTGTGAAAGCTTCCTCTGGTGTCATCTTCCCTAGTACCTTGTGTGGAACCCTATTCTGAATGTAAACTATTGTACTACACGCCTCTGCCCATAGATAGCGGGGCATGTCCTGGTCATGTAGCATAGCCCTTGCTGCCTCCGATATAGAATGGTTCTTCCTCTCAACAACTCCATTCTATTGTGGATTGTAAGGAACCATCCACTCTCTCTTGATTCCTTCTCTGGTACACAAATCCTGGAAGTCATTTCCTTTGTACTCACCTCCATTATTTGACTGAAGAACCTTTATCTTCCTTCCTGTCGAGTTCTCCGCAAGAGCCTTGAACTCTTGGAAGCGACTGAAAACCTCATCCTTGGTCTTCAAGAAGTATATCCAGGTCTTCCTAGAGAAATCATCAATAAATGTAACATAGTACACATATCCTCTGAGAGACTTTGTCGACATTGGTCCACATACATCTAAATGTACTAGATCAAGAACACCCTTAGATCTATTGTCACTCCTTGGAAAAGATGCTTTTCGCAAACTTCCCCAACACACATCCCTTACATACATCATCATGCTCTATGCTCACCTCTGGAACACTTGTCACTATCTCACGAAGCAATTTAAGTGCTCCATGATGAATATGACCCATCCTCATATACCATAGCTCTCCAAGATCTCTAGGATTACTGCTGCTCATAAGTGCCTTAGGAGTATCAAACTGTAACCTATGAAGGCGACCACTCCTAACTCCAATAGTTATGGGTGATTTCCAATCCTTGTGCTTAATCAACACATGTGTCCCTCTAAAAAGTACATTATACCCTTTATCTTGAAGAACAGATACAAAAATCAGATTCATACCTAAGCCTGACACATGTAAGACTTCATGAAGTGGAACTATCTTTCCATTCTCCCTCTGAAACTGAACAGTCCCTTTCCCAACTGGGTTGAGTTTGGACAAGTTCCCCATAAAAATATGGATATTGGTGTCCTCCTCCCGGAAACTGGAGAATTACTCTCTAACTCCTGTCATATGAAATGACACCCCACTATCTATATACCAAACACACTGTGAGGTTGAGCTAACCATACAAGCTATGAGTGCAAACTCGTCCTCCAATCTCCTAGAGAGCTCCTCTGAACTTCTTTGAAGCCACCACTTGGTTCTTGCCCTTCTTATCATTCTTCTTCCTTTGCGGGCAATTACTAACATAGTGGCCAAACTCGTGACAGCCATAGCACTTAACCTTAGACATGTCCTTCTTCTTCTCACTTTGAGAATTTGATCCTTTGTTAAATCCCTTCTTTGCTTTCCCTTTTCCCGCTAGGGCAACATTTTCTTGTTCTCCCTCACTTTTCTGACTCTTGTTGGCCCCATTGACAAGACTTAGTCTAAACTCCTCCTGAGTGAAATTAGTCCATAGTCGATCCCAACTCGGTAAGGTGTCTCGTCCACTAACAACTTGAACAAAGACATCCCACTATTTAGTAAACCCATTTAGGGTTATTCTTATTAGCTCATCATCATCTGGCTTATCTCCAACAGCTGCTAACTCATGCTTGACGAGTCTAAGCCTGGTGAGGTAACTTGTAACGTCTTCTCCCTTGTTCATCCTGGGTATTCTTCAACTTTTCTCTAAGAATCAGCTTTCGGTTAGTGGTAGCATTCAGCACATGATTGAGAATGGCATCCCACATCTTCTTCATTGTATCTAACTCGGAGATGTGTGGAACAATATGATCCTTGACACCATCAAGGACAATCCTCCTCGCCTTGGCATCCTCTTTCTTGTATCTTTGCCGCAAGTTGTGTGTGTTGCTCTGTAGGTATAGTTACAATAGTGGCAACATAATCCTTTATACCATTTTCTTCTAACAATAAAGAAAGTCTCGGCCTTCCAGGACACCAAAATTCGAGGCACCATCTAATCTATCTTGATCTCTCAAACCAATTTGAAGCCATCTCAAAGGATAAAAGTAAAAAGAATTTAAAGAGATCAAACTAGGTTATAAAACCCTCAATTTCTTTCCTAGGGCAACCTTTTCTACCCTTAACACTACTCGATACCATGTGAAAATTCTATTACGAGTCACCGATTATTAATCTCCTATCCAAAAAGATTATTTAACTACGAAAACTAATTCACAGCTAATATCGAAAAATAACACAACTGCAACTTCACTAATAAAAATACGGAAAGAAATGCGTAACACAAAGAACACAATATTTTCGGACAAATTGTCCCTGGAAAAACCCCTAAGGGAAAACCAGTTCTACATATGAGGAATTATATTAACTTCAGCAAATTAAGAGATACAAAGATTCCTTGCCTCTTACTGGCAGAACTCCGACAATCTCCCAACTTCTCCCATTGATATTCCCCCACTGCTATCCCAACGCTATCACTGCGCCCTTCTTTAACACTGCAAGGTATTTCTATTATCATTGCAAACTTACAAACACATTTGCTAGCACTGTAAATGCTTCTCAAAAACTTGTATACTCAAATGCCCAATGACCTCCTTTTATACTACTCTCATTGGTAAACCAATGGCCGAGATCGATTCTCAATCGACGGCTGAGATACATAACAACTTAACAACCATAACAAATAGGTTGCAAGGTGTCACTAAAGGAAATCAAAAATTAGAAAATAATTAAATACATTCTCAACAATAAGATAACTATTATCTAATCTTAGCAAATGGACGAACAACTGTGGAAGCTAACAAATTAACATACTTAAATTTACAATGAATATCTTTATACAATCTTTAAATACATACTAATTTTCATTTATTTTCAATTTTTAGTAGAAAGAAGCTACGAAGATCAATCCAGTTTGAGAAAATCATTCCAGCACCAAGTATGTTATTTATTTATTGCATTATTTGGTTATTTTTTGCATAACTTAAATTTGATAAATTTATGTTATTTAAAGACTTGATTTTTTTATTATCTTAAATACATGCAATAAAATAGCTCTAACATTATAGAGAGAGTACTAATAAATTTATATTTCATTATATTTATATAAGTAACCTTTTATATTAATTGTGAATGCTACATAAAATATAATAAACATATGTTACATTATATTTAAATTTTCATTTATATGTTTTATAATAATTTTATCTATTTTATTTTTAAAATATAACTCGTGATCTTAAAGATAGGAGAAAATAATATTATTTAAAATATAATTTTTTTGATATTTTAAATATTATTAAAAATGTAAATAATATTATTTAAACTATAATTTTTTTACAATCTTAAATATTATTCAAAATTTAAATCAAAAGACTTGACTATCCACGATATATATGTTTATGTTTGAAGTGGATCCCACCGAAAACAAGTATATAATCTTCACCAACATCAATATTTATTTTTACTTAAACTACTCATCATAATTTTTCATGAAATTTCAAAAATAAAATTTAAGAAAAACTTTTTCTTTAATTACAATCATTGTCGCTTTCCTAATGGGGCATAAGAAATTTATAAAATTAGTAATTATGTGCTATAGTTTTTTTTTTTTGGAAGGAATTTTTTTTTTTTTTTTTTTGCTATTTGCTTTTTCCTTTTTGTTTTTTTCCTATTTTATGTATGCATCCAAATTTTTCTTTCCTCCTCCAATCTATTTTATTTCCCATTCTTTTTTGAAAAATGCCATCTTCACTTTGCTCATGATTATTTTATTTTTGTTTCTGTAATTTCTCATTTACGATATTTTGTTTTTTTCTTTATTTTATGTATGCATCCAAATTTTTCTTTCCTCCTCCAATCTATTTTATTTTCCCATTCTTTTTTGAAAAATGCCATCTTCACTTTGCTCATGATTATTTTATTTTTGTTTCCTATAATTTCTCATTTTACGATATGCAAGTCAACATCATCTCGGTGTCGATGAATACCTATTTATTCGATGTTAAGTGGAAGCGGTTTTACTCTATAAACTTAGAGGCACCAAGTTATTCTATTTAAAGTGAGAGTTTGTTTTGAGGGGAGAGGAAAGATGAGTTTTTCTTGGGTGATTATTAATCCGAGAATTATTCAAGTAATGGTTAGAGCAAAAATATTATGAGTGATGTCATTTTATATTAATTTATTTGGATTTTTTTCGATTGCCATCATGAGCGATAAGATGGGAATAACACACATTTATCGGATGCTAGGTAACATTGATGCAAACATTAGGGATACGAACAGTAATTTGGATCTAAGTTTGTTTTTTGGGGATATTATTGATTCTTCATTGATGAGAAATATCGGGCATCGAGCGAAGAATTCTTGCTATCAATTTTTTGTTCAATGCATTTGATTTAGATATAATTGCTTGCTTTGGTTAGTTTGTTTCCCCCTTTACCCTAATGTTTGTTATATAATCTATTTTCTATAGGTGATACTAATCAAATTTTTTTGGATGTTGGAGAGGCAACTTTGATCATGTTGATTGTTATCAAGAATTTGAATTGGAACTTTTTTGAAATTTTACTAAGATTGTGACATAATTTGCTTAAGATCGAGAACAAAATTTGTCCATGGTCAGACAAGTAATTTGGACATAAATAATGCTTTCTATAGGGTGGAATTGCTCCTGTTGACATTAACTTTGATGCAAATTTGTGAGTATTTACTTTTGTGGGAATTGGTTATTTAGTGGGACATGTCAATCTTCAACTCTCCTCACTAATTGAGCTTTACATGTGTCTTATAGTTGGACCATTTACAATGTTTCCTTAAGTTGAATCCTACCTTTATACAAGAAGAACTCTTTGTATCATGAAATCTAAAATTGTATTCTAGTTATTCCTTCCTCTTACCTATATAAGGCTTCATTTCATTTGTAAAGGGGTTGGATGTTGGAGATTTTGATGTAAAGAATATTGATTTTAAATACAGAAGAAGAACCTTTCCCTTCTTTCTTTCTTGTCCAGTCTATCTTCCTTTCTTATCTTTATTCAGTCTTATGCATCATTTACATATTTTGGATATTGAAACTTTGTGTTCTCACTTGTGTGCTAAGAATCATTGAACTTTGATTCAATTTGTATCTTGTTTACAACAGTGGATTTCATTATATGTAGATGTGTGTGTTCTTGAGTTATAATGACATGCAAAAGTAGAATAAGATTTGTTTCCTTCTTATTTGAAAGTGTTGTTCTCACTTCTCTTCTTTCATTTAATCTTGTTCTTCTCTTAATATTTTCCTTGTATTCAAAATTATGAAATTACTTAATGGAGCCAACATCCTCATCAATATTTATTAGAATGTATATTTGTAAATATTTTAGGGTTCAAATTTTGGTTTGAATAAGGGAACCTCCCCATTAAAGAGGAAGGAATGTTGTCCCTTGAACCGTTAGTTACGCTCGTAACTACCAATTTTCAGCCAACAAACGCCATGTACCTTAAGTAATACTATGCCTATCCACATTCTTTACCACACACTTGGGGACATATTGCCCTCCCCCCCCCTCTCGCTACCCGATGACACATGCTTGTTCTAGGTTCATAAATGATTGTTGAGGGAACACTTACCTACATGGACCTCACCGTGCACACATACATTGGGGGGAAACCTTGTTCCCCTCTCATAGTTTTTCTATTTCATGTTCACATATTTGTAAAAATTCAAAAACATTAGCCTAGATCTTGATTGGATGTATCCTTGCTTGCTTATACTATTATATGTTGCACATTGTTTATCATGTTACTTGGATTCATAATATGCTCTATCATTTTTCCATACACACATGTGCATTCACATGGTACTTTTTGAGGTGAATGTATATCACTTATAGGTTTCTACATAGAGTATAATGCTTGACTTTGTTACCTACTAGTCCTAGTGAGGCTTTTGAGTGCATCTACCTTTACTATTTCTCTATATTTAGGTTCTATCATTACAACATCTACTACTTTCATTCCTATTTTCAACTATATATATATATATATATATATATATATATATATATATATATATATATATATATATATATATATATATTGTGTCATTATCAATTTTTCTAACATGTTAATGGGTGCTTCATGTATAACATTTGTCTTGCATGCCTACTTCTAACCATGGTTATCTAATTTGTTGTGTCTTGATTGTCATTGTTTGTGCGATATGTCATATTCTTGATTCAATGTCTTTGTTTTCATAGCCTTTAGGGATTTAATTGTCTTGCGATATCTTGAGTGGTGTCCCATGTTTTCAACCAGCTACTCATTGTTTCTTTTTCCATGTTAATGTATGTTTTGACTTGTTTCTATTACATCATGTATACTTGTTTGTGACTAACATTTTTGGTTAGCCTTTTGTGTTGTTTAGCATACACCATGGTTGTCACCACGCACATTCCCTATTCCCCCTGTAGTAGTTCTTTTTCATATGTACACATTAGTTTCATCTTTTCTCGTTTGGGCTGCGCTCACCTTGGTTCATCTCACACACCCCAAATGAAGTGGGGGAAATAATTGAGTGACTATTTCACCCTCTCATGCATTCGGACACCAAACACACAATGGTACATAACAAAATTAGGATACATACGAGCTAAAACAGTTCGAGAATCAAAATTGGGCCAAAATCAATGTAGGGACAGAAGCTCCCAACACAAACAGGAGCGGTGGGCACTAGTGTCCCACATGGGTGGTTATGTCCTCGGGGAAAAAACAAGAACATTACATAATCAATAGGTTCTCAGTGATAGTCTTTTCCAATTTCCAGCAGTACATACTCAATTACAGGTTACTATCAAGAACAATAAGAATAAAATAGTGACAAGTTACATACTTTGGGAAAGGGAACTAATTACTCTATTTTCTTGGGATCATTTGTGACCAATTTCTATTGGGTTTATGACCATTTACAATGGCACTTATCCATGGGGAAGCATTAACGGTTGGAGGAAATGCCTACAACTCTCCTAATACTCTTCCCTTGGTTAAAGGATGCCTAAATCCTCAATTTAGTGTGACTAGAGCTCAAATCCTTAGTTTATCAATAACATGCTCAAGTCCCCGATTTGGTGATAGGACCCTTAAATCCTCAATACCATTCCAACCATCTCTAAGGAAACAAACATACATGAACAATTATATCTCTTCTCTCACGACACATAGGTGTACTCTATCCTTGATTCACTTTTTTTTTCAATAAGCATTTCTATTTTCACATTTACTAAGTTAAAGTTCAATTTCATTTATCATGAGCATTAAGTACACTCATCTTCTTTTGCAGAACTGGCCTTACTCCAACAAAAGGGCAACACATAAATAGAACAATGAATAATCTCAAAGCAAAAGACGCTTTGGAAAGGCAATATTCAAAGAACAAACACATACATCATTTCTATTATGTGCATGAGGTCACCCCTAGGATACTTATCCTCTTCTAGATTCCACAATACACATTTTATAATCTCCATTCGACACAATATCAAACATAATCCTCATTTGACACGCTATTAGTTATAACTCACTTCGACTCTCCACAAGGTACACTCTTCTTATCTACTTTATGCTACCAAATATTCATTCACTAGCATAATGTGGGGGAAAATGTAGTCACAAAATCATGCACTTATTACTTACATCACGCCTCTTATATGCATGATTCCTAAGCAAGAAAACTAGACATTAACAACACTTATTTTTCTTTTACATTGTTTTATCCCTTTTGATACTCTTAACATTTTCTCTTCTTGAATGGTCACTTTACTTTTGGACATTGGACAACACATGACCTAGCTCTGTATTTTTTGTTATATCCTCCAAGCATCCCATATAGTACCACTCATTAGGGACATGAGTGCCCAGTACTACTATCCCCTTTGGGTGTTTATATCATTTTCCCTCCTTTTCTCAAATTTGAAATGCCACATAATTTGTTATATTTTCTAAATTACTAACCATCACTTTGGGTTGACCTTTTTAGTTGTTAATGAAGAAATTCAAACAAGAGAATCAGATATATACATGGTTTACTATTGTTAGAGGCAAGAGGGAAATTAGGCTATCACTTTCTATCTACCATATACAAGAGCAATATTCAAGGAATGTATTTGAGCTGCATTATTCACTGCATAGGAGGGGCTATATTTTGAATTCCATCTTAGACATTTATCTTAGGGGAACGTAGTTGTAGCCCACTATCTTGGTGCGACTGGCACAAGGGAAATTTAGCATCAAGGGATACAATTCAATCACACACACACACAGAACTACATAGAGTATGAAATGTAGTGCAATGTTTGATGACAATCACATTGGGGTGACAGATGAGGCCAATTTGACTCAAGCATATGCATTATTTATTCCATCTAATGTGTGTTTGAGCCTTTTGCAAGTAGCTAGGGTTTGTTTTGCAAGTTCATGTGCAACACGAGAACCCTACAACAAAGTGGATGTGAAAACAATGAAAGGAAGAAGCTAAGTTCAGACCTTGAAAAGAGTAGAAGTAGAGAACTTTCCATGACACTAATGCCTAGATCAGACACTAGCGCTTGGGACGGTTCTGTCCTATTTTAGGAAATTATGTCGAAGAAGTTCTCGATCCGCATTTCTCAAATAAAGCTTACATAGCCAGTTCAACCTTTCCAACTCTGTTTTTGACCTAGAATCGTCGATATCTCCGATACAAGCTAAGTCACTCTTATCTCCTATCTTGCATACTTACTTGTAATTTGCATGCTAGATCTTGTTTGTCACTATTATATTCATTTGATCCTAATCCTTTGATAAATATTTAAATTTCTTTAAATCACCTTAAGGGAAACACATTAACCTAAAAATGGAATTATGTAACTTGAAAAAAGGTACTTTAAATGTCCCACAAATAAATGATGGAATAATCTTTGAAGTTATTGGTGAAAATTTGATTCGTTTAAATAAAAGAAAAGTGAGAGGTTTCTTTAAGGGAAACACGTTAACCCAAAAATGGAATTATGTAACTTGAAAAATGTACTTTAAATCTCGCAAAACAAATCGTTGGAATAAGAAATAAAGTTTACTAAGTTTGAAAGCTAATTTGTAATCTATGTAAATTATGGATAAATTCCTTGATTCTCTCTCTTAATTGGCCTAGTTATTGTTTTATTAATCACTCCTTTGAGAAAATGTTAATTTCAAATAGTTTTTATGAAGCTTGAATACAAGTGTGAATGTATGTGTAAGGGCAAGATAACATCATTTCTTAGTGGAGGGAAAGGGAGTTGATATTTGGAGGGAGGAATAAATATTTGTGTTTTGTTACATTAGAGGAACTAAGGAATATTGTGGCTAGTCTTAGTGGAGTGAAAATAGGTGGTTTAAGTGGAAGGAAAAGGGTATGTTTCATGTTGTGTGTTTTATCTTAGAGGAACCAAAGGCTAGCCATGATTCCTTTGTGGAGGAAAAGTGGGTAGTATATATGATGGTCTCTCCCCTTTGCAAGCCTTATGGGTAGGCTTGGTAGTATGTGTCGTCATTATGGTTGCTTTGTAATGTCTTTCTCTTCTCTCTTGTTTGAAGTAAAACCTAAATCGTTGCATGAGTAGGTTCATTCTTGTGTAAGTGTTTCGAGACATTATTATTTTGTAGTAAGTAATCCTAAGTGTTACATTTAAAAAATTACCTCAATTTTAGGTGTGGATTTTCATCCGTAATTTATGGGTGTTGCATATGGTTTTAAAGAAGTTTAAACTTTGGAATCTCTGGGAAAAAATTGTGATTTGTTGACTAAGTATGATATGGTGGAGGGAGACGAAAGAGTTGTAGTGTTGTTAACAAATTTGTACTTGTGATATTATGGATGCACTTGTGTTGTACCAATTAGTGCAATGTGGTGAGCTATCGATGTGTTGTGTAATAGGAGTATTCCCTTGTGAATTTGGGATGAATTTACATGTGCTATCAAAATTTTATGTGACAACCATGTTCCTTATGAATTGTTAATGTATTGTGATGTTACATCACTCTGTTATATTGCATATGTGCTACTACCGTGTTGTGTGAAAAACCATTTCCTAGTGAATTGTGTATGTATCATGATGTTACATCACTCTATTATAATGCACCTATATTGAAATCCCACAGTTGGTTTCACTATAATTGTTTGGGAGGTGTTTTTTCTATGTAGAATTTGAAGCCACTTTTCCTTACTAGGTGCAAGTGTAAATTTATGATTTTTTGATAATTTATTTTAGAATGGTACCTCTAAAATGAGTATCATTATTAGATTCTAGCCTGTTAATTTCTTTGCACCCTCATCATTTACAAGGATGGATTAGAAGTGACAAAATACATGTTTAAATACTTGATGACCTTTTTGAGGCCATTCTGTGGTTGTTTGAGAAATAGTGTGACTAAGTTCGATCGACCCAAATTTTGGTGTTACGAAATCAATTTGGAATCACTGTACAAAAAATGCTTGCAAACTAAGAATTCGCGTCCTACCACCTCACACCCATTCTCTCTAGCATTTGTAGACAAAAAATCACACACTTTGAGTCATTATCTAGTCTCGATTGCATACTACTATTCATATGGTTCCTAAGCAAGAAGAGTATTGATTAACCCATGTCTTTGGCCATCTTTTGTTGCTTTCTATTGCTACTTTCAGTCTTGCACCTTTATTGGCCAAGTCTGTCTTTTCATATTTCAATTTTACCTTTTCGATTTGGGCGCGCCAGACGGAGCCTTGTTAAGTGCCCTTGTCCTCTTTACAATTTACTCTCACTTTTTGGGTCCTTTCTAGTCATTTGAGCATCTTATCTTTTTGGTAGTCAGCATTTTCAGGGTTAATTACAAAATTCAAGCAAGTGAATCATATAAATATAAAGTTATGTGATCATAATAAGGGACTAAGCACTAAGCACTAGCTATCACCACCTAAGGTTACATCCATCAAGACATCTATAGCTATGTTTGCATCCATCTAGCTCCATCACAAGGCACAAAAGGATGGTTCATCTCCATCACACTTCATAGGAGGGGAGTCTATTTGTTTCCATGCACACATTATTTACATTCTACATGTTGGTGCTTGGTTTTAACCTCACCCCTTTCGGACCAGTTAGTTTTTTTAGTCTGCGTGGCTTGAGTTAATCTTTATCTTCTGTGTGGATGCATGAAGTTTTATATTTATTAGGTTGTTGTCGTTAAACATTTCTCTATGGGTGTGAATCACGTTGAGCTCTGTGTCGGTTGTAGTTTCTCCTTCTGTGCATACTGTTGGTTGTTTGGTCATAGATGGCGGGTTTTTCCCTTCTTTTATTTTCCATGATCATGCCTTCTTTGTTATTTTTGTCCCAACATCCACGGACACATGGTCGTCTTTAATTAGATGTGGCACGATGGGTCTATTTGGTGAACTTGTCACTTTTGTTACATTTGTAAAAATGCCAAATTGGTCCCATGGCTCGATAATTTCTAATTGGCTAAAGCAAATTTCTTACTTTGACCTTGAAGATGTACATGTGTCATAAGACACAATAAGTGGGAAAGTGGGCCTGTTGGAATTTTGAGACATTATGATAAAAGGAGTAAGGTATAAAAGTGAAGCGCAACCCCACAAGTGCCCAGATAAAGCCACATGTTGAGTTTACATCAAAGATGGAAGGGCGGCTCGCCGGAGGTATTTTAAAATTTCGGCTTTGTTTTGAAAAGGTAAAAAGGTGTAAAAATAAGCCGCGACTCGCAATGCCCTAGGAAAGCCACGTGTTAAACCTATATTGAAAGCGGGTGGGCGGGCTAGAATGTTTAAAAGCACACAATTCTTCTGAGTGGCATAAAATGCAAAAGGCCCCCTAGGCCCGCCTCAACTAAGATCTTTTCCACATGGAGAGCCTGCGCTCGTTTGAGGTCCCACCTCTGGGTGTTAGCTTTGGAGTTGCACCAAGGAGACACTTTGTAATGTCCCCAATGGACAATATTTTACCCCTAAATGGATTTTAGGAAATCCCAACTTTAAATATGCAAAATACACACAAATTGCAGCCTAACGAAATTTGATTTTTGCAGAAAATTAAATCTAGGGCAATAACATAAAATAATAGATAACTCCAAAAATACTTGCTCAAATCTCTTGAAATTTTAATTGGAGCTTGCTAATACAATAAAAATATTATAGAACTATTTTTGGAATTTTTGAATAACAGAATCTGCCGAAATTTACAAGCGTGCCCTAAACAAATTTGAAAACTTCTAAAATTAATATATTTTGCTAGTAGAAGTCCAAATGAGTGAAACTTTGAATCTTCGGCCACAAAATATGAAGAATAATATTCCAAAAATAGTTTTTACACAACAAACACGAAACCCTAATTTTTCCCTAAAAAGTAGGTCGCCCAACACATTTAGGGCATCAATTCAGCTCCAAAATTGACAAGCTAGGGTAGATCTCTCACTACCAAAGAATGCCCCTGCTACAAGTAGGGATGGATCTCTCACCACCAAAGCTAGGGTTCCTGTGGGATCTTACTCCACAAGCTGGATATTTGCAAACAACAGTTGCACATGAAAGAATATGCATAAGCTACAAGCTTAAGACACAAATTAGAAAATATCAAATGGTATGGAATATGTTTCCCTTCAAGTCGACTTCTCCTTATAAAGGAAGAAGAGACCCAAAACAACCTTTACAATATCCAATTAGTTCCCAAGGATTTTCCCTATGCAAGCATTTAATATTTTCCCATATTAAATGCTTTTTCCAACAACTTTTTCCCTCCTAATGCAAGTCGCATTTTTCTAGGGGAAATACATAGTAAAATGGGCATTTATCCTTTCTATGTTCCCATTCCCCCTTCTAAGGCAAGTCGCCTTTTCACCTAGGATGGATAACAATTTATATTTGGGCCTTTTCCATCCTTGATTTAATAATTATTAAGTCATATAAATTATTATAAGTGCTCTATATATATTTTTCTTTTATTAATGGCACTTTATAATAATTAAATATAACTTAAGCCACCCTTATATTTTTCCTTTGGCCGTCGGGTTGACAAAATAGGCCAAAGGTCTTCGAATGGGAAGGGGATATTACAATCCTCCCTTCCCAAAATTGCTTGCCCTCAAGCAATTGCATCTTTGTTTTGTCCAAGAGCCATGCACAAGAGACAAAACATGTTGAAGTGTTCTACCATTCGGGCCCCTGTACCTGTTAAGTGAGCTAAAACATGACACCATATATCATCCACAAGATGCTCATATACACCTAGTTGGAGCAATGGTTCAACAACCTCCATAATGAAGACTTCATCATCTACCATATCATGAATCTCATGATGGAAATAAATTGGAATAGGCAGCAATAAATAAGACATGTCCACTTCATACCTTGGAGTATCCTCATCAAGCTTGGTCTCCAAAATGACTTGACTTTTTAGCCACAAATCCTGAGTATTCTGGTCTACAATGGGCTGAAATTCTTCATAAATCAGCTTATCATGAGCTGCTAGTTTGGAAATTGCAGCAGCGTGCAATTCTACACAAGTGTCCATGTGAGGTTCCTCTTCATGTGTCAGCTGCTCCATAGAGTCTTCTTTCGTAGGTGAAGACTTCCTTGCATCATTCGCCCACATCTTTTCCTTGAACTCTTGTAGGTGTTGTCTTGCTTGAGCAGCTATCAATTTAGCAGCTCTAGCTCTGCTATTCCACTCCTCACACCTTTTAGAGTTTCCATTACATCCTCCTTACTTGCATATACAAATTTCTTCTCTTGAGCTGGAATAATTTCTCAAGAAAATTTTCATTAATGAAATTATTTTTCTCAATGGAAATCATACCTTTTTCTCTATAAGCTTCTTCTTCTTCAAATGAGTTCTTTTGTAATTCAAGTACCGGCATATGATGACCTCGCTTGGGCTTGCTACCAATCTTCATCATGCAATAATCTGGAAATGGCATATTATCTCTGAAACCCTTACTCAAAGATTGGTATTTCCTCCAACAAGAATCCTCATCAATCACCTCTATTGGATGCCCTTTATTATTGTTCTCACCTTTTTCCTTATTGTCCCAAGACCTGCTTTGATTTAAATTCTGAGTGAGCTGGCTCAAATAAAGGTTAGTGGTTTCCTGTTGTTTCACCATGTTGGTGAACATTTCCTTCATAAAACCCATATTGAAATCTTTCTAATTTGCCATATTTAACCCACACAGGCTGGAGGAACAACAACTCGATACCATTTATAAAGTCCCCAATGGACATTATTTTACCCCTAAACGGATTTTAGGCAATCCCAACTTTAAATATGTAAAATACGGACAAATTATAGCCTAACAAAATATGATTTTTGCATAAAATTAAATCTAGGCAGCGTGAATGTAAAATAATAGATAACTCCAAAAGTACTTGCTCAAATCTCTTGAAATTTTAAATGGAGCTTGCTAATACAATAATGAGATATTACAGAACTATTTTTAGAAATTTTTGAATAATAGAATGTTGCCAGAAATTTACAAAAGGCGTGTCCCAAATATTTGAAAAATTCTAAAATTAATATATTTTGCTAGAGAAGTCCAAATGAGTGAAACTTTGAATCTTCACCACAAAAATATAAAGAATAATATTCCAAAAATAGTTTTTGCACAAAAAACATGAAACCCTAATTTTTCCCTAAAAAGTAGGTCACCCATCACATTTAGGGCATCAATTCAGCTCCAAAATTGACAAGCTAGGGTAGATCTCTCACTACCAAAGAATGCCCTGCTAGCTAGGGATGGATCTCTCACCACAAAAGCTAGGGTTCCTATGGGATCTTACTCCACAAGCTGGATATTTGCAAACAGTAGTTGCACATGAAAGAATATGCATAAGCTACAAGCTTAAGACACAAATTAGAAAATATCAAATGGTATGGAATATGTTTCCCTTCAAGTCGACTTCTCCTTATAAAGGAAGAAGAGACCCAAAACAACCTTTACAATATCCAAGTAGTTCCCAAGGATTTTCCCTATGCAAGCATTTAATATTTTCCCATATTAAATGCTTTTTCCAACAACTTTTTCCTCCTAATGCAAGTCACATTTTTCTAGGGGAAATACATAGTAAAATGGGCATTTATCCTTTCTATGTTCCCATTCCCCTTCTAAGGCAAGTCGCCTTTTCACCTAGGATGGATAACAATTTATATTTGGGCCTTTTCCATCCTTGATTTAATAATTATTAAGTCATATAAATTATTATAAGTGCTCTATATATTTTTTCTTTTATTAATGGCACTTTATAATAATTAAATATAACTTAAGCCACCCTTATATTTTTCCTTTGGCCGTTGGGTTGACAAAAATAGGCCAAAGGTATTTGAATGGGAAGGGGATATTACAATCCTCCCTTCCCAAAATTGCTTGCCCTCAAGCAATTGCATCTTTGTTTTGTCCAAGAGCCATGCACAAGAGACAAAACATGTTGAAGTGTTCTACCATTCGGGCCCCTGTACACTAAGTGAGCTAAAACATGACACCATATATCATCCACAAGATGCTCATATACACCTAGTTGGAGCAATGGTTCAACAACCTCCATAATGAAGACTTCATCATCTACCATATCATGAATCTCATGATGGAAATAAATTGGAATAGAAGCAACAATAAATAAGACATATCCACTTCATACCTTGGAGTATCCTCATCAAGCTTGGTCTCCAAAATGACTTGACTTTTTAGCCACAAATCCGAGTATTTTGGTCTATAATGGGCTGAAATTCTTCATAAATCAACTTATCATGAGCTGCTAATTTAGAAATTGCAGTAGCGCACAATTCTACATAAGTGTCCATGTGAGATCCTCTTCATGTGTTAGCTGCTCCATAGAGTCTTCTTTCGTAGGTGAAGACTTCTTTGCATCATTCGCCCAAATCTTTTCCTTGAACTCTTGTAGGTGTTGTCTTGCTTGAGAAACTATCAATTTAGCAGCTCTAGCTCGCTTTATTCCACTCCTCACACCTTTTTAGAGTTTCCATTACATCCTCCTTACTTGCATATACAAATTTCTTCTCTTGAGCTAGAATAATTTCTCTAACAAGAAAAGTTTCATTAATGAAATTATTTTTCTCAATGGAAATCATACCTTTTTCTCTAGAAGCTTCTTTTTCTTCAAATGAGTTCTCTTGTAATTCAAGTACCGGCATATGATGACCTCGCTTGGGCTTGCTACCAATCTTCATCATGCAATAATTTGGAAATGGCATATTATCTCTGAAACCCTTACTCAAAGATTGGTATTTCCTCCAACAAGAATCCTCATCAATCACCTCTATTGGATGCCCTTTATTATTGTTCTCACCTTTTTCCTTATTGTCCCAAGACCTGCTTTGATTTAAATTCTGAGTGAGCTGGCTCAAATAAAGGTTAGTGGTTTCCTGTTGTTTCACCATGTTGGTGAACATTTCCTTCATAAAACCCATATTGAAATCTTTCCAATTTGCCATATTTAACCCACACAGGCTGGAGGAACAACAACTCTGATACCATTTGTAATGTCCCCAATGGACATTATTTTACCCCTAAACGGATTTTAGGCAATCCCAACTTTAAATATGCAAAATACAGACAAATTGCAGCTGTATCAACAAAATCTGATTTTTGCATAAAATTAAATCTAGGGCAGCGAATAGAAAATAATAGATAACTCCAAAAGTACTTGCTCAAATCTCTTGAAATTTTAAATGGAGCTTGCTAATACAATAACAGATATTATAGAACTATTTTTGGAATTTTTTGAATAATAGAATGCTGCCAAAAATTTACAGCGTGTCCCAAATAGCTGAAAACTTCTAAAATTAATATATTTTGCTAGAGAAGTCCAAATGAGCTGAAACTTTGAATCTTCGGCCACAAAAATATAAAGAATAATATTCCAAAAATAGTTTTTACACAGCAAACACGAAACCCTAATTTTCCTAAAAAGTAGGTCGCCCAACACATTTAGGGCATCAATTCGGCTCCAAAATTGACAAGCTATGGTAGATCTCTCACTACCAAAGAATGCCCTGCTAGCTAGGGATGGATCTCTCACCACCGAAGCTAGGGTTCCTATGGGATCTTACTCCACAAGTTGGATATTTGCAAACAGCAGTTGCACATGAAAGAATATGCATAAGCTACAAGCTTAAGACACAAATTAGAAAATATCAAATGGTATGGAATATGTTTCCTTCAAGTCGACTTCTCCTTATAAAGGAAGAAGAGACCCAAAACAACCTCTACAATATCCAATTAGTTCACAAGGATTTTCCTTATGCAAGCATTTAATATTTTCCCATATTAAATGCTTTTCCAACAACTTTTTCCCTCCTAATGCAAGTCGCATTTTTCTAGGGGAAATACATAGTAAAATGGGCATTTATCCTTTCTATGTTCCCATTCCCCTTCTAAGGCAAGTCGCCTTTTCACCTAGGATGGATAACAATTTATATTTGGGCCTTTTCCATCCTTGATTTAATAATTATTAAGTCATATAAATTATTATAAGTGCTATATATATTTTTTCTTTTATTAATGGCACTTTATAATAATTAAATATAACTTAAGCCACCCTTATATTTTTCCTTTGGCCGTCGGGTTGACAAAATAGGCCAAAGGTCTTTGAATGGGAAGGGGATATTACAATCCTCCCTTCCCAAAATTACTTGCCCTCAAGCAATTGCATCTTTGTTTTGTTCAAGAGCCATGCACAAGAGACAAAACATGTTGAAGTGTTCTACCATTCGGGCCCCTATACCTGTTAAGTGAGCTAAAACATGACACCATATATCATCCACAAGATGCTCATATACACCTAGTTGGAGCAATGGTTCAACAACCTCCATAATGAAGACTTCATCATCTACCATATCATGAATCTCATGATGGAAATAAATTGGAATAGGCAGCAATAAATAAGACATGTCCACTTCATACCTTGGAGTATCCTCATCAAGCTTGGTCTCCAAAATGACTTGACTTTTTAGCCACAAATCCTGAGTATTCTGGTCTACAATGGGCTGAAATTCTTCATAAATCAGCTTATCATGAGCTGCTAGTTTGGAAATTGCAGCAGCGTGCATGTGAGGTTCCTCTTCATGTGCCAGCTGCTCCGTAGAGTCTTCTTTCGTAGGTGAAGACTTCCTTGCATCATTCGCCCACATCTTTTCCTTGAACTCTTGTAGGTGTTGTCTTGCTTGAGCAACTATCAATTTAGCAGCTCTAGCTCTGCTATTCCACTCCTCACACCTTTTTAGAGTTTCCATTACATCCTCCTTACTTGCATATACAAATTTCTTCTCTTGAGCTGGAATAATTTCTCTAACAAGAAAATTTTCATTAATGAAATTATTTTTCTCAATGGAAATCATACCTTTTTCTCTATAAGCTTCTTTTTCTTCAAATGAGTTCTTTTGTAATTCAGGTACCGGCATATGATGACCTCGCTTGGGCTTGCTACCAATCTTCATCATGCAATAATCTGGAAATGGCATATTATCTCTGAAACCCTTACTCAAAGATTGGTATTTCCTCCAACAAGAATCCTCATCAATCACCTCTATTGGATGCCCTTTATTATTGTTCTCACCTTTTTCCTTATTGTCCCAAGACCTGCTTTGATTTAAATTCTGAGTGAGCTGGCTCAAATAAAGGTTAGTGGTTTCCTGTTGTTTCACCATGTTGGTGAACATTTCCTTCATAAAACCCATATTGAAATCTTTCCAATTTGCCATATTTAACCCACACAGGCTGGAGGAACAACAACTCTGATACCATTTGTAATGTCCCCAATGGACATTATTTTACCCCTAAATGGATTTTAGGCAATCCCAACTTTAAATATGCAAAATATAGACAAATTGCAGCCAAACAGAAATATGATTTTTGCATAAAATTAAATCTAGGCGTGATAACAAAAAATAATAGATAACTCCAAAAGTACTTGCTCAAATCTCTTGAAATTTTAAATGGAGCTTGCTAATACAATAACAGATATTATAGAACTATTTTTGGAATTTTTTGAATAATAGAATGCTGCGTAAATTTACTGGCGATGCCCCAAATAGTTGAAAACTTCTAAAATTAATATATTTTGCTAGAGAAGTCCAAATGAGTGAAACTTTGAATCTTTGGCCACAAAAATATAAAGAATAATATTCCAAAAATATTTTTACACAACAAACACGAAACCCTAATTTTTCCTAAAATTTAGGTCACCCATCACATTTAGGGCATCAATTCAGCTCCAAAATTGACAAGCTAGGGTAGATCTCTCACTACCAAAGAATGCCCTGCTAGCTAGGGATGGATCTCTCACCACCGAAGCTAGGGTTCCTATGGGATCTTACTCCACAAGCTAGATATTTGCAAACAACAGTTGCACATGAAAGAATATGCATAAGCTACAAGCTTAAGACACAAATTAGAAAATATCAAATGGTATGGAATATGTTTCCCTTCAAGTCGACTTCTCCTTATAAAGGAAGAAGAGACCCAAAACAACCTCTACAATATCCAAGTAGTTCCCAAGGATTTTCCCTATGCAAGCATTTAATATTTTCCCATATTAAATGCTTTTTCCAACAACTTTTTCCCTCCTAATGCAAGTCACATTTTTTTAGGGGAAATACATAGCAAAATGGGCATTTATCCTTTCTATGTTCCCATTCTCCCTTCTAAGGCAAGTCACTTTTCACCTAGGATGGATAACAATTTATATTTGGGCCTTTTCCATCCTTGATTTAATAATTATTAAGTCATATAAATTATTATAAGTGCTCTATATATATTTTTCTTTTATTAATGGCACTTTATAATAATTAAATATAACTTAAGCCACCCTTATATTTTTCCTTTGGCCGTCGGGTTGACAAAATAGGCCAAAGGTCTTCGAATGGGAAGGGGATATTACAGACACGTGGAGGCTTCCGCTGGCTCTTCTTTATATTGATACTTCTCAATGGCCGAGGCAACTTTCTTAAGCTCGGGAAACGTGGAGGGCCCACGCTTGTTTGGGGACTTGCCCTTGAATTTTACTTTTGAAAGAGTGCCGAAGAGACACGTGGAGGTTTTTGCTAGATCTTCCCATACTTAGAATTTTCAAGCGTCGATGTAACTTTCTCGGACCCTAGGCACGTGGCACCTTCTGCTGGGTTCTTAAACTTTTTCAAAGGTGGTACACATTTTCTGGGCCCGAGACACGTGGAGAGCCCATGCTTGTTTGGGGTCTCTACTTTTGGGCACCATATCAAAAGTGCGCCAAAGAGACATGTGGAGGCTTCCACTTTGGCTCCTCTTTATACTGAGACTTTTTCAATGGTCGAGATAACTTTCTTGGGCCCATGGTAGGTGGAGAGCTTGTGCTTGTTTGAGGTCCTACCTCTAGACTTCATCTTTGAAGTTGTCTTTGAAAAGACACATGGAAGCTTCCACTAGAATTTCCCATGCTCAGACTTTTCAATGACTAGTGCAACTCTCTCGGGTTCTGGGCACATGGAGGGCCCGCGCTCATTTGAGGAACCTACCTCTGGACTTCACCTTTGTAGTTGCGCTAAGGAGACACATGGAGGATTCCGTTGGCTCCTCTTTACACTTGGTTGACTCGAACTCGCAGCGCAGATATGTGGTATAATCCATACGAGGACACTCATTTTTGAGAGGCACGAATGCAGGTATATATTCCTCAAGGTGTATTCTCAAAGGTGAAAAGGATTTCTTGTCAGATCAAGCCATATGGAGCCACCTGAGAATTATTAAAAATGGGATTTCTTGCACGACAAAATAAAAGAATTATTAAAAATGGGATTTCTTGCATGAAAAAATAAAAGAATGATTAAAAAGACTGTCAAAAGTTATGACATGGCATCCCGGTCATAGTTGAGGAACTGAGAAATGTGATCAATTCATGATTTATCCACCTAGCAATAGAAAGTAAGATATTTTCAAGGGAATAAACATGATTAAACAATATGTTGTAAAGAGGAATATTCTCTTGAAGATTTAGAATTTTGGGGGAAATTGGGATGAGTGAGTGAGTGAAATTGTATAAATGCAATGAGAATACTCTTGTATAGGGGTTAATTTTTCTGAGAAAGTTTGAGAAAACAATTTTCTGAGAGACCGTATGAGAAACTGTTTATTTCCCTATGTTTGTAGATTTAGTCATGTCAAGATGGTTGTAAGTGTATAACCATTGACAAGCTCTGAGATTGTTGAAGAAACTTTCCCCTGCTGATGAATCTAGTGAACCTTGAATGAATTTGTGTTGATCATGAGCATAATTGTGTTTGCTTTTATTTTAGAATGTTTTCAAATAGTTTTTTATGTTCTGTTGTAGTCTTATGTTAAAATCCCTCTGAATCACACAAGATCTTATCCTTGTGGTAGTATTGTGGCATTTGCAATTTCATTATGAGAAGAGCTTTCATCTTGTAATGAAATAAACAATTTAAAATCATTTTACTTCCATTGTGTTGACAAAGATTGTTTGTTAGCCTATGAGTGTATCTTAGGTGTGACGAATCAAGGATTTCCAACGTTTAATTGAGTCTTTAACACGAGCCTTTGTGTTGAATTCTTGAAGAGTGTATGAAATCGTGCATCTCTGGGCCTCCATTGATACACACCTTTTGGTTGAAGGAATATTTTGGCTATTTTGAAGCATTTTATCGTGAGTGTTCCAATATTTGTAAAGGCTCTCAAATATATGGTATAATCAACTTTATCTTGCTTAAATTCCCACCAAAAACTTCTCAAATGA
Source organism: Taxus wallichiana var. yunnanensis (assembly GCA_018340775.1). Taxonomy (NCBI): domain Eukaryota; kingdom Viridiplantae; phylum Streptophyta; class Pinopsida; order Cupressales; family Taxaceae; genus Taxus; species Taxus wallichiana. Next base: position 522,227,972 of record CM031236.1, on the reverse strand, counting down.
TAAATCTTACATGAATTACCCATGTTTGTATTGTGTATCCACAAAGATTTAACAATTTTCACTACCAAAATATGCAGAGACAATCAGGTTTCAATTATTGTCTTTAGTAACCCAAACCTTGTCTAGGAAACATCTCCACTCTCTAGTGTGACAACTCATGAGAGTTAGATTGTGTTGTATTGATCATATTTTCTCAAGGTTTTCATGAAAATTGTGCAAAGAAGGATCTCTTTGATGTCCTTCACCAACACGGGTTACAGAACGGGTCCTCTCACCTTGGTTGAAGGCACAACCTAAAGTAGTGAGGGTAGATCAAACCCTTAGTAAGGTGATATCCATTTCTCCAATGCTTGAGTGACAAAGAGTCAGCTGAATCCCCTCCTTGGCTACAAAATGACTTATATCATGATTTTTCTGTCTCTAAGCATCCTGCCAGTTTTGTGATGTTGCTTAACCCTCATAGGAGAATCAATTTGGATACTAACACTACATTTAGTTACTTGCTCGCTATTCACAAAGTGCGATTAGTATAAGAGCAACCTAGGGAAAAATTTTGCACACACACACCTAGAACTACATTGGGTCTGAGATGTAGTGCAATGCTCAGTGATAAGTCCATTAATTTGATAGTTGAGGATAGTCCAACCCCTTCATATGCATATTTATTTTTTAGGGTTTTGATGCTTTGTTTGGGGTTTTGCAGGTGATTCCTTTATTGTAGGTTTATAATGACATCAATGATTTAAGTGCGATATACATGTGACAAACAATGAAGGCTTCACACCATCTGGTGGCTCTATGAAATTGGCTTCCAGACTTCCTGTATAGACCAGGGCCCCAATCCATTTTCTAAGTGCCCCAGTCCAACCAAATCACTCGGATCTACATTTTCTCAAAGCTTTTGTGCGATGGTCTCCCATTCTTGTTCAATTGGTCATCACTACAACACGTCTTGTGACATCTTAAAATCAACGAAGGCTCTTCTAACCCTCTTTGCACATTAGGGTTTCATATTTTTATTGCTTAGTTTGCTTGTTATTTCCTTCATTCATTTATTCATTATTTATCACAAAATTGCATTAGATTAGGTTAGCATATTACATTTTAGCATAATCGGGATTGATAATTGTGAACCATTCATAATTTTAAATTATCTCCTTAAGAAGAATTTTTCCATGTTAGTTTTGAAGCCACTTTGGCTTACAATGTCCAAGTGCAATTTGTTAAACGTTACCAACTCGCTCCATAACAATGCCTCTAAAATGAGCGTCACTAATTAGATTTTACTTCCATCAGCTCCTTGGTGTTCTCACCATGTAGGACAAGAGGTTAGAAATGGACATTTCTGTATCACACACTTTTTTATTCTTTTTGAAAGCCATTCTTTGGCCATTTTAGCTAATTTTAACTATAATGTTGTTAAGTCCTTTGACCCAATGTTTGACTCTACTAGATAAATCTTATCCAATATGATAATCTATTGTGATGGAAAATGTTGTTAACAATAAATTATCCCTTTGAACTCTATTAGAAGTTTGAATTTTTGAAGAAAATAGTCTCTTTCTCTCTCCTCTCTTTAGAACTCATAAATATAAAAGAAATGAGAAATGGTGTGGAAATATCTCTCTTTCTTGAAAGGATACATGAAATCATGTGATAACATTGATAGATAGGGAAGTGAGATCCATGTCAATATTTGTGCTAACACATGTTATTGTGAGTGACAAGTGTTGTGGCAAAAACAAAAATGTTGGCGTTACTCACATATTGTATTTGCAGTTAGTTTTTCTATAAGTTGTATAAATATATTTTGAAAGATAAATTATAAAGTTGGATTTAGGAATGTAATCAAAATGCAATTGGATGGTCTTGTTTTAAGAAAAATGGTTAATTGATAGCACATGATAACAATAGTGAATGTCATGGAAATTATATCACGATTGAGCTAAGTAGATCATATGAATCATAAATAGAAAATGTTAATTTGAATCATGTTTGGATGTGTGTTTGAAATCTATTCTCATATGTTTTAAAAACTTATTTAGACCACAATTTAGGTAAAATACAATAGCGAAAGAGCATTGGAATTACAAATGTAGTTTGAATTATATCATAGCTAGTACTAGATATGAAATATATGGTGATCTAAATACTCTTGACAATGACCTAATGTAAAACCTCTCTCTTGAAAACCCAAGGATCGGGAGATGTAGCTTGTGGTAAACCTTTCTCTTAATAATCTTAATAATTTACTTAGTTCAAGTAAAAATGTGTTGATTACCTCTCAAATCATGTGTTAGCTTTTAAGGGGGCCACGCATAGGTGACCCTCCTATAGTTTTGATTAGATGAATTTCTTGCTCGGGTGTTGTCTTGAGTTTCTTGTTTAGCTTACTTAAACTCAATGTGAATGGAAAATCGTAGATTGGAATTCATTATTATGACGTGAATCTAATTTGAAAAAAATTCATGTAGTGTAATGCATGACATTTTTACTTTTAGAATGAGAATAGTTTCCCAATCTTTATCACCATGCTACTATGGTTCAATTGTAGCAAGTTAGCGAGATCTTAAATCATCTTATAAAGGATTATTTGTTGTTACCCTTGTTTGACATTTTATATATGTAATATGGGACTCAAACTCCATGCAAAGAACCCTCCGTCATATCTTAGCTTGAATAATAAGAAAAGACACACTTCTTACCTATTGTAACCATGTGTAAGGGGTCATATCTAAGCGACCCTCCACTAGCATCTAGATGTATTAAGCCTCAACTTTGCATGTTGTCTTTTCATAAACTCCTTGCAATTAAGTTGGTACTCATTTTTTTTTGCAAATTGTATTGAAATCAAAATGGGAAGACCTACTCTTAAACCTTATGTAAAAATGTAACCGACAAAATAACAAATATTTTTAAGCCATTGATAATTTGTAATTTAAAATACCCCCTCTTTAAAGTTATTGGTGAAACTTTGGTTCATTTTAATAAAAGAAAAGTGAGAGTTTTCCTTTAGGGAATCACGTAAACCCAAAAATAGAATTATGAAACTTGAAAAGAAGTGATATATACCTCTTTATGTACTTTAAATGTGCCCCAAACAAATGATGGGATACAAAATTAAGTGTATAAGCTAAATCATAATCTATGAAAATTATGAATAAAGGCCTTCCTTCTCTCTTTTAATTGGTTTAACTATTGTGTTCTCATTCCTTTGAGCATAGGTTAAATTCAAATAATTGATGTGAAGCTTGCATGAAAGTGTGAATATATTTGTGGGGGTGAGATTACATCATTTCTTAGTGTGTATTTTGTCTTCTTCTCAAAAGTCTTGGAAAAGTTGCATATGTACTTAACTTGTAAGGTAAGAGAGACAAAGAAACTAACATCATTCATAATAGTCACAAATAAAAGATATTATCCATGTACATGTGGTATTTCATACGTTGGGGAAACTGGTAGATCCTTCTTGACCAAAATTAAGGAGCACTCCGTGGACATTGAAAGAGGCAAGGTAAAATAATCTGCACTTACTCAACATGAAATACATTCCAATCACCCTATCCAAATTAGAGAATCCAAAATCCTAACAATTAAATACCATTAAAAAACCAAAACAATAAAAGAGGCAATCGAAATTGAAAAATGCCCCAACAACCTAAACAAGGAAGATTAGAGACTTTGGCAATCATGGAAACAATTAATTCATAAGTTGTCTCAATACAAATACATAATTATTCTCCAATAAATACCCACACCATACATTAATTAATTATTCAAAGTGTAAAAATAGTTTGGCTAACTTTGGATTATTAATTTGATAATTAATTCTCTCTCAAAAAGCCGACCCCTTTCTTCTACATTTTACTTTGTCATCACATCATTTAAGCAAGTCATTATCTCTCTTTCTCAAGACAAGCATGGGCTTTAGTACTTTCTCCCGATGATGGGTTGTAGTTGTCTTCTTCTTATACCTTTGACACAATTAACTCTACTCAATCACAAAGAAAATTAAACTTTCTTGAGTTGATCTAACCTCCTTAGCCATTTGTTTACTACTTTACTTCATCTGTAAATTGATAAAATGGTCACTTTATGAATCTTTCATAAAATTGATCCAACCTTCTTAGCCCTCTGTTTACTACCTTACAACATCCGGAAATCGATAGAATAGTCACCTTAATGAAATAAATTTCACTTCACCTTTGACTAAACCAATCTTCAAAATACTCGGGAACTTTAAAGCATTATGATCTCAAAAATTATAAAAATATCTTCAATCACTCGGAAAACATAGGCCAACTTAATTCAAATGCTTTTGAATCTACCCCCTGAATTGTGCACATACAACTACTACATCTCAAAAGAAAAGCAATCGGAATGGAACTAAGTGAGCACAAGCTTACAATAATGTCGATTCTAAGGATTTTCATAACATTATCCCCGTGAAGGAAAGGGAAGTTTAAAAAGAAATCGGGGTTTTTAACTATTCCAAATAACACATTGGAAAAAAACTTAGGAAGCTCTAGAAAGATAGTTAAGAACTTAGAAACTTAGGACAATTTCACCGATGCTATTCACTTTGTTAGTTCTTTTCGATAAGGAGATACTCGAGACTTTCCAAATTCAAATGTTTTATTAAGTTACTTTGATGTATGAAAGCTATTATGTTGGTAAAATAGGAATAGCTAATCAAACCATATAACTAATCGCACCGAGGATGGCATGATAAATCCAATTGTGACTTTGATTTGAGAAAAAACACTTTACAAAAATGAAGTAGAATTGTAACATGTAATCTTTGTTAGATAAGAACATGTGATGCGATCTACATATGAGAAATGGCTTGAGAGAGTAGAGACCACGATGCTTAATGGAGATTCACACAAAGCACTCCTTTAGAAAACACCTTGCAAAACTCCTTCACACAAATGAGAACACAAACAAGATCTCTAACATTTTTACATTTTAATTCCACACAAACCTAGAATATTAGAAATGTCTTATTAGCTTAATGAGGACTCATGCAAGGTACCATATACACAAAAAATGCATTGTTGTTGTAAACATTTAGCTTAATTTCTAGAATATTCATGGATAGAAAAGTTAAAAAACCACCGGAAGCAGAGAATGTTAACCCATGGAATGAGAAGATGGATTGTTGACATGAAAGATTCAAGGAAAAATGTTTAGAGTAAAAGGCACAAAAACTATTTGACAAAAATCTTCAAATACAATGTATATCTGATTGTTTTCCGGTTGTTTGTTTGAGAAAGCTCATAAGAAGTTTTTCATCACTTTGATGTGGAAGAAGAAAACAAGCAAGAAACAACAACCCTACATTTCAGAGTTCAACTCGATTTATGAACATGGTGAAAAATCATATTTGGGAGCTGAAATTAAATGTTGGGAAAAAAATTCATTGCTCAACTAAGGACTATCTCCCATAGGCTTAGATGTGAAACTGGAAAATGGACGACACCTAAGGAACGGTGGGAAGACAGGGTTTGTGTTTTATGCCACAAGGGTGGTCAAAACATAGGAGCATTTCATCCTTGAATGTCGAAAGTACATGAGACATCGCATGTGGAAACATTAAGAGTTTGCTTGATTGTAGAACTATTTAAGAAAAACATAATAAAAAGGTTAGGAGAGATGTTAACTCAATTCAGCGAAAAGGAGGAGTGTTCTACAAAACACCATTGGCCCGCAAATCTCGAGCAATAGAGCAATGAGAGTAATTGGTGGTCCCATAGACCATTATGGTCTCGTGGAGGTAATTAAGAAAATTTCATTTCATTTTCATTAAAAACTCCTAAAATCAATTTACCTTAATTATTATAATTACGCCGAAGGTGTCCCCCTATGGGAAAGGGCTTTGCGAACATTCACGTCACTATGTTAAATTTGACGGCTGAAATGACGGTTATGCTATTCTTGGCTTTAAGTGGAGTTAGCCCCTTTTGTTTCTAGCACATGCATAATCTTATAGAAGAAGATAAGATCATATTTTCGATAGGATTTCTCATATTTTTGCATGAATATCAAAAATAACATGTTACGTAGTTGGTATTCATGATCTTATCTAAAACAAGAGTAATTAAATTGTATTTTTAAGGTTGACGAGATGCATTTAAGATTTAAAAACTGCATGGCCATGCACAACGAGACGAGCTTCAGTTATGTAGTTAAATTGTGTTTTTCTTATGAATTATGTATCGGCAATAACAATGGCAATTGTATTATAAAAGCACTAGAAGCAAAGCAAACCGTATGTGAATTAGGGTCTGTGCAATCATGGCTACACCAAGTATTTTGTAGTTGGTAATTGTAATTGGCTTATATGTTTACTGCAATGGAGCTCGAACCATTCCAGATGAGGCTAAGAGTTACATAGCCGAATTGATACGCAGAGACTCCCCGTTGTCGCCGCTCATGAAAGGCCTCAACCTTACAATCTCCCAACGCATGCGTCGATCCATGCAAAGAAGCAACTCCAGACTACTGCAAATATTTGCTTAAATGTACCCAATTTCATTTTATAGCGATTCTTTTAAAAGAAAATGTGATGGTGGAAGGAGTTTCCATTTTTAAAACCAATAATGGTGGATTTCTTTGGCCTGTGTTTTTCTACCCAGACTTTATGAAATATAATTTCCCGAGCTTTACTCTTCTTAATTGTTTGGGATGTTTCAAGCTTTTCTAGAAGTATATTTTGTTGTTATTGCTTTTGTAGAGCTATCTGTTGCCACTATAGCTATCTGTTGGACATATAATTGTTGGATTGCCTTATATATTCCTTTATATTTCCAATTGCAGGGATTTCTTACAGCTTTGGATCGAGCAACGCTTTGATAGAAAACTCTAAACGATTCCCAGCTCCACCAAGTGACAAAAAACTAAATAAACATTTGGAGAGAGAGAATTTCTTTAGCTTTTTGATCGAAAACTAGTGTAGGTTTGGTTGAGTCACCCCAGAAGGTGTTCTTTTTTGTAGTGAATTGTCCCAGACTGGAAATTGTGCATTTACAAACTATTTATAATCATAATTGAAGTTCATGTAGGGTGGACTTTAAAGATAACATGGTGTCCAGATCATATTCAAACCTCTTAGATTTGGATTCGGGCAATATACCTAACTTTGGGCGGACTATGAGCCAACTTCCCCGGGTAATGATCTGTGCTGGGATAATATCATAAATTGATGATGATAATTCTAATAGTGTGACCTCAGACGCCCCCTCGTCAATTTGTATGCAACGAATGATTATTATGGCTAACCAAGTTCCTTTGCGAGCTCACAAAACCCTGAAGGTAAGAGTTAGTGTTTCAGTTGGGATGAGGATTCCCTGCTATTGCAGCTCAAGGATGGGCTATCTAAGGATCTTGAGGTTGTCTATGTGGGTTGTTTAAAGGTTGAGGTAGAACCATCAGAACAAGATGATGTTGCACAAGATCTCTTAGAAAATTTTAAGTGTGTTCCAACTTTTTGCCTCCTAAGCTTCAAAGCAAGTTTTACCACGGGTTTTGCAAGCAAAGAACTATGGCCTTTTTTTCACTATATGCTACCACTCATGATATAAAATCTCCACATGTACGAAAGTCTTCATGTATTCATGTTTAGTTCAAATAAACTACTCCACATAATGCGACCACTCATGATATAAGATTTGCAAAAAAATCCCACAAAACGCTACCACTCATGATATAAAATCTACACATGTACGGAAGTCTTCATGTATACATGTTAAGTTCAAACAACCTACTCCGCAAAATGCAACCACTCGTGATATAAGATTTACAAATGTATATGTATGAATTTGTAACAAGTTTTAAATGTAGACAAAACCTTTAAATGAAGTGGTTCATCTATATTTCTACACTAACAAAATCAATCACACCCCTTATCAACATCAACTACAAAAGAAATAACTATCCCTCTAAATCAAATAACATATACCATTCGGCGTTCACATTGCATTGTACAAATGCGATTGCTAGTATTATAACATTTTTTAAATGGATTTTTTTGGTCCATATTTGAGGTCCACTGTTTAAAGCGCTCCATACAAAAGTTGCAGCCTTTGGTTCACACAAAGAACTCTCTTGAACAAGACATTGGTGAAGCTCCCGTTACAAAAATGAACACAAACCAGATCTCTAGCATTGTTACATTGAACTTCCACTGATAACTAAAAGTGCATTCTAGTGAAAGCATGAACAAACAAATGCTTACAGATCTTAACTCTTCACATCATCGCAGTTCCCAGAACAACAGCCGCAACTGCACCACTGATCAAGCCCATGGAAAAATTGTTGAGAGCATTACTCTGACGCATGTGTGGTGGTGGCGGTGATGGTGATGGTGAAGATGGTGGTGATGGTGGTGGTGATGATGACAGTGGTGGTGGGGGTGGTGGTGGGGTGGTACATCTGAGTAAACACACAGCTCGTTTGATGTGTAATTTTCCACATTATCTCTAGGGGTTGCATTTGAGAGAAAAGGAATGAATACAGAGGAGGGTTCTTGTGATGTATGTGGATACACACGTTGCTCATCTGATGCAGAATTGTCCATGGTATCTGAAGGGACTGCCGGGGAGGCCACTCTAGTAGACATTGAGACACCATGCGGTGGAATATCACATGATTGTGGGGGAATTGTGGCTGCCGAATTGGGTGTTTGGGAATTGTTGATTTCCCAGTTGGATAGTTGAGGACTGGTTCGTACCTGAACAGGGGGCGAATTCGACATCTCAAACAGGGCGATACCCCTAAGTTTAAGGGCAACTTTCAGCAGCCCATAAGGCCTCCCAGATGGCCTCTGAAGCTGCAAAATGAATGTCTCGCGTTCATCCGTCTCTGTGACGGAACAAATCCTCGTGATCTCATTGAGTAATACGGTTGCGGTTCCCATTTTTTTTGTTTTGAGGGGGCATGCACAGAGAACCTGAATAATAAGGGTTGCAGTGGGATTATTGAGCAACTGGGTCTGCAGGGGGAGTAAAAGGGTGTCATTCCATACAGGATAAGTTCCCGAATTTCGCAAAGTTTTGGTGGATTTCTTCAGCTTGGGATCTATCCAAGCAACTGCTCTTATTTTACCCCTTCCAAAGATGTTGACATTCTTCAGTCTTTCCGCTGCTACTATTGTTAGTTCCAGAATTCCCTCGCCCATTTCTACAATCTTAAAAAAGGCAATCAAGAAATGGGCCTGTATTGGTATGCTTTTTTGGAGGGTTTTAGTAACGAGAACCAGCATTGCTTACGGAAAGAAGACCAAGAGCTAGTTATATTTTGTACTAAAATCTCCCGCGTTAGATTTGGCGCGTTTCACATTCAATTGCGAGTCAGGGACTAGGAGAGCCACTTCAAAATATATTTATTAATTAATTATGCCGATAGGTGTAATTAGGTATGACATCTTAAATACATCTATCTAAAATACGCTGAGAGATATCAATCACAATCACGAGGCACCTATCTAATTATGCAAGTGTAGTATAAGTATACCAAAAAAGTAACAATTAAAAATAAATATAATATAATAAGTATATTATAATAAATGTATCTATATGAAATACATCAATAGATATCAATTTCAAGGTTCTTAGGTTTGATTTTTACATACCTCTTTAATCAACAACTTCATTAAATTCTCTATCAATTTCCCGTTGATTTGTGGCAAATGGAATAATTTAGCTACGATTGTGTTAGTCTCAAAATATCTATTCAAGAAAAAAAGACTCAAACATTACTACATGGCCAAGATATTACTATTTTTATTGACTTCTCCAAGAAAAAAAGAAACAAAATTATTTAAGTGATAGTCCAATAGAAGTCAAATTTATGAATGAACTGTCACATGATGATCAAATGAACGTCAAATTTAATGTCGAGAATAAAAGTGAACAACGCACTCCATTACAACCTTACCTGCCATTGTAGAACGCCTCTCAACATAATTATGTCAATACGTGTAATTACGTCGATAGGTGTAACATATACAATGAACTAAGTTTGATTTTGAGAGTTCCATCATTTTTTGTCATTTAATCTTATCATTGGTAAGACTATTGGGTCAATTTGGTCTCTCTGATAACTACCCTGCCACTCTGTGTTTATTTTGAAGTCCATCAAACTTTTTTATTGTGTTACGGAAATGCACATTCAAGGTAAGGACACTCATACCTCATCAATTCAACTAGGAATTTGGCATGTACTTTGGAGGAGGAGAACTGTTTGGAAGTTGTGGAAAGATACGAGGTGAAGTTGTGGTTGAAGAATCCTCATTTCTCATATCAATATCATTTGCAGTTGTTACAAGAATTGAGCAATTGAAGCCTCCCATACTACTACTCCAAAGTAGCTTGTGGGTATAATGAACTTTTCATAGCTATATTGTCAATGTGATTTCAAAATGTAATGAAGAATACAAGTGCCTCTTTGTCTAGGCATGGTCTATTCTTTTAATCATACATGGTTTGCTTTCTTTTTTAGGTTTTGACCACGCTCTCTATGGAGAAGACTAGAAAAGAAATCAAATGTTTTGTTAGGTGCCATCACTAACAACATCAAAGGAGGGTTAGATGTCGGATTTCATTGCAAGATTCGAGTGCATATAAGAATCCCCCTCTATAGCTTAAAATAATCACATTTCTTAGCTCATGTTAGAATGCATTGGTCTTTATAAATATAGTGTATTATCTCCTATTGCGTGATATATTTCGTTTGCTTTAACTCTTCTGTCATAACATTTGGGAGAAATTTGGCATAGAGTATTAATTATTAAATGACATTTTTGTTTGACATTGTTTAGTAAAGATGGTGCTTTGAAATTTACGTGTATTTTTAGCATTGTTCAATAAAAATGGGGTTTTGAAATGGATGTGGTTTCAACTTTGTATTGTGGATGGAACATATTATTTGTAGATACCTAAATACAAACCTATCGCTATATAACAATTAATCCTTGGTATTTAGCCCAACCTATAAATAATTATGCACTAAATTGACTAATTCTTACACACACCCTGCTCAATAAACACACCTACCACCAGTCATGCTTTTTATCCATCTATAACAAGTCAAAATCTCATTCTCAAATTATAATACACATCTTCATACATCTTGCCACCATCTCCAAGTGACAATTTGCATTGTGCATTGTGCCTTGACAAATTCGACCATGAAAAACAAAGTCACTTGGCCGAATTTGTCATGAGCTAATGAATTTGTACTCCAAAACTATAATGGTCATATTTTTAAATCCACAAGTTACCCTAGTCGGTCATGTCACTTGACTAGGCAAACAATCACCTACGAAAGCACATTCATTCAACCCATTATAAGGGCATCACATCTCACATATTTTGGGTTACCTAGGAGATCACAACAAGCAACCAATTGATATATCAATCTCTCAAGCATTTTAGCCAACACTAATTTTGAATACTCCTTACAATGTTGCCCTAGGTCAACTTGTGAAGCTACATCACATGTCATACATTACTATCTAGTGCAAGAAGTCCTAATAGAGTCTTCATTTCCAAACACATAATAATATACATCTTACACACATTCATTGGGTGAGGAACTATAGGGGTTTGATACCTCTTCAAAGTAATGCTATGTAGGCATGGTGGGTGCCACTCAATCCAATCAAACTAACCCCTTTTTAAGGTCTTTAAGAAAAGAAGAAGAAGACTTAATCAATCGCATGGATGTGGTCATAAAACTTTGACCACATAAAGTGAAGGAAAATACATAGAGGAATCAAGTGCCTAAGGCTAGATCTAGTGACACTTAACAAGGATAAAACTTTCCATCTTGGATAAATTTTCTACGTGACTTTGTCGGCAACATGTGACTTCATCCTACAATCAAAATCACCCTCCCATATTTTCACAACAAATTGTCGACATTTTGCACATCCATCTTACACAATCTCGGATCATACTCATCTTATCCTAGTTTGAAATTGGGGAAATCATATTTAACTCTAGCTTATACTTTCATTTAATTAGCTCAAATATATTATTTTAATTATCATTATAATTTGGACATAAAGTAGTATTTGAATGTTTGTTGTATTTTATCTTAATATGATCTTATTCATCTTTATGAAATTGTTTAATGCTTAATTAGAATAAATCCTAATTTTTACATTACATATCTGTGACCCCACTTACTTTAATTACACAAAATCATAGGGATTCATGCCTCTCCCCTATGGTTTTAGCTTTCTTCAAACATAATTGGTTTCACACTTCTGTAGGGTTTCTTCAAATCCTAGTCTACTTTTTGGATCTTATACACTATCACCATGACTAACCTTTACATGGATCCAAATAGTAATGGAAAATATGATCATTAGTTATATCCACTCATTAATTCTCTTTCCAATCAATTTTATAGGGACATCAAAACACAATGCACACTTTCCATCCAATCCTCATACATATCACATAATGGGTATCATGGCTGATTTTGTAAGCCAAAAGCAAACATGTATCTGAATTCATAGATGCTTATCTAGACCTTCCTCATTGCCATATGGAACCAATCATAGATAAGTGGAATAAAACATTTATCACTCATCACCTTCACCGTTGTAGACACAAAATCACACACTTGGGTACATTTATAGGTCCTAAAATCATGCTAGCATTTACATGATTCCTAAGCAAGAAAACTAGTGGTGAAAACTATCTTTGGCCTCTTTTCTTTGTCTCTTGTTTTCTATTTAGTCTTCCACACCCTACAACCTAGTTGGAATTTAATTTATTTATCTTTTATGGCTTTAGACACTAGTGCCCAACCAAAACAACAACGCCAGGTGCTCCTGTCCCCTCTAGGCGCCCCTGACCTTTTCTACCTTACTCACTCTTTTTGGGTCTCTTTTATCTTTTAGGAATATTTTTCACTTATGGGTCGGTCTTCCAATTGTCAATTACAAAATTCAAACAAGAGAATCATATAAATACATAGTTATGTGTTCAAAATCAAGGACCAAACACTAAACATTACTATCATCGCCTAAGCTTGCATTTTAAAGGCACTAAGGTACTCTAAAGACATCCATCTAGTATCCATTCAAGGAACAAGGGTTTCATACTTCTGCATACATTATATAGGAAGGGGAAGTTCATTTATTCCATCCAAATATTCTACTATATTTATACATTCTAGCTATAACCCGCTATCAAGTGTAACTTTCACAAGGGCATCCTAGGGCATCAATCTTACACACACACAAAATAAATACATGGAGTTTGAGATGTAGTGTAGTGATTGGTGTAAGTTCACTCTTGGGGTGACCTGTTGGGGTCAGTCTGACTCCCCATTTTGCATTTTCCTTTTTAGGTTTGATGCGGTTTGTGGGCTTGTGTAGGTGAACTTCTCTTTTACAAGTTACAGGTACCTTCGGTGATCATAGTGTGAACATAAGGTGATTAATAAAGAACAATAGTGAAACCCTTGTGATAGAACAAAAAGTAGATTCCAAGCCTTTGCGTAGTCACTAACACCAAGAGTATCATCGATGCCTAGGCACCCTCTGTCTAGCACTAGGCACCCTTGTCTCGCATTATTTTCGTTTCAAGATTTTACAGTGAGCATTTACGACGATTTTTGCAGTTTGTTCATTAGTCGCACCTGCTCAAATCACTTCCTATCCATTCAGAAATAAGCTAAGTGCTTCCATTTCCCTTTAGTGCTTAGGGTTTCATACTTTACATGTTTGTTTTCTTGTGTCATTATTGTAGTTTATCATTTGTACATCATTTACCATATTATTTACTCTGTTATTAGATTTAATCCAAATTAAATTAAATCATTTGGTGAACCCGATCGCTCAAACCCTACCTTATGAAAATGCATCACAATCTATCTCCTTCTTTTGAATTCATGGATCAATATTCATATCCTTCTTTTACTCTAACCAAGGTTTCTAGCATGGTTGTTACTACTACTGATTTTATGCAAGTTCGTATTCAACATCCTCCTCACTTCATTACTCCAATGCTGATCCAACCATCAAGGTAGTCACCACCTCCGTTGCACTCATCCTCTGATGGCTCCATCCATCTCTCGTCCCACCGCCTATCAATCCTACAATTCCTACCACCACCTCCAAGGGTTATGACATCATTGAGCAACTTAAGAATACACCAACAAAATATCTCTTTATGATCTTTTACGCATAGTGCACCCGATTGTCATCATATATTAGAGGCCACCCTTCGTTCCATCCACATTAAAAACAATAATTCACATGTTGCATTTACTCACCTCATTCAATCCCTCAAAAAATCTACCACATGTTATATCTTTTAGTGATGAGGATATCCCTCCCCTCTATTGTTGACAATCCATTTGCACCTTTTCTTATCATTGCTACTATTGGCTCCATCTATATTAAGCGTGTACTCATTAACGATGGCTCCAATATAAATCTATGTGCTCTATCCCTCCTCATGAAAATCAACATTACCAATGATTTAGTTAATAAATCCTCTCAAGTCATTCATGGATATGAATCCACTACTCACACATGCATGGGCACTATCACCCTACCTTTATAAGTTGGGCCTAAAATTGTTCTTACTGTATTCTTTTTATCGATGTCACATTCCAGTTCAATTGCATACGTGGTAGACCCTAGATTGATGCAATGCATGTTGTTACCTCTATAATTGATCGATGCGTTGAATTCCTACATGATGGCTATGAACTTACCATTTCTGCGGACCTTGACCCATTTAAGTTTTGTCGCATCGACCCCATCACCTGTCATGCCCATCCCTCCATCATAGCCTATTCCAAACCAAAATATTAATGCATATGATGTTGGTAAGTCTAGTGCTTCACATCCTTCTTCTACCTCTACATGCATGCCATCCATTCCTACCCATACTACTGATATCATATCACCTACCTTGTCTACCTCCATAGATACCACTATTCCACTTGTCATGGACCCTCTCACTCCTACATCTAGCTCCACTCCTACCAATATCCTTGATACTGCTATCTAACAAGATAATTCCAACACCGATGATTCTGATGATGAGGTTGATGCCATAGAGCTTAATGATGACACATTGCACAATCTTAACTTTACTCCTATCGAAATCAATGAGTCCTACTTCTAGGATACTTTTGTTGCTATTGGCCTTAGTGAATATCAGTTCAAGAAACCTCCTCCTTCCACTAATGCTATGATACCTTTTCAGGGTACTTTCCATACATTGGACATCATACCACCTCTTTCATCTCCCCAAGTTCACTCTACTGCACCGTAACTCGCCCCTTTACATGCACTCTTTTCATACATGACTCTTATTGGCCTCACATTCCATTTGACCCTACTTGCTTTGACACTGTTTACATGCATGATGGCTTGGATCGGCTAGGATTCACACTTGTTGATCTCCTCCCTCCACCTCACTCTCCTCACCTTTATCATGGATGTGTACTTATTACTACGCTTACAACCTTCGCGTCTTCCATTTATCATTCTTCCTCGCATGTAATCCTCATTCCTCTACACTCACTCACATTGTTTGTGCCACATGGATCCCAATCATACTGATATCACATTTCCCATGCCTTTTGGATATATCTCTATTTGCAATGAATATTTCTTGGGATATAGTGATAATGTAACTAACTACAGTAGGCACACGATTTCCCTTAACCTCCTTTTACCGATGAAGAATATGCTATGGGCATGTACGATTTATGCTACACATGATCTTTATATGATCAACCCAACACTATTACCTACCAAGTCTCTAATCTAGATCCTACCGGTTACGACCCTAACAATAATGATCTTCTAGATGATTTTACTTGATCCTTCTCTACATCATACACTTGGGGGCATAACACTTTCTCCCCCTCCCATCACTATCAATTTTCTCTAGTGTCCACTACCACACTCTGTGCTCTATGCCTCATCACTTTTCATACTTTCAAACTCTTTGATACACACATTGTATCGTCATTACCATATGATGCATTCTAGTTCCATGGTTCATACTGACTGTTGAGGGTCTAAATATGAAATGAAACTTACCACATTCATTCTTCATGCTCTATGCTTCATGACCTATCTTTCTAGCACACATTCTCAAACCATTTTCTTATGACACACTCTTGTTCTATGGTTCATTCTTTATTTTTGAGGGGTCTTTTATAAATGAACCTCATCTCATACTCTATAGTCACTAAATCACACTTTGAGTCAATATTTAGTCCCGGTCTCATACTACTATTCATATGGTTCTTGAGTGAAAAGAGTAATAATTAACCCATGTCTTTTGGCCATTTTTACATTTCTTGTTGTCATATTTTTGATCTTACACCACACTTTCCCATTCTATATTTTCATTTGCGTGAATTTCCTATTTCGAGGGCTCCCTGTGCCCCACAGTCCCTGTTGGATGCCCCGATCCTCTTTGTACGTTCCTCTCATTTTTGGGAACTTTCTAGCCGTTTGAGATTTTTATATTTTTGGTGGTCAACCTTTTTGGGGTTAATTATGAAATTAGAACAAGAGAACCATATAAATATAAAGTTATGTGACCATAATGAGGGACCAAACACTAAACATCTACTATCACCATCTAGAGTTCCATCCATCAAAGGCACCTAAATCTACATTTACATCCATCTAGCTCCATCACAAGGCACTCAAGGTTGGTTCATCTGCATCACACTTCATAGGGGAGTTTTGGTGAGAAAATTTGTCGGGGACAAATTGGTGGTTATCTTGCCAATGCTCTGGGAGTCTAAGTCCCTCTACTTAACCGGTGTAGCTACCGTATGTGCATGCACGAGTAAAAAGTGAGTTTTATCCTGGTGGGATTTCGGTGGGGATCAACGGGGCACTCCACTAACCCTGAAAAAGCTTGCATATATATGCAAGAGATGAATTTGCTAGGAAAATGGGAAAGGGAGTGAGAAATTTAGAAAAGAGAAAACTAATGC
Organism: Taxus wallichiana var. yunnanensis; assembly: GCA_018340775.1. Taxonomy (NCBI): domain Eukaryota; kingdom Viridiplantae; phylum Streptophyta; class Pinopsida; order Cupressales; family Taxaceae; genus Taxus; species Taxus wallichiana. Next base: position 522,210,977 of record CM031236.1, on the reverse strand, counting down.
TGCAAGTAGAAAATCAGAGACTTGCATACACCAGCCAGAAGTTTCATTACATGTACTTGAATTTAGAAGAAAACAAATCTGCATAATAACAACAAGACCAAATAGTGTTTAATGAGCACAAAGTACCACTAAAATCCTTAGTCAAAAAAAGGCTAAAATTCCTTCTTCCTTTATTGAAGCTCAAGCAGAAATTGTACATAACATAGAAATAGAAGACATTTTTGAGTAGGGAAAATGGAAGAAATTTTCTATCTCTTTTCTCTCTTCACAAGGATATCTCTCTCATGAATTCATAAAAGAAAAACAACTCTAATATCTAAGAAGTCTTAGAAGTTGTCTAAGAAGATGCTCAAATGAGGAGCTTGTTACAATTTATAGAAGAGAAGGCAACTCTTCATCTTCTCGGTGACTTTAATGTGACTTTCATTTCATATTCCACTTAAATATTTAAGTCCCTTTTATAAAAACAAGGTGACTTAAAGTTTACATTATGTTTCTAAAGTCACTTAAAGTTATATTAAAAAGTGCAAACCTCAACACAAAAATATAACATTGATGAGAGAGAGAGCATTGGGTGAGAAGAGAAGAGAGAGAAAGAAGAGGAAGAAGAAGAAAGAAGAAGAATTATAGAAGGATGAGCGCTGCAGTGGATTTGATCTCGCTCCCTAACTGGTTTCCACTTCACACTCTTGAGAAGGCCTTTGTTCTTCAATCTCTTTATTGAAAATGAGCTATATGCAGTTCCACTTTGTCGGCATGAGGAATGTGAATGCAGCTCAAGGTATCTATCCATCCATCGACCACATTGTTGATGTCTTTGCACTTCCCGAACCATGATGAATGTTTTTCTTTGCGATAAGTGCAATGGAGGCTCGAATCTCTGAGAGGAAGTTGAGGGTATCCTTAGTGAAGGATGATGGGTTGCCTACCTCTTTCTTGATGTATTCTTCAAATGGACCAATCAACTCATCGACAGTTGTATCTTCACCCATTGTAGGTACTCCAAGTTTCTGAATTTTCCGATTTACACTATCCTACAATTTGTATGCTTGTTCCTCTTTCTCCTCCAGCTTTGTGATGGCTTGATTGATTGCCTCAAACCTGATTGCAAGGCCCTCACCCATACACGTGACAAGTCTTCTGAGGGAGTTTCAAAGATCTTCCTATCGATCAACTCTTGGCGATGAGTGTTGCTCATTTCACCTACTATTGGGCCCAAAGGTTCCCAATAGTCCCTTTCTTTCTCCAAGTCCTCTTTGAGTGTCCATGTCCTATTTGTTGTCACACACATGTAAGTGAAGAGTTTGACCACTTCTTGGAGCATTGACTTCCCTTTTTCATAAATTGAGTTGATCCATTCATTATTCGCTCGCCCCTGTATGGTGAACTCGTGTGTCTTCCTGATGGATTCTGGATTGAAGCTACTACTGATGGGTGCAACTTCCTCAGTGGGAATTGTCATGGCATTAGGATCAACTAGATGTTGCACATAGAATGATAGAGTTCACACTTGCTCTTTTAGTTCATCAATCTTCTTCTTATACTCCTTATTCCTTACCACCATGTGAGAGCGGAAGATTGTTGATACATGTGCAAATCCCCTTCATGAGTTTCGGTCCTAGTTGAATTGTGCTCATTTCATAGTCATTTGGTGTCATCTCATCCATTGGCTTGATTACTTTGGGTGAGCCACTTCGATATATTTATTACCATTTCCCCACTTTGTAAACCGTGATTTGTATGTGCAAGCTTCCTTGATATTTTTCTTTGGCCAATGAGACAATTGTTGATAGATCAGGGGTTGCTACTTGTTGCATAGTGCGGGTGTTAGGGACAATTGTTTCTTACATCTAAGGAAACATCTCATGGACTTGGGTTCAATGATAGGTGCACCAATGGTACCATGTTCTGAAGGAGGAGGAAAATCTGAATGAGAGAGGCATGGGTGTCATCAAGAGGGAAACCTCTTGTGGTGGCTCGAAGACTAAATCTTAAACCATGTGTTCTTCATCCACTTGTGCCTTTGTCATGGGGTGTTCTTCCTACATTTCTGCGATCAAATATTCCTCTCGTAGTGATGTAAATGAGCCTTCTTCTACTATGAGTTTCTTTGGGCATCTTCTTGTGAGGAGAAGCTTCCAATTTGTGGCCTTCCTTTTTGAACTCCTCTGGAGTGTTTAGAACTAGAAGTTCACCTCTATGACTTTTGAAGATGACTGATGTGAGGCTTGCTTTTGACTCGGAGGAATTCCTCGTGACTGGATGATCATGGCTCACTTCTTTTGAAACCAATTTCTCGTTCTCCTCACCACCTTCTCAGTCCACTCTAATATATCCCTTGATTCATGAACATACTAGTTGATTGGAGGTACAAGGGACATCTTGACTACCACGTACTTAGGATCATACATCTCTGTCCCATCATCGTGTAAAATATCTTCATACTAGGAGAACTTGAATTTCCTCATCTCATTGATTGTCATCCTCATATGGTCCTTTTCACGCACTTCAAATTCATCAATGTAATTGGCCCAGTAGTCCTCGACTTACGGCTCGTGTTGCAATTTTGGGACATAGAAAGAGTGGGATCTTCTCGGATGTCAAAATTAGGCTTGGCGATGTAGGAATGCAAGGTCAAATGAGTGAAAGTAGCCTCCAGATGAGATGCGTCATTCGAGATCTTGCACATGAATACCCCGAGAGAGATGGGAAATGGAATCAACTTCTTCCTCCTTCTTCTAAGCTTGTTATTCACTTGAATGATCTATCTATAGAGCTCAAACAATACAATTTGGTCACTAAGGTACTTAGGCAGCCTCAGTGGGGCTTGGTCGAAGCCAACAACTCGACGAGTAGGAGAAGGTCGAGAATTGTATGAAATAAGAACCATATTTCTTGATCAAGGATGCCGCTTGTGATGACATCCTAGCTTCCAGATCCCCTTCTAAGCTTGAACCACATACATTGTGAATGCATCGTTCATGTGAGTGAAATGCCTATGGCTTTCCTCCATCACCACCTGTGGAAGTTTCTCAAAACAGGCACCTTGGTAGGAAATGTTTTGCGTGAGATCTAATCCCTTGAATGATCTTGAGCTAGCGAGGAGGTAGACCAAGTAAGAAGTCATGTGGAACTTCTTCATCATGGGTACTTGGAGCAATTATAGATGGAGGTTTTCGCTGATGATATGCCCCAAGTCAATTCTTTGTTTTCCTTTTGTCAACGTCAAGATGAAAAGGCCCATCCAGTCTTGGAAGTATCTTGTGCTTGCTTTTCCCATTACTCTACTGAGGAGAGTGATGACATCCGAATATCCTTCTAGAACTCACACCTTGGAAGATTCTTGGGCATCCTTGAGGGATTTCTCCCTATTTTCAACCATGACCCAAGCATAACCCCTTGCATGTATGCATCCATCATTTCCCAATTGTGTAAGGCCTTGTCTTTTGAGATGATGACCATGTTGGGTGATGTTGGTATCTGCATGAGAAAGTGAGATGGTTCTAGGGCTAATGACCACCATTGTTGTACCATTTTCATCTTGGATGGTTTGTGTTTCGGGCTCATAGTGGTGAGAGCAGGCTAGGACCAACTCAAGACTTTGGACAGACACTAAATGTCCTACAGCAACAAACAAGCCACTTGTGAATATCTGATCTTCAATCTTCTTTCGATCTTTGGCTGTCATGTGAGTTCTAAGGTCATTCAAGTCCATGTACAAGACATCATTGTCTTCTATCTCGTACTCATAGGTGAAGGGTTGTGCCAACTTCTATCTATCCACTTCTGCTTCATGTTTTCCCTAGAATAACAACTTACTATTTTTAGTAAGTATGAAAAAGCAACTCCCTCGAACCTCAAACTAAAATTTGTGACTTTGATTTCCTCTTCTCCTGTGTTCTTCTCTCCTTTTGGATCAACTTTCTATTTTTGGCAGGTGCTCATGGGACCACTTACTATTTTTAGTAAGTGCCAAAATGCCCATTCGATGAATTCTCTGTAATGCACCTCCAATGTCTCTGTCTCCTTCACAAGTTCTTTTTGATGACTTTCCCAAAATAGCAATCCCCTATGTAGAAGACTTGCTATTTTTAGAAAGTGGATTTTGGAGGTTGGATTGACGTGAAATAAAGTTTTTCGATATGGGTTTTTTCCCAATATCGCCCCTCTGAAATTTTAGACCTACCTGCTCAATAGTCTAGGAGATTTTAAACTTTCAATTTTGGACTGATGGTGCTTCTAAATGGCAACCATTAATGGACCTCAAAAATTGCAGGTCTGGTTTTCTCCTCCATTTGTGAAAAAAATTATATTTCTGATATGGGTTTTTTCTTTTGGTGCTTCATGTGAAATTTTGCTTCAATTCGACAACTGGTTTGATGGGAAATTCAATTTTTTCTTCGTTGAGCCGGAAAGGAGATTTCTTCATTGTGAATGATATTGCATGAGAGGAGAGTTTGAAGGTATGTTTTTGATGGTCTTGGATAGAGGAACAAACAAAAAAAATGGTTCATTTCTTCGTGCACTAGTTTGCAAGATTTCTATGAATCTCCATTTCATGGCAATGGAGATTTTCATTGTCTTCTTCTCTTCATTCTTCGCTTCTTCTTCCTTGTTTGCTCAAAATTCCTTCTGATACTTGTATGTTTTCATGGAGTGGAGAAAAATCTGATTTGATATACCTAGTTTGAGGTTTAAAAATGGTGGAGTGATGATGGGAAGTTGTACAGAGGAGTTTGGAGGAAGAATTGTGCACGAGAGAGTTAGATATAAGAAGCGGGAAGAAAACAACAGTTGGGGATTTTGAAAAAAATTCAAAAATCATGCACAAAGAGGGATAGGTGTAATTTTTTTTCCTTGAAGTCCCTCACCTCAAAGGGATGTGAGGGACATCAATTTCCACGGTGAGCAAGAAAGCGTGACACGTGGCATCGATCCGACGATAGGGAGTGAGAGCTAGAAAATCAACACTGAGGGGTTGGAAGCGGGTCACATGGGTGACCAAAAGTATCCCTTAGAGGTATGGGTGCATTTTTCAAGGTTTGATGTCCTGACATGTGAGGTACATGAGGGACATCAAATTCCATGGTGATCCTGGAGCTAACACATGGCGGAGATCGATGGTAGGGAATTTGAGCTCCAAATTACACCGGGCTGAACTAACAATCTTGAAGGTCGCATGGGGTTCCAGAGGTCACATGGGGGCTGGGAAAAATTTTCCAAGGTTGATGTCCCTGACCTTAAGGGACGTTGGGGACACAAAATCCCGCCAGGATCTCCTGGAGCTGACACATGTCCTCCAAAAATTTGGCTAACTCCGAACTCGCTCTAAGAGGACAACTTGGGATGATGATAACTTGAGCCCGATGGACGTTTTGGTAAAATTATATATGATCATGACTGGAAATGGAATTTTAATCCAATAATTGGGGTCTCATGTCTTGATTATTCCATTTGATCCCTGAAAAATCAGATTTTTGATTTGGTACTCCACTTGTGCCTGAAAAAAAGCCTGCAAACCTAATGCGCCAAAGTGTTGTGAAAAACATGATTTCACCATATTGTAGGGATTGACATTATATTTCCTTTGATGTTTTATTTTTCTCTTAACTCCATATGGAGATCTGGAATCACCTTCGGAAGCTCAATGGCTGTTTTGGCTTGTGCATTGACTAGGCATGTGAACCCTAATTCTAGCGAAACTACCCCAACTTCTCCGAGCCTTTAGAATATTCCTGAATCATTTCCATTATGTCCCAAGACCTTTGAATCACCTTTGTGTCTTCTTTGGATATTTTTCTCCACTCCATGGGGTTGCTCCAGCCCTAGGAAGGCCAGTGATAACCCTTCCCACAGCTGCATGTAGCTTGTAACTTTTAATGAAATCCTAAAATCACCTAGGGGGAATGAATGGAATTTCCTAAATCACCTAAGGGGATGAGATAATGTTAATTGGGAGGTCACTTGGATTGGTTGGACAGACTCGAGGTGTATTGGAATGATAGGACTTGAAAAAATTAACATAAGGGTATAGTTGTCATGCTTGGAACTTGTTAATTTCCTTATTGCACATTTGCATGACAACATGAGTATATTGTTTCCATGCACACATTTACTACATTTTGCATCTAGTTATTTACTTACTACTTCACAAAGTGCGACTAACACAAGAGTAACATAGGGAATGATTTGCACACACACACACACACACACCTAGAACTACATTGGAGTCTGAGATGTAGTATAGTGCTCAATTAGTAAGTCCACCATTGTGGCCACTGAGGACATTTTGAAACCTTCATATGCATATTTATTTTTAGGGTTTTGATGCTTTGTTTGGGGTTTTGTAGGTGATTTCTTCATCTCTGATTTATAACTACATTCATGTGACATGTAACGAAGGCGGCAATCACTTAACGACACCTCAGAGGAGGGTTTCGTGCTATTTCTGAGACCAAGGCACCCAAATCTCAGACTAGGGTGCCCACGGGTGCCCCTATCCCTTTTCAAGTGCCCCAATCCAGTTAGAGAGCTCAGATCTACACTTTCTTGGGCTTTTGTGTGGTCATTTCCTCCTCTTGTTTACTTGGTTTGCATTGTGACATAGTCCAGACACCTTTGTCAAATCAGCTAAGGACTTCTAACCCTCTCTTGCACATTAGGGTTTCACATTTCTATTTACTTAGTTATTTGAGTCATTTTGTTTATTTATTTAGCTAATATTTACTAGTTTACATATCATCAAATTAGGCTATAATATCCCATTTTAGTTTAATCATTTTGGTGAACCCTCATTCGAATACTCTTGGATTTTTTTTTTCTTCCATCATGGCTCCTAAGGTCAGCCAAGTCTCCTTGCTTCAATTGATTCAAATGCACCCATCTTGTAAAGACACTCTCCAAAAAACCCTAGAGACTATGTATCTATCTATCAACATGTTGCCTACTCAAGTCAATGCTATTTTCGATCATCTTTCTGAGGAATATCTTCATTCCAAATCCAACCAATCTATATGAAAATCCATTCAAACCATTCATTCTTTATTTCAAGATAATTTGGATGATGGAATCCATGATTACATCTCTTAAATATGAAATCCAAAAACTTAAGGACGCTTCTTAGGCTCATGTTTGTTCTCCTTTGCATGTTATCTTCATTCTATGTCTTCTACATGTGCGCATATTAGTGAACCTCAAATCTTGTTGCTCCCGACACCTCTCAAGTTTGCAATCAATGCTTAGCAACAAGACATTATTCGAAACTCATCAATTAATAAGATTTCCATTTACTCATTTTTATCCTCCTTATCGACTTTCAAAATACCAAGGTCTTCCAAATTATAATTATCATCAAATCGATGGACATAATGAAAATGATTGCTTTGCCTTACAATGAAGAATCAAACATCTTGAAAGCGTCGAGGTTTCACCTCATTCACCATATAAACGTTTTATTTTATGGTCCTCTCCACTTGTTACATCTCAATGGGTTCTTAAATCTGATTCTTCTAATGAGCATCATACCATTATTTCTAAGGAAAGTCAAGATCCACCTAAGAAACCACCCCTCAAAATCAATACAACACCTCCTCTCAAGTCATCTATGACATCACCAAGTCAACATAAGAAACCTCCTTTAAAAATTAGTTCAACACTTCCTCCTCTCAATTCATCCACAAATTTACCAAGTCAAATTACACAACCACCTCTCAAGATCAATCCCAATTCTTCTCTTATCAAGTCTTCTGCAACATTATCAATCCCACACAAGCTCCAACCAATCACTTTTTTCAAAGCAACTACTCCTACTGATGGCCAAGACACATTTCAAATTCTTCCACCATCACATGGTCCTACTATTGCTTTGGCCTACCATTGTGTTGACCCTCACTCTTATCACAACATAGATAACGCTCTCCCATAATGGCATGACACCTCTCACATCGTTGCATATATCTCCATCATCATAGTACACTTGGGGGCATGGCATTTATACTCTCCCCTAACATCATGTGACATCTTATTCTCTCATCATCGCTTTTTCCACATACTCACACATACATCTTAGCATATGCATCTACATCGTCATTAACCGATGAAAAAATATTGTGCTTTGATTCACACTTTACCGTTGAGGGCATTCCATACACATGAACCCCACACGATGTACACGATAGTGCAAAATCACAGTACCCCCAAATGAATAAATAGATATGCTTTTCTAAGCGCAGATTCATTTGGTGTGATTTGCATAACATTGAGTTTTCTCCAAAGTGTGGGACTTAGAAAATGAGAAAACTCTCGAGTTAAAAGGATGGTTCCTATAAGCTAGGAAAAATACACTACTAACAAGGAAGTAAAATACCAATAATCATACCTCCTCCTTCGTCCCGTAGCAAACCTCGGAATGGGCTAGGAAACTTGGATTGAGCCCTGATTTTGTGATATGTAGGTGCTTTTCTTCAAGACGGAGCAAGGCCTTCTTGCAACAACGATCCTCTTACTTTGCACTAGATGGGAAAAAGGATTATGAGGCTATTTTGGCATTAGGACGAGGTAAAAGGATGTTCTTTGCTCAAAGGATGCAAGAACTTAGATATGGCATGCAAGCTTATTCTCCGTGTGTTTAGAGGGAGGGGTAAGGTTGTATTTATAGCCTGAGGGAGTGATTAGCTTAGATTAATTTAAGTAATCATGGTTTGAAAATGTGGGCAAGATTAGATGAGTGGGGACCACGAAGAATGGGTGAGGATTTGAATTATATTTTTAATTCATAAGTGGAGGATTTTAGGTGAGTGGGGACCACGAATGGTGGGTGAGGATTTGAATTTGAATTTTTAATTCAATAGTAGAAAAACATGGAGAATAATGACATGTGGTGAGGATTAGGTTATTTTTTGGATTTTGAAATAGATAATTAATCAAATTATATTTGATTAATTCGAAGTGTATTTTTGTGGGAAATGAGGAAGGGGAATTAATTGATTTAGGATAGATGTGAAATTGGGGTGTCTACATTTGCCCCTCTTTGGAAGGGTACTATGAAAGTAGTGTCCTTTCAAAGAAAGTAGACGGTATGGGGGAAGAATTCAATCTACTTTTTAAAAGGTAGAGCGAATGTTTGTTGGGGAGAATAGAAAGTGGTGAGTGACAGATGTCATAGTATCCTCCAAGACAAAAATGTCATGAGAAGATGTGATTATGAATAGATGTGGTGATGCCCCCTCGAGAGGACTGACGAGAATGGAATATACGACAGAACTCTCGAAAATAAGGGAAATGGATTCGGCGGAGAAGAGGATGATAATGGAGTGGAAGAGACTGGAATGACCGCACGACGTAAATGGAGAAAGGATTCAATCGACCTTGAATGCTAGGTGTGAGGGTGTGTGGGAAAGAGAAAAGGGAATGGATAGGAGTGGGGTTGATTATGAGAAGAGTAAGGGAGATAGGGGAGGAAAAAAGGAATGAAAGAGGTAGAAATAGAGAGAGGGATGATAGGGGAAGAAGGGAATGATGAAGGACAAACAAGGCAAAAATAGGAAAATGACAGAGTAGAGGGTGAAGGGATGAAATAGAGAGATGTGTAAAATGAAGGAAGCAACAGAGATAGTAAAGAGGGATGCGTGGAAGTGAAATAAATGATAGAGCTGAGAAAAGAAGGAAACGGGAAAGGATAAATAAGGAGAAAATGAGGTGGGAGTAGGGGGTGAAATGGAGGAAAATGGAAAGAGGACGAAAGAAGAAGTAGAACGGAGAAAAAAAAGAAACTATGAGGGGCGAGGAAAGTGTGAAAAAGAGGAGAGAAAGGAAGAGAAATAGATACAGAATGAACGAAAAGGTAGGGGTGGTAGAGAAAAGGAGAAGTGGTAAGAAGAAACGTGAAAATTAGGGGAGAGGAAAGGAAGATAGAACGAATACAAGGAGAAGATTGAAGGAATCGTGTCATTGCAAGGAAGACCAAGGCCAAGAATATGGAACAGACCGTATGGAGATGCATGTGGAGGGTGGTATGATAAAAAAGATAGGACAATGCTGAACAACCAGGTTATCGATGGGGAAGTAAGGAGGAAACGTGATGGAAAAAGGGGAAGAAGATGATACAAGGGAGGGGAAATAAGATGAGGGTGGGAGAGAGAAGAGGATAACAAAGAAAATGATGTAAAAGGAAGGGAATACAGAAAGGGGGTAATAAGTGGAAAGGGAACGGTATAAGGAATGTTCAAAGAAGAAAGAGGGGAGGAATGACATCAATTGGAAAAGATGTGGAGATGCATGAAATGAGGATACTAGGATGACGAGAAAATAGGAAAATGATATATGATGAAGACAATAAAGATATTGAAGAGGGCAAAGAGGAGATGGAGAGATGGGTAAGAAGTGACAAGAAAGGGTAGGAGTGAGGGAAAAGAATAGGAGAGAAAAGAGAATAAGGGATAGAAGAGGCAATGCCAATGAGGGGATTATATGGAAATCCCTTGACAATGAGTGGTGGGGAAGGGTGAAAGAAAAAATGAAGAAAGTGAGAAAGCGAATGAAGACCTGGAAAGGGTAATGCCAAGAAAGGGATGTTAGGGAAAACCCTTTGACAATGAATGGTGGGCTTAGGGGAGGAAGCAATGAAGGAAACTCTAGAAGGTCCAAGGAGTGAATGAGGTCGTGTGGATTGAGGATTGATAATTTTAGGAAAACCCGTTGTGACAATTATTAGCGCGAGAAGAGAAGATGATGATGAAAGAATGATATAGGAGTGTTAACAATAATGGCGAATATGTGTGTGGGTAGAAATGTGGGGGGAATTTGAGAAGATGAAGTGGAAAGAGTGAAGAAGATGGGAGGGAGGAGTTGGGACTAAGTGAAAGCGAGGAGAGGATGCGGGTGATGAGGATGAAGAACCAAGACATGAAAAGAATGGGAAGAAATGGTATGAAGGGTGATGGATCAAGAAGGGGGAAATGGGGGAAAAGAATGTGATTATAGGTGGAAGAGATTAGTTGTATGTTGTAAGAGGATATGTGGAGAAAGGATAATGGTAGGAGGAAAAAGTGGGTAGTAGGAGATACAAGGTGGAAGAAGTGATCAACAAAGTGAACAAAGAATGAGGCGGGGGAGAAGTTCATGATGACAAGTTAAGTGTAGGGAGGACCCTGACATAAGATTGTCATGTGACGGAAGTGGTTAAGTAAGATTGCCATGTGAGCAAAACTGGAGATGACAAATGGTCAAGCAAGAAGTGGTGTTTGCGAGAATCGAAAAGGAGGTGAAAGGATATGATAATGGAGAATGCCGAGAAAAATGAAGGGTGAAGGGTGTGTAGTGATGGGGAAGGGCAAGGAGACAGATCATCCTTAAGAGGGACTCTTAAGTGAGATCGCCATCCGGGAGAGTGGTTAAGTAAGATTGCAAGTAGAGGAGGGTGATAGTGGTGGTAAAAAGATGTGATGATGGGGAATGAAGAGGAAATATGGATGGTGAGATTGGAGAGTGATGGGCGAGTGTAAGATGACATGTCATGCTTAAGAGAATCTCTTAAGTAAGATCGTCATATTGCTGGAGAGGTTTTGTAGGGTCACCCAACCGACATGGATGATATGCAAAGAGAAAGACAAAATGATATTGGAGATAGGGGTGGAATGGTAGGGTGAAGAAGATGATCGCGATGAGAGGTGGGAGAAGTAAGATGGGGGAAATATGATGGGATGGGGGAAGGCCACAGGGTAGATCAACCTTAAGTGGAAGTCTTAAGTAAGATTGCCATGCGGCTGGAATGGTTAAGTAAGATCGCCAAGCTGAGGAAGAAGGATGATGTTAGAGTTGGTGGGAATAGGGTATGACAAAATGGACTGAAGGGGAACCCTCAAGTGAATTTGCCATACTACGAGAGCGTGTAAGTAGGATGACCAGGCATAAGGTGGATTTGGGGAAGGATGAGAAAAGAGTGAGTGAGGTATGCCTAAGTGGTATATGATATGAGATGAGGTGATAATAAGAAAGAAAGGACACAAAGGAGTGTAACATGAATGGATGAAGGAATATATGTAGTGGAGGGCAGAGAGTGTGAGGGGAATCCTTAATTGGGATGCTCGCATGGTGAGAGTAATGATGTGAGAATGAGAAGTAGAAGAGGTGGAGTGGGAAGATATGTTTGGTGGTGATGGTTTTTTTATGAGAGGGCAGGTGGTGAAGAAGCTTCTACGGCGGGAATATCTTAGGCAGAGGGTAAACCTCCAACGAGGATTCCATATAGAAGGGGTTAGTAAGTAAGATTGTCAAGCCGGAAGCAAAAGTGTGAAAGAAAAGAATACCAATGGGTGAGAGGGGACATGAATGGTAAGAAGGGTAATATGGGTATAAGCGGCGGAGTAAAAATGAGGAGTGAGAATGAATGGATCAAATACATGGTGATCATGGTGGGGAGAAGGAGCTGCTGGATAGTGAATGATACTTGAGAAAGATTGTCAAGTAGGATTCATGAAATTGTAACGGTGATCAAGTAGGATTCGCAAACTAGAGAATGCATTAGTATGGGTGAATGGATGGGGTGCAAAGTAAGATGTGGATCATGCGGGGAAGATACTCACGTGACGAAAAGCATCTTAATTTTAATATAGCACATAACATGATGCATCGTGATATAAAAGATCGTGATGACTAGACTGTAATATGCGTGATAGCATAGGCGGGGGCCATCAAAAAGGTTTGATGCCCTGATGCGATATGCAAATGGAAGAGAGCATAGATAAAGGCCATCAAGAAAGTATGATGCCCCAAAGATGCGACATGCAATCGGATAACATAAGAATATTACGAGAGAACACCGGGATACATAAAATCAAGATGCCCTCGTAATATAGCAAGATGCAAGAAAGTAATTAATAATTTACAACTAATAATGCAACACAAGAACCAATAAACATGTCCCTAACGTGTTCCACGGTGAGGATTGATCGGATGTGCCCGGCGGGGCACGAGGACATAGTAAAATATTGGGTAATTGTCCTCAAACAAGGAAGCAATGAGAGCGGATTTGCTCAAGCGAGGATTCACGCGAGGAGAAGTGGTTTGAATTTGGTAGTCATAATGTGATTGGATCATTCGTTGGGGATAATAGTTCAAAGGTTGAATTGTGTTGGTTATTTTAGAGTTTTTGCGATTTTGTGGAGTTTACAATATTTTTATTTTTGTTTATTAATATATATATATATATATATTTTTTTCTAATGTTTTTTAGATTTTTGATGATTTTCAAATGTTTTGACTTTTTTGATGATTTTCAAATATTTTTAGATTTTTGACGATTATGTGTAATGTTTTGGATTTTTGAAAGTGTTTCTAATGTTTTGGATGATTGTTTCTAATGTTTTTGGGTTTTTGGATTTTACACTGTTTTTAGATTTTTGACGATTTTCAAATGTTTTTGGATTTTTAGATTTTTACATTGTTTTTAGATTTTTGACGATTTTCAAATGTTTTTGGATTTTTAGATTTTTACATTGTTTTTAGATTTTTGACGATTTTCAAATGTTTTTGGATTTTTAGATTTTTACATTGTTTTTAGATTTTTGACGATTTTCAAATGTTTTTGGATTTTTACATTGTGATTGGCAATTTATGGACCAGAGTGCAGACTTATTTTTGAGAGGCGATAAACATGGATATTATCCATATGTACCATGTTCCGTGTTGTAACTTATGCTCAGAATAACACAAATTCTCTTTCCATTGGCAGGATATGGTGGTGATGATATGATGAAAAGAATTCCAACTCCATTCTTGACTCCACACAACTAGTAAGATGTGTGGGCTCATCACCGAGAATCAAGAAGGACGTAAGAGGTAGATAATGAATATAGAGACAAATGCTAACAACAATCCCTTTGGGAAATTGTGACTCCATTCTTCATAACGGTACTGAACTAGTTTCAAAAATGGCTTTCACTTTATGAGTCACGTGTTAGACTTAGACAGTTATGTGGCCTGCTGATTGGTAAAATATGAGGTTAAGGGATAGTTCTCTCTTCACTTAGGCATCTAAATTATGTGTTTGGGGATTCTATAATTTGTAAGCATTGTAAGATTTTGTATTTTTGAAATGACTCCCTATGCCTTGCCCCATGCTACTAGTGAGAAGCAAGGGCTCATCACCAAAGGCAAAATATAGGCGAGTGAATTTCTTTTTTATCTTTTTTTTTGGTTTTGTTTTATGCTTGTATGAGAATGACCCTCTACGCTTTGCCCCATGCCACTTGTAAGAGGCAAGGGTTTATCATCAAGACAAGACGTAGCGAGTAAGGGCACCTTCCTCCATTCCCAGTCTCGCACTACCAGTAAGAAGTGTGGGCTTAACACCAAAGACTATGAAGGACGAAAGATGTGACAATGAATTATTTATAAGTTATTGAATTGATGGATTTTTTTACAATAGTGCTTTGTATTTGGGAAGAAACGTCTGCCCCCAATCTCAGCCCCACACGACTAGTAGGACGCGAGGGTTCAACACCAAAGACTGAGATGGACGACCAAACAAATTGGGTAACGAAGTTTAGAGCTTTGTTATGAAAGAGAGAATGTATTTGAAGGGAATATATTACCATCAGTAAGCTTCTAGGTATGACCATAGAGGAAAGTGACAGAAAATGGAAGAAGTATGACGCTCACAAACTTAATAGGATTTATACTAGCACTTGTCTCATGATGATAAATATGAAGATGTGATTTTGATAAAGAAAATATCTGCCAATGGAAATGAATAAATTTATTCGAGAGATAAGCAAGATAGAATGAATAATGTACATGTTGTTGTTTCCCAAAATAGAGAGTGCTTTCAAGAATAGAATTTATTTGAATGGAATGCATTCATGGGTTTTTCAAGGACTTGGCCTATGTCAATGGCCAATTTATAAGCTCCAAACCCAAAATTATCTATGATTTTGTTGGGCTCAAATTTGTCTTGTTTGTCTCGTTTTTTGGGTGTGTTCTTTCGATTTTCTTTGAGAATGAGATCATTGACCTTACATTTTCTAGGTTTGAATTTTTCATGGTAGCTACGCCATAGCCGATTTTGATAGAATGGAAGATGATCTAGGGCATTAATTTGTTTTTCATCAAGAAGCCCGAGTTCACTAAGGAGTGAGTGTCGATAATAATCTTGATTGATTACATCTTTGAGGGATATTCTGAAGGATGGAAATTCAACCTTGACATGTAAAATAGCTTCCCAACCATAAACAAAGGAGAAAGGAGTGGCTCTAGTAGGTGTGTGATAAGATGTACGGTAAGCCCAAAGAGTGGGGTAGATTTGGTTAAGCCGATAGCTTCCATGTGTGTTGACAATGATGGTTTGTATTATTTGGTTTGTTGCTTTTGTTTGTCCATTAATTGATTGATTTGAGGATAGATTCACGATTAAAGATGGAAAAGGTGGCATAAAGATATTCCTGGGTATACATACCTTGTAGAATGTATGCACATAGAAGTCTTGATAGGTGAGAATCATTAGTGATGAGATGCCTGCAAGATCGATCGTTGAAAGCATGATGGACATGACAGGTTGCATTGTTGCAAGTGTCCAAACTTGATGTGGTTGTGTTTTGACAACAAGGCTAGAGATGTTAGGCATAAGAGCCAATATTGGAAGAATAGAATCAAACGTAATGGTACCTGTTGATGGAACCTCATCTGTAGTGTCTACAATAATATCAAGGTTTGAAAGGGAGTCTTGAAACGAGATCAAGGTCTCGTTAGATGTTGGAAGAATGTTGTCACCCAAAACAGGTTCAATATATCTTTGGGCTGAAAGAGAGTCTTGAAATAAGTTCAAGTGCTCAGTAGATGTGGGAAGAATGTTGTTGTCCAAAACAGGTTCAATGTATGTTTCGTTGAAAGAGTGTCTTGAAATAAGTTCAAGTGCTCAGTAGATGTTGGAAGAATGTTGTTGTCCAAAACAGGTTCAATGTATGTTTCTGTTGAAAGAGTGTCTTGAAATAAGTTCAAGTGCTCAGTATATGTTGGAAGAATGTTGTTGTCCAAAACAGGTTCAATGTATGTTTGGGTTGAAAGAGAGTCTCGAAATAAGTTCAAGTACTCAGTAGATGTTGGAAGAATGTTGTTGTCCAAAACAGGTTCAATGTATGTTTGAACTAATGGAAGGAAATTTGAAGAAGATATGGATTTGTTTGGAATTAGAGAGTCTTGACTGTTGTCGTCATGATCTCATGGAATTTCAGTATATATAGGAGTTTCGACAGTAGTCAGCTCTTCATTGAAAGTTGTGGTATTGGATGTGTCATTGGTTGCAAGAGCATTTTCATCAAGCTCTACAGAGATGACATCATCGTCAATTAAGTCTTGGACGTAATTCTTAAATCACACACATTTATCTGTGTGATGACCATCAATGCGATGAAAATCATAGTATGTGTTAGGTTTGTACCAACATGGCTTAGATTCCCCTTCGACAAAGGGTTTTGTAATTGGATATCTTATTAGTTTAGCCTCTTTTAGTTGATGAAAAACACTAGAGAGAGTTTCTCTAAGGGGCGTAAATTGACGTTCGACTTTACGTGAAGTGATGTCTTCGTTAGGTTGTATGATTGGCTTTTTGGGTGATCATTCACTGATTTGGGTAGCCATATGAGAGAGTTGTGTTTTCATCTTATTAATTTGTTCTAATAGCTCATTGCGTGAAATTTTTCGTGAATTCATCATGTTTGAAAGAGAGGGAGAATGAAGAAATGTGCGATGAAGAACTCAACCTATTGATTATGATCTTTGTTTTCGCTCAATCAAGTTTTAACAAGGCTATAAGGAGTAAGCTCAAACAAGCTACTCGGGATACAAGTGGGATATAACTTAAACAAGCTATGACGAATATGTTGATTGGTTTGGATTAAACAAGCTTAGCAGATGAAAATGTAAGGAGTACACTCAAACAAGGTACTCAATACAAGTGGGATGTAGCTCAAACAAGCTATGATGAATATGTTGATTGGTTTGGCTTTAACAAGCTCTCGATTTTTGATAGGAAGAGTAACTCAAACAAGTGACGCAACCCAGTTGTGAACTCAAAATGAGTTTTGAAGGGATTTGTGTCGGATGGGATTTTGTTAAACTTGACAGCTGATGAAATAATGAGTGAACTCAAACAATTCACCCAATGTCATTTTGATATAGCTTGAAACAAGCTAGAAAGAATGTTCTGACAATTGATGAGATAAGGAGTGAACGCAAGTCACTCAATATCTATTGGATATAGCTAAAGACAAGCTATGACAGATGTATTATTGGCTAAAGTGAGCTAATGAAAATGGTGTGATGTTTTGGTCTGTGTTGTTGGATTGTTTGGATGTTTTCGCTTGGTATTGAATTGGTCGAGAACTGATTTTTTTGTGGAACACAACTAGGGTCTGAACTTTTACAATGAACACATTGATATCAGCCAAGTTTTATGATAAAACAATGCTAAACTATTTTGTTTTCAAACAGCAAGCAATCATGTGGATTCAATTGTTTTGGCTTATGAGGTAACTTCTTCAGGAATGATTATTATTTCATGCAATCATACAAGTATGCTGTGAAATGGTGGATGCAGGCTCTTATTACTCCAAGAAGATGCGTCCTCCGATATACCCTAGTCCTGATATACCTAGTGCATGACGGGGACGTAATTGGTGCATGGGAACCCTTAGAGCACTGGAGGAGACTCACCAATTCTTACTTGCCTATTTTGGAGTGAATCACCACGTCCAGAACAGGTTTTGTGAAAAGGTGGAAGGTGATGGAGGGATGAATGTGTATGGTGTCCTTATAACTCCCCGAAGATTTACAGGGACGATGCCCAAGCTTTGTTGTTACAGCTATTTAGGCGTGACTCGCATGCGCTGCACGACAGCATTACCTGTAAGTGAAGAGTAGCGGCGAGGTAAATACCGAATGTTGTGATGAGACTAGGTCTCAAAGTGCAATGCAGATGCAAATGTTGTTGGTGTGTGGTAGTCAAGTCCACGTCTGGTGTAGCTTTGGTGGTGATGAAATCCACCTCGTCTACGTACAAAAACAATATGATAAAGTGATTAAACGCAGGGTTCTTTCCAACTTGAAATAAATCACTAGCAGAAAATAATTGTGTACCTGAGCATTTTTTTTTTTGGTTTTAGTAATTATCTTTGAATGGTGGTATTTTTGCGGGATTTTGTTGTTTTTGTTTTATTTTTATTTTTGACAATATTCCCTTGATTCTACGAGAAAACAAATTAGTAGTTATCCCTGCAAATAAAATGTTAGAAAAGTGATCATGGTTGTTTTTGATTTCGAGATCGCTCAAAGGCGCAGAAAAGAGCATACACAACCAACGACCAAACAAATATTAAGAATATGACAAAGGAAAATAATTATTAAAATGATAGTTAGAAAACAAAGCTAGAGAATCTACTGATGTTAGAATAAGAAACTAAAAATTGTGACCGTTTCTGATTTTCCAGATCATTGAAAAGGCTAAGAAAAGAGCATACGCGGATACAATTGGAATAGTTTTTTTAAATGTTAATAATTATTGTAATTAATCATGATTGCAAAATAGCGAGAATGATTATTTTCACAAAAAAGAAAAATGATGAAAGAA
This sequence comes from Taxus wallichiana var. yunnanensis, assembly GCA_018340775.1. Classification (NCBI taxonomy): domain Eukaryota; kingdom Viridiplantae; phylum Streptophyta; class Pinopsida; order Cupressales; family Taxaceae; genus Taxus; species Taxus wallichiana. The sequence goes on along the minus strand of CM031236.1, from coordinate 522,192,358 downwards.
GAGGGTGAAAACGTTACTAGAAGTGTTGTCGTGGAAAATTGAAATGTAAGGCAAAAAATTAAAAATTAAAAAAATTGTTGTGCAGAGCCCGAGTGGCCTCACGTTTCTGATTTCCAAGATCACTTTTGAAGTGCGAGGAAAGAGCATATGTGTGAGGTTGTTACGTGAAATAAAATAAAAATAATAATTTAAAAAAAAAAACTATAATTTTGTTTTTTTGTTAAAAAGACAGGTGTTAGAAGAAATGAAACCAAAATTTTTCTGTAAGTCTAAATCTAAAAATTATTTTTTCATTGCATATATATTTTCAATACCTTTTCGTTAAAAAAAAAAAATGAAGTCATTCCAAGTTTGGGAGCAAAAGTTATGGCGTCGGAAGATGGGCTACAGTAGCACTCTGAATGAAAATTTTGAACGTGAGAAAAACGTCCCAGGAGCTGGTTTTTTTTTTCTGACTTCTGTACTTTACTTGAGAAGCTAAAATTTTGACAGCAAGGTTAAAAAAGAACAATAAACAGAAAGAAAGAGTTAGATCGCAAAATGATTGACTAAAATAAAAAAGAAAAAAATGATTAACTTCCTACAAAGCAGTTATTTTAGCAAAAGTAAATAAATAAATACATTTTCCGGATTGGTTGTCCCATGACAGTAAAATAATAAACTAATGGCTAGTTCATGTGTTTCTACAGATGGCGAGTAAATAGCAAAATCAAAAGCGGGAACTAAACACCAAGCACCGAGGAGATCAAAGACATGATGAGCTTGTAGTTTCATTATTCTTTATAACTGCGCAGATACACCACAAGAAACCACACAACAAAAACACTACCCAAAGCGTGAAGGTTAACCAAAGAAGACCATAAGGAACAGAAAATGAAATAATAATGAACAATAATAAACAAATAACAGATAAAACCACTAATTGGGAAATTATAGTAATGATCAAAAGTAACCTTAGGACGTGCAGGGAATGTAAGTTAGGAAAAATACACTACTAACAAGGAAGTAAAATACCAATAATCGTACCTCCTCCTTCGCGTTCCGTAGCAAACCTCAGAATGGGCTAGGAAACTTTGATTGAGCCCTGATTTTGTGATATGTAGGTGCTTTTCTTCAAGACGGAGCAAGGCCTTCCTGCAACAACAATCCTCTTACTTTGCACTGGATGGGAAAAAGGATTATGAGACTATTTTGGCATTAGGACGAGAGAAAAGGATGTTCTTTGCTCAAAGGATGCAAGAACTTAGATATGGCATGAAAGCTTATTCTCCGTGTGTTTAGAGGGGAGGGGTAAGGTTGTATTTATAGCCTGAGGGAGTGATTAGCTTAGATTAATTTAAGTAATCATGGTTTGAAAATGTGGGCAAGATTAAGTGAGTGGTTTGAAAATGTGGGCAAGATTAAGTGGGTGGTTTGAAAATGTGGGCAAGATTAGGTGAGTGGGGACCACGAAGAATGGGTGAGGATTTGAATTATATTTTTAATTCATAAGTGGAGGATTTTAGGTGAGTGGGGACCACGAATGGTGGGTGAGGATTTGAATTTGAATTTTTAATTCAATAGTAGAAAAACATGGAGAATAATGACATGTGGTGAGGATTAGGTTATTTTTTGGATTTTGAAATAGATAATTAATCAAATTATATTTGATTAATTGAAGTGTATTTTGTGGGAAATGAGGAAGGGGAATTAATTGATTTAGGATAGATGTGAAATTGGGGTGTTTACACTTCTTATTCCTCTGTTTAAGTGCATGCGTGAAAACTTACAGAGGGCCTATTCCTAAACCTAATATAAGTTTTACCAAGGAGATAGGGGTAAAAGGAATGCAGGAAATCAAACTAAGCTATAAGGTGATGCACCAAAGGAATGATGAACATTTGTTTTGCTAATAGACACAAACCAACAAAATGCATACAATAACCAAGCACATATAACCAGATTTATAATGAAAGACCAGATGAAAGCAAAAGAGACAAGAAAGGATCTATACGTGTTTTGTTGCTCTGCTGGATTGATACAATGCATTACAAAGTGGCCAAAAGGTAGAAACATATTACAGTCTAGTGGAAGGTCTGAAAAATCCATGAGTTCCTTTGCCAAAAGAAAAGGGGAGCCTGTAAAATAGAAGAATGTCCAACCCTTACAATGAGTCCCAATCCGGTATTTATAGACTCAATTAGAGAGAAGAAAGAAAGAGAGAGAAACATGAAAAACAAGTTGAAGCTACCTAAAAATATGCCCCCAAATCTACCTCAATTTGTATCAATCTCTGAGTTCGGCGCTTTGAAGGAAGAGGAAATGGCGAAATAGATCAAATCGATTTGGTTGTTGAGGCAGATAGATCCGCATTAATGGCCTTGAAGACATTTTCTCCATTTTTCTTTACTTAACCTCCCCAAACTTAAAGTTTCAGATCTCCATGGTGTGGGAAAAGCCGAGATCTTTCCAACGGTGTCGATTTACAATATTTCGAGATCGAGTTAAAAGATATGCCCCTTCGAAGTTTGTATTGGGTCCGTATAAAAGGGCGGGAAAACCAGTTTAAAAAATGGGCCCCCTTTTGACCCTCGGGACACGTGGATGGCTAGCGCTTGTCCGAAGGTGGCCTCTTTATTTTTCTCTTGGAATAGCATGCGGGTGACACATGGCTTCCTCCGCCACTCACTCAATTTCTTTGTTTCTCTAAGCTAAGCTCTTTGCTTGGCGGGTCATATTTCTTGACCGGGGACACGCGGTGGTCTCGGCGCTTGTTTGAAAACTCTCTCTCAATTCAATCTTTGAATTAGCACCATTCGACACTTGGCGCTCTCCCCCGGTTTGCCACCATGCATTGACTATTTTACTCGACTCTGTCCCCTTCCTTTTCGGCCCAGGGCTATGTGGAAAATTGACGTGAGTTTGAGTCTCTGCTTTTGAATCCAATCTTGGGTTTACGTTGAGCCGACACCGGCTTCTTCCTACCTAGCGAAGACTTTCGGTGGCCACACAAATTTTGGGGCTCTAGATGTGTGGAAGCTGGCACTCATTTGAACTTCCTTTCTTAGATTCAACTTTGGAGAAGCATCGTTCCGACACGTGGCTCTCTCCGTTGCCTTCTCAATACTTAGCCAATTTTGGACTCGTTCTGAACTGTTTTGAGCCCGAAGACTTGGATCTTCATAGTTTCTTCTCTTTCTTTCCCTTGGCCTCTCCGTGACACTGCTTATTCTCCTTTGACCCTGCTACTCTATTTCCGAGCCCACCTGTAACCCCTAGAATGGATTAAAAACCCGGGTTCACTCGACAGATTCGTTTTCTGAATTTATCCTACACATGGTTGTTTGATCCTTGCAGGTCTCCGCCACTTCCATTATAGAGTCCTCTTGTAATCTACTTGCGTGAATCAAATGTGATTTCTTAGATTCCTTTAGTGCGGGGGCGTTATGATGCAATATTTTCCTGGGGTAAAATATGGATAACAATTTGGTGGACCGACAAGGGTATCTCGCCTACTAGATGAAAAGACCAATTGCCTTGTCATATGCGTTGGGAATGGAGTTGAGAATGATGGTCTGGGCTGATCTACCTCGACTCATGACCCCAACTATTGTAATCTCAATCTTCATAAAAATCTTGAAACGATGGTTTCGAGATTAGATAATTGTTTTGATCCGGGGCTTCATTTGTTTTTCGAATGAGCATGCAAGAGCAACACAACAACACCAAAACTATATAAAAAATTGAAATCATACATGCTCTAAGTAGAGCATGCAGAGTGCTGCAAAGAACTTAGGAGAAAAGCAACCTAAACTACAACAATACAATGTGCACAAGCACTTAGAGGAATGAGAAACTAAACTAATATGTACAGGGTGAGAACCTTCCTTTTAGTAGCTTGAGTGTTTAAGATAGATTCCGTTCACTAGAATCTCGCAACTCTTCACAATCCAAAGTAGATAATTGGAAGGCATTGCTACTTTTACATTTTATGACCATGTAAGGGCCACTCAAATGGCATCAAACTTGGAATGCCTTCCTGGTTTTGCTTGATCTGCATCCCATTTCAAGACTAGGTCTCCTTCCTATAGGGTCATGGTTCTTGCCTTCTTATTGAAGCATCTCTTAATTGAGGCCTGATCCTTCTCTATTGTCTAAAGTGTATGTTCTCGGTTTCTTCCAACTCCATCAACTCTGCATACCGGCCTCTATTGGTTCAAACTCGAGACATCTCATTTGCTTCATGAGTTCCAATGCTTTGTAACTCAAGTGATATAGGAAACACTGCCTCTTTCCCATAGACAAGTTTGAATGGAGAGTTGCTGTAGACCTCTTAGGTGTTGTCCTATCAGCCCATAAGGCTGATTTGAGTTTCATGTGCCAAGTCCTCTGATTTTCATCCAGAGTTCTTCTGACAATCTTCAACAGATTCTTGTTCATGGACTCATCTTGGCCATTACCCTGAGGGTAATAGTTTGATGAAGTTTCAGGTAAATTTCGTTCCTAATGGCCCATCCGTGATTTTGGAACCTATGAATGCCAATGCATTGTCTGATATAATGGTGGCTGGCACTCCAAATCTGGTCACTATCCCTTTGTAGAAGTCTAATATGCTGGACTCATTAGCTTCTTTGAGTGCCACTGCCTCGGTCCACTTGGTAAAATAGTTTGTTGCCATCAGAATCCACTTGTGGCCTTGGCTCGAATTTGGATTGATGACCCCAATGAAATCCAACCCCCATTGCATGAATGGTTGGTCAACTGAAATGGGGTGCAATGGGAGTCTTGTTAGCCTCTCTTTGCCTCTGAAGAATGCATAGTTCCTGCACTTTTTGATCCATGCATAGTAGTCACTAAACACCTTGGGTCAATAATAACCCACCTTCATGATCTTGAGTGTTGTCACCCGTGGAGAAAAATGGCCTCCAGTTGCTTCATCATGGAACTCTTGTAGCACTTTCTCAACTTGATTTGTCCCAATGCACCTTAACAAGATGCCATTGATATCCCTTTTGAACAAGATGCCGTCAATAAGTACATATGGGATGGCATGTAGTCTTAAGTGCCTCCTTTTTTTTATTCATTTATGGAGGACACAAGCTTGTTTGAAGGAAGTGCACCATGTTCTGAGTCTAACAAGGAGCAGACACATCCTCATTTTCTTCTTCTTGACTATCCTTTAGGACCAAAACAACTTCTTTTTCATCACTTGCTTCTTCTTGTTGACTTGAGTCTAGCTGCTCACAAAATCCCTTCCCATGGACCATCTTAGTGACCTTGATCTCAATGTCATACTCCATGACACGAGTGATCCACCCGCACGCTTTCCATTGGGTCCTTGCTGAAAAGGAAGTCTTTAACTCTGCATGGGAGACCAATAGTTGGATTTTTTTGTTTGAAACCAAATGCTAAAATTCTTCAATCCTCGATCACCGCTAGGACTTGCTTTTCGATGAAAGAGTATTTCACTTCATAATCTTCCAAACCCTAGCTGAAGAAAGCAATTGGCTTCTCTATATCTTCTTTGTTCTGTTGTACTAGGATTGTAGAAATCATGTCACTGCCACCAAAGGCGTATAATATAAAATCCTTAGAAAAATTTGGATTCACGAGAGTTGGGGCTTGTGATATAGCTTCTTTGATGGCCTCAAAACTTGCTTTTCCTTCAACTATCCACCTAAATGCCAAAATTTTCTTCAACATCAACGTTATTGGCTTGACAAGGGCAACAAAGTTTGGTACAAACCTGCATGGAAAAATTGATTTTTCCTAAGAAGCTTTGAAGAGCCCTCTTGTGGCTTGGTAATGGCAATACTCTTATAGCTTCAACTCTTTTTGGGTCAATTACCAAACCTTCCTTTGACATAATGTGGCCTAGAAGCTATCGCCCTCATGGGCCAAGAATATGCATTTTTGGGGTTCAATGATACCTCAAATCTCCTACACCTTTGGAACACCTACCTTTGGTGAAAAAGATGGTCGCTGCATTTTTCGGAGAATACAATAATGTCATCCAGGGTAGATCAACACTATTTGTTGATCAGCCCTTTGAATGCCATATCCATTGCCCTTTAGGAAGTGGCTCTAGCTTTAGACAATCCAAATGGCATTTTTCTAGAGGCATAGGTGCCCCATTTGGTGGTGAAATCTATTTTGAACGATCATCTTCTTTCACCATGATCTAGTTGTACCTGAGTATCCATATAGGAGAGAGAGAATCTCTATGAACCGAGAACTACTGCAAGATCTGCTCCATTGAGGGAAGTGGGTAGTGATCTTTGAGGAGGCTCTATTCAAGTCATGAAAGTCAACGCACAACCTAATCTCCCCATTCTTCTTCCTAAATGGTACCAAGTTTGCGACCCAACTTGAGTGTTTGATTGGAAAAATGATACTTGCCTCTATCATCTTGTTTAGTTATTTCTTCATCGAGGCTCAACATGTGGGTTGACTGGTCTCTGCTTTTCGATGGGCTTAATAGTTGGATCTAGCTCAATTGTGTGTTGGGCTAGCTTTGGATTAAACCCTCTTAGGTCTTCATAGCTCCAAGAAAATATATCTGGAAACTCTTGGCAAAGGCATATGAATTCATACCTTTCTTGCTCGGTGGCCACCTTACCAACTTGTAGTGTTTTGCTTTCTCTAGCTAGAATTGGCTCCAAATCTTCCCCTTTGATCTGTATGTTGGCCTTCTCTTTTCAAAACTGATCATTGGGATTGAAGATAGACTCCAATGTCACTAGGCCTTTGGGAAGCCTATTTGTATGCAACTGTACTACTTGATTTCCATATTGCTGCTCTAGTCTGCTTTGGTTTCTAGCTGAGAATTCAACTTCCTCTTGCAAAAATTTGATGATCTACTAATCATTCTTGAACACCTGCCAACATGTGTTGTTATCTGGTACTTGTCTCACAATCACATGGATATGTGGCTGTTCTTTGTCCCTTTTATGTTGTCAACTACATCAAATGTTGCTCCATGCTGCCGCAAGCCTATCGTGCAAAGAACTTTATTCTCCTTTCTCGGTATGGAAATGTTGAAGGATTCGAAATCCTCAATGAGGTCCCACACCCTATTCTTGTAACCTTTGAGTAGGTCATTATTGACAACATTTTTTCCTTTGACTTGATTGGAAACTAGTTCACTGTCACCAAACACCTGCAGGTTCTTGATTCCTCGTCTTCTGGCCCAATGCAGTCCATGGACCAAAGACTTATATTTTACGTAGTGTTATTTGAGCAGGCAAACTGAAACCTAAAAGTTGAATAATACTTCATACCTTGGGGGGACACAATCATAGCTCCACCTCTTGCTCCTTGTCTGCTCCTAGATCCATCAAAGAAAAATTACCAAACTTCATTGTCATTCTTGTGCTCTAGCTTAATGATGTCAAGAAGAGGATGATTCTCCTCATGTAGGCAGTAGACTCCTAGTTTAGATTCTTCCATCTCCTTATAGGGATCAAAAGCATGTATTTTGACCACCCATTCATCAAGGTCAGTCCGAGATACACCCCACCTTGGTATCTCGCTTGAAGTGCTTAGGAGGTCCTCGATCAAAAGCCGAACAATTTGCATCGATTGGGATTAGTACATAAGACTCAATGTGATAGTATACTATGGGCTCAGATTTGATTGTGGCCTTCGATCCATACCTTGTTCTAAAGAGCATATGCGACTAGTCAGCAGACAAGTAGCCTCCAATTTTGGCAGTGAAGTCCCTGGACAAACACAATGCAAAATGTGGTGGCAAGTCTATGATTGACACATTTTGCAATACATTCACATTAGGGAAGACATGTAGAGTGAGACTTAGATCCTTGATGAATCCAACAATGGTCATTGCTATCCCATCCAATTGTACTACTCCTCTAGAGATGAATTCATACTAGAGACCCAGTTGATCAACTATTTGTTTGGGCATTACAGAACTACTTGCCCCCGAATCGATCATGTAATTTGTGCACCAATTTATCTCCAATGATTAATGAAACATAAAATGGAGGAGGCTTCAAATTCTTACCTCATTGTTCTTCATGGTTTCTCTCAGGTTGAGCCACATTGGTAAGCACTTTCTCTTGTTGGTTAGGGGTTGACTTGAGCTTGACCAATTGGCCATGCAGTCTACAATAGATCCCTCTACCCTGGAATGGCTAGTGACTCCCATAGTGAAATGTTTACACTTGTCCTCTTCATTTGTTCAATGATATTAAATGAACTATCCTTCTGTTGCCCCTTCCCTGGCACATTTTTCTCTTGCACATGGGTTGTTACAACCTGGTGCCTAAGTAGGTCTGGAAGGTGGCTTGGATTGACTTTGCACATTGGGAGTTGTATTTTGAATGCCAATACCTTGCTGAGCAATGGAGGGTTGAGGATCACCTGAGCTTGGTGAATGTCCTTCTCCAATATTTCTCCTCTTAGACTATGTATTGACAGCTATACTTTGAGAAGGAGTCTGATTCATTCCATAGAAGTCTTCAACTTGCCAATTGACAAGCATAGTTTTGTTTGGGGTCCCTCTTGCTGGGATCCTTGCTGATGACTTTCTTCGTGGCTAGGTTCTTGTGACACACCAATGGTTTACACCATCAGAGCCTAATTTAATGCACCATTGAAGCACATCGACTGATTATGTGGCTGAATACATGGGAAACACCATTCATACTCTTGTGCCATGTTATTCTGTGCTGAAACCAATCCCTTGATATTGAAACTGTGTTTGGGTCATATGACCTGAAAGGTCTAGCAGCTTGAGGTTGCCCTTGGTGTTGACTCTGATTTACAACCTGGGTTGGTGGACTATTTTGCTGATATGGGGCCTGGCTTGACACCGAGCAAAGGCACCGATATGGCCTAGAACTATGAGCTTGTTGTCTTTTGATGGTTACTAGCTCATTTCCCAAGTTTTGTAGTTGTTTCATAACTTCCTAAAGCTCCTTTGAGGTGTTAGATGATGAAGTGGAGGCTTCTGAAACTTTGACTCACGGGGTGGGTATAGGAGCTAATGTGGGCATTTGGCTGGTACTGGGTTTCCTAATTCGGGGTATAGAGGCATGGATGGCCTAGGAGCAAGTTTTCCATCCTAAATCAAATGATTCTCAGCTCATATGGAAAGGCTATAGGCTGCAGGTAAGGTTATGCCCCCATTAACTGAATCATCAAAGAAATATTAGAATTTAAAGCCCTAAGAAAGTATAAGAAGGCACCTTCATTAATGGGCTTTACTTGTTGTTGGAATCTGTCCCAAGTCAATTGAAATATGAGGTTGAAATCCATTAGTTGCTCATCAGAGCTCTCTTTATTGTTGTTAGCTACTCCAACAAGGATAGATTATCTCCTTTTCTCCAAACTAGTTGTGAAGAGCTGTGCACAACTGGTCCCAATTTTGAATAGAGCTTGCTTCAAGGCTCCTGAACCATTGTGAAGCTTTACCTTTGAGTGAAGAGGCTAGCAACTTGACTGCAATATCCATCTCATTGATCTCATGGATTGTACAAATGTTTGTAATGTCTTGAACGTGGTCACCGGGACAAGTCTGGTTCTCTCTAGTGAAATATGGGATGCTCTTCAATGCTACCACCAGGACTAGGTTTTGTGCATTCAGAGCAAGTGGGTTGTTGCCAGTGAAGTTGACGTAAGGATTTGGTTGTTGGTGTGCCATCCTGATCGGCCTGAGTACCCTTCTTGATTGAAAGAATGACCTACTAGGAGGAGGTGTTGATAAGGCTCTGTTTGGAGGAGATGGATACCTCTGGGCTCTTCTTCTTTTCTTCTATCTAGAGACAAGTGTATGTGTACAAACTGTCCTTCCTCTCTTGTTCTAGACCTTGCTTGTATCCTTCTCATGAACTTGGGAAATTTGGACTACTGGAACTAGTGGATTCTGTCCCTTTTTGGAGTCGCCAGATGTGTAGTTTTTAAGAGCTTCTTAAAAGCTAGAATCACAACAAGTGCACATCAACCTTACGTAATAAAGATAGAGATTTCCTCTCCCACCGGCATGCCAAAATTGTTAGTGCAAAATCACAACACCCCAAATGAATCGTCAGATCTGCTTTTCTAAGGCAGAGTCATTTGGTGTGATTTGCATAACATTGAGTTTTCTCAAAGTGTGGGACTTAGAAAATGAGAAAACTCTCCAGGTTAAAAGGTTGGTTCCTATTCCTCTGTTTAAGTGCATGCGTGAAAACTTGCAGAGGGCCTATTCTAAACCTAATCTAAGTTTTACCAAGGAGACAGGGGTAAAAGGAATGCAGGAAATCAAACTAAGCTATAAGGTGATGCACCAAAGGAATGATGAACATTTGTTTTGATAATAGACAAAAACCAAAAACATGCATACAATAACCAAGCACATATAACTAGATTTATAATGAAAGACCAGATGAAAGAAAAAGAGACAAGAAAGGATCTAAAATCGATCACAAACGTGTTTTGTTGCTCTCAGATTGATACAATGCATTACAAAGTGGCCAAAAGGAAGAAAAATGTATTATAGTCTAGTGGAAGGTCTAAAAACTCCACGAGTTCCTTTGCCAGAAGAAAAGGGGAGCCTATAAAATAGAAGAATGTCAACCCTTACAATGAGTCCCAACCCGATATTTATAGATTCAATCAGAGAGAAGAAAGAAAGAGAGAGAAATGGGAAAAGTAGGTTGAAGCCAACCTGCTATTAATGCCTCCTACAAAATCCACCCCCCAAATCTGCCTTAGTTGTATCAATCTTTGGTTCACGCCTTGAAGGAAGAGGAAACAGAGGAACATATCGAATCTAATTTGGTTTTTGAGGTAGATAGATCCACATTAATGGCCCTGAAGATGTTTTCTCCATTTTTTTTACCTAACCTCCCAAACTTAAAGTTTTAGATCTCCATGGCATGGGTAAAGCTGAGATCTTTCCAATGGTGTCAAATTTGCAATATTTCGAGCCCCGAGTCGAAAGATATGCCCCTTCAAAGTTTGTATCGGGTACGTACAAAAGGGTGGGAAAACCAGTTTAAAAAACGGGCCCCCTTTTGACCTCTGGGACATGTGGAGGGCTAGCGCTTGTTTGAAGGCGAGCCTCTATATTTTGATCTTAGAATAGCACGGGGATGACATGGCTTCCTTTGCCGGCTTGCTCAATTTCTTTGTTTCTCGGCTAAGCTCTTTGCTTGGTGGGGGTCATATTTCGACCGGGAGACGCTCATCTCGGTGCTTGTTTGAAAACCCTCTCTCAATTTATCCCGAATTAGTGCCGTTTGGACACTTGGCACTCTCTACCGGTTTGCCACCATGTGTATTGACTATTAACTTGACTTTGTCCCCTTCCTTTTGGGCCGGGATTTTGTGGAGAAGTGGCGCAAGTTTGAGTCTCTACTTTTGACTCCATCTTGGATTTGCGTTGTAGCCGACCCGGCTTCTTCCTGCCTAGCCGAAGACTTTTCAATGGCCGCACAAATTTTGGGGCTCTGGACGCGTGGAAGCCTGGTGCTCATTTGAACTTCCTTTCTTGGATTCAACTTTGGAGAAGCTTCTGTTCGACATGTGGCTCTCTCCCTACCTTCTTAATACTTAGCCAATTTTTGGACTCTTACGAATCGCTTTTTTGAGCCCGAAGACTTTGGATCTTCACATATTCTTCTCTTTCTTGCCCTAGCCTCTCTGTGACACTGCTTCTTCTCCTTTGACCCACTACTCTATTTTGAGCCCAAATATAACCCGTAGAATGGATTTAAAGCTCGAGTTCGCTTAATAGAGCCGTTTTTTTGAATTTATCCTACACAGGTTGTTTGATCCTTGTGAGGCCTCCGCCACTTCCATTACTGAGTCCTCTTACAAACCGCTTGCATGAATCGAATGTGATTTCTTAGGTTCCTTGGGTTGCGGGGCATTATGATCCAATATTTTTCCTAGGGGAAAAATATGGATAATAGTACTAGAGACTCTACACATTGCACACTTTCTTACATTCTACACTTTGCATCCTATATCTTGTCCTACATATATTATACACATGCCTCACATAGCACCATAGTTACTACATATCATGGATTTTCACACATCATACATGTCCTTTTACATTTTACATCCTACACCATACATATTACATCTTGTCTCTTACATCTACTATGTATCTTCACATCTTAGGCCATCTACACATCTTGCATTATATTCCATACACCCTACTACATACATTACGTATTTTTCACATTCTCTGTTATGCGCTGCACTCACTACCCAATGACGCACTCTAGTCTCGCGATCCATATTGGATTGTTGAGGGTATATAGCACAAATGGACCTCATCACACTTATATGTTCATCATTCAATATTTTCTCATGCTACATACCTAGATTAAGTGATAAACACTTTAGGCTACAAGGTCACTTCTTCTAGCATCATCTCGTCATAGGCTCCATCATCAATTTTGCTTTGAATCAATTAGTGGTATACACTTTAGGATACATCACCACTCCTTTTCTATTTAATCTTTTCATGATTTAAACTTAGGCTACATTGTCATGCACAACTCATCTATGTTGCATATACTCACTACACACTTATCACAATGTGTTGCATATAACACATAGATTCGACCATTTCCGATGACGCATTCTCGTTTATGGTTCATTCTTGACTCCGAGGGGCATACTAAATGAAGCTCAAAGCATACAATTCCATTCACTCAAGGGGCACGTGAATCATATCATTCAATTTGCATTCCATTCTATCCATCTATAACATACTACTTTTTACGGTTATTTAGTATTTCTTGCACTTGCTTACATGTTCACTTTATTACACATGCTAGATAGATATCTTGTATGTCATTATCATCATCATACACACATGTGTGTTCAATTTCTTTCTAGTTGTGATTGCATACTATACAAGGATACTACTCGCAACATAGATGCTTGACTACCAGTCCACAATGACAACGGGGGCATTCACATTCATACGCTTCAAGTGCCATTATTTCATTTTTGTTCATAAGCACACTACTTTGGTTTATACACTCTTTGAAATAAGTTTTATCTTTCTAACATGCTAATGGGTGCTTCATGTTAAAATTTGTTTTACAGGATATTCACTTCCATATTTATTTGTTACATTATTTTTTTCTATTGCTTGTTCTTGTCTTGGGCTTTGCCCTTTGTCTTGTGCACACTTACTTGTTTGCGACCATGACGAAATTGAGTGTCTTACAACATTACGAAAAATCTCCCATGTTTGTAACCCACTTTTCAAGTCTATGATTGCCTTCTTGGGTGTTTACATTTTTTTCATGTTCTAGCTTATACATTACTTGTTTGTCCTATACTTGTTCTCTAAATACATGATTCTTCGTATTAACACTTGTTTTCTAGCCACTTGTTTGCATGTGCCTTGGTTTCTACCAAGCAGATTCCCTCCCCTACAAGGCATAGTTTTAGTTACTGTGCAATTGGTCCTCTTTTGGGCCGCATTCTCCTCTCAAACAAGGGCGACGTTGCATGCACCCCTAAAGAGGGGGGCATCATTTGGGGTTTACATATGGTACATAGTTACAGTCATTATCCATGACACAATTCAATTTACTGTAAGAGGGTTTGGACTAGTCTATGAACTCCATACACAACGGATTTTATAGGGTAAATTTTCCTTAGCATTCTGGGGAGCAGTTATAGGTTGGAGGATATAGTGGACTTTCCTCCCTACACTATTTTTGGAAGAGATCTTTGTCATATTGCCCAAAACACTGCACAATACAAAGATCTCTTCACCAATCTCAGGGAAGCAATTATAGTTTGAGAATAACAAAAATTTCTCCCTACACTTTTTCGACTACAATGGCATGAGATCGCCCAAAAAAAACTCAACTTCACCGATAGTTATAAGATATCATTTCTACACCCCTTTGTCTCTTCACGGATTAGGTGCACATGTTCCTTTTTATTGTCATTTTGTACTATTTTTACATGTATTTTCTTAACATTTACATGCGTATTTGACTACTTGATCATCTTCTCTTTTGCAGGTCCATCCGTATGGGAAGCAAGTAGTCAACAACAACACACACATGGCAAGTACATCACATACATGTACTAACCATGCAGGTACACTACACACATTGACATCTACACACACACTTCCGCCCTAGGTTCACTCTCATCACTTTTTACACTTTTGCATATTTAGTCTCCATGCTCCATCTTTTTGTCACTCCACGCTTTTTCTAGTCCTTGACGCGTTTCTACATCACTCTACATGGATTATCAGTACGCATCTCTATCTACTTTATGTTATTGAGCTTTTCGCTCACAAACATAAAGTGGGGGAAAATGTAGTCACTAAATCACACACTTTGAGTCAATATTTAGTCCCGGTTTCATACTACTATTCATATGGTTCTTGAGTGAAAAGAGTAATAATTAATCCATGTCTTTGGCCATTTTTACATTGTTTTCTTTTGTATTTTTGATCTTATACATGTAATTTCCCATTATGTATTGTCATTTTATGTCTTTCCTAATTACTCAGACAGGCGCACCCAGTGCACCCCCGGTCCCCCAATCGGGTGACCATGATCCTATTTATACGTTCCTCTCATTTTTGGTAACTTTCTAGCCATTTGAACTTCTTATGTTTTTGGTGGTGGCCTTTTAGGGTTAATTACAAAATTAGAACAAGAGAACCATATAAATATAAAGTTATGTGACCATAATGAGGGACCAAACACTAAACATCTACTATCACCATTTAGAGTTGCATCCATCAAAGGCACCTAAAGCTATATTTGCATCCATCTAGCTCCATCAAAAGGCACACAAGGCTAGTTCATTTGCATCACACTTCATAGGAGGGGAGTCTATTATTTCCATGCACACATTTACTACATTTTACATCTAGTTATTTTCTCGCTACTTCATAAAGTGCGACACAAGAGCAACCTAGGGCATGATTTGCACACACAAACCTAGAACTACATTGGGTCTAAGATGTAGTGCAATACTTAGTTAGTAAGTCCACCATTGTGGCTACCGAGACAAGTCCGAAACCCTTCATATGCATCTTTATTTTTAGGGTTTTGATGCTTTGTCTAGGGTTTTGTAGGTTCTTTCTTCATCCATGATTTGATGACATTCAACGTAGTTCAATGACATTCACATGACAGAGCAGTGAAGGCAAGAAGTCACTTAGCAACACCTCGAAGGAGGGTTTCAGGGCTATTTCCACATACCAAGGCACCCAAATCTCGGACTAGGGCACCCACGGGTGCCCCTATCCCTTTCCAGGTGCCCCGGTCTATTTAGAGAGCCCCGACCTACACTTTCTTAGGCTTTTGTGTGGTGTGGTCATTTCCTCCTCCTAATTACCTAGTTTACACTGTGACATAGTCGAGCATCTTTGTTGAATCAACTAAGGACTTCATAACCTCTCTTGCACATTAGGGTTTCACATTTCTATTTGTAGACACCCCAAAATTCACACTTCTATTTCCACTTGTTCCTAGTATTATTCTAGTACACTCGATTATTCACCCATTTTCAATTAATTGATTAAATTAATTAATTAATATATATTGTACCCCTTTGGATTAATTAAATTAATCCCATGTACCATTTATACCCCTTTAACTTAATTAATTGTTATTTATTAATTAAATAATTAATTAATTAAGTGTGTGCACATCCTATTCATCTGCCACTTGCTCAAACTCCACTTAGACTCCACTTGGACTCCCTATCCTTATCCTAGTTAACTGCACTTCTAGAATCCTAGAAAGGTGGGGGCAATTAAAATGCACATACAACCACCTTTCTAGATGCAACTTTTTGCAATTAATTTATTTACTGCCCCCGACACTATTGCAACTACCCATAATGCTATTTTTAGCATACTCATTTATCCATGTGTAACCGATTTCAACTACCTTTTGCTTCTATAAATTATAGGCTTACTTTCCTTTCAAACCGTCTCTTGAATCTGACATATAAAAACTTCTGTTGAATTCACGTGTCTGTAGCATTTGCATTCAAATCTTGGAGAGTACTCAAGAGCACCCACAAATCATCTTTGCCATCCATTTTCAAGGTTTCACAGGAGACCCTTATTTGAGGTTTGCATGAAGGTTACTGAAAGGTTTGTATTGTTTGTTTATCTTTCATTCTTAGGTAATTTTTCTATGCATACACTATTTACTTAGTTTATTGAGTTATTTCATTTATTTATTTAGTTTTATTTACTACTTTACATAACATCAAATTAGGCTATAATATCCCATTTTAGTTAATCATACACATCCATTTGGGGCACAATGCTCCTATCACATTCACACATTGCATACCATTCCATCCCACTCATACACTGCATTTGCATATCTTGGTTGCACTTAATATTTCTTGCTTATACTAATTACTTGATGCATGTTGTAAACTATGCTAGTTAGATAATCAATATGTCATTATCTTTCTATATACACACATGCACGTTCACTTGGTCTTTTAGAGTGAATGCATATATCTTGGCTGATTTTCACATCTTTTGCAACGATGTTCGACACTATATCCTTTTCCGGTTCACCGAGGGTTCGGGGAAATCTACCTTTCCTACTCTCACACATTACAGGTGCTATTATTTCATCATATACTACTTCCTATTCTTACTAGCACATTAATTTCCATTGATACATACATGTCTTGACATAATTTTTATCTTTCTAACATGCTAACAAGTGCTTCATGTGCAACATTTTCCTTGTAGGATTATATGCCACCATGGTTATCGACACACTTTACTTATTATTGTTTGTTCTTTGTATGCTATTGTTTACGGGATATGTCCTTTGTTTTGTATTATCAATGTATGCTTCTAGCCACTTCGGCCTTGATGTCTTGTGACATTATGAGTGATGTCCAATTTTTGAAATCCTTGTTTTACCTTCACTTTATGTTATCGAGTATTCACTCAACAACATAAAGTGGGGGCTAATGTAGACACAAAATCACACACTTGGGTAAATTTCTAGGTCCTAAAAGCATGTTAGCATTTACATGATTCCTAAGCAAGAAAACTAGTGGTTGAAAAATATCTTTGGCCTCTTTTCTTTGTCTCTTATTTTTTATTTGGTCTTCCACACCCTACACCCAGTTAGAATTTAACTGATTTATATTTTATGGCTTTAGAGACCAGCACCCAACCATGACAACAACACTCAGGCATTCCTGTCCCCTATGGGTACCCCTGACCCTTTTCTACCTTACTCGCTCTTTTTGGGTCTCTTTTATCTTTTGGGCATCTTTTTCACTTATAGGTTGGCCTTCCAGTTGTCAATTATGAAATTCAAACAAGGGAATCATATAAATACATAGCTATGTGTTCAAAACAAATGACCGAGGACTAAGCATTACTATCATCACACGTGCTTGCATTGCGAAAGGAACTAAAGTACTCTAAAGGCACCTATCTAGCATTGATTTAAGGAAAAGGCTGCATATTTCTACATACATTACATAGGAAGGATAAGTTCATTCTATTACATCCATGCATTCTACTACATTGCTATATTCTAGCTACAACTTGCTATTAAGTATAACTTGCATAAGGGTATCATTCTTACACACACACACACACAAACACACCAAAACTACATGGAGTCCGAGATGTAGTCAATGCTCGGTTGTAAGTTCACTATCATGGTGATCACCGGGGTCAATTTGACTCCCCATTTTACATTTTCCTTTGTAGGTTTGATGTGGTTTGTAGGTTTGTGCGGGTGAACTTCTCTTAAATTGTAGGTTACAGGTACCTTTGGCAATCATGGTACAAACATTAGGCAATCAACATGGAACAACAACAAACCCCTTGCGACATAACGAAAAATCAGATTTTGAGCATTTGTATAATCATCAATGTCTATGAGTAGTCATCAGCACCTTGTGCGCACCTCTCGTCCAACATTATTCTTAGTTTTCAAATTTTACAATGAGCATTTATAACGTCATTTTCAATCTACTCATTAGTCTCACCTACCGGACCACTTCTTGATCATTATGAAATAAGCTAAGTGCTTCCATTTCCATCTATTGTTTATGGTTCCAATACTTTACATGCTTGTTTACTTGTGTGATTATTGTACTTTATCATTTGTACATCATTTACCATATTAGTTACTCTGCAATTACATTTAATCCAAATTAAATTAAATCAACCATAGAATATAGTTGACATATTACCCAAACGGTTATCAATGATTTTGTACATATTTTTGGGCAAAACACCAACCCAAGTCATCAATTAAAATGATTTGAGAAATACTTCAAACCATATATGGAGAATGAAGTAGTCTTGCTTAAGAGTTTCTCATGGTCATTAACGTCACTAGCTAGTGAAGAGTTCTTCTCGTTATCATGGGATCCATTACTTATGTTAGTAGTTAAACCAAATCTTCTTCACCCATGTTTTCCAATCAAAGAAATATGATTCATATTCCAAACCTTTACTTGGCATATGCCAAGAAAAAACAAAGAATATTTCTAATTATCTTGATCTATTCAATGTAATCACTACTACTCTTCCATTTCAACCAACATATCACCTCAAATGATATTACTTTAGCCAAGGTCTAGTACTTGATCTTCTACATATTTTTCTCACTCTTAGCTTCAAATAATTTACGATGCACGATGTGTTGAGGCTATTAAATATGAGGAGAAACTACTAGTGTCTCATTCCATCACTACTAATGTTGAGATACAACACAATCCTTCTAATATTGGCACATACACCGACACATACAATTTAAATAGGAGAGTCTCTTATTGTGAACCGTTACACCAAAACCTCGAGGCGTTAGTGAAATCCACACATGAGGATCATAACATCCCACCACGCTTCCATAGCTTGGACCCGGGCTAGATTTGCGCTCGTATAGCGGGACCACACCCTGCCCTATACGAGCCCCGAGCAAACACTGCAATGCCGACGTAGCTACCCATGCCGAGACTCGAACTTAGGTGGTCGCTCTGATACCAAATGTAACGAACCATTACACCAAAACCTTGAGGCGTTAGTGAAATCCACACATGAGGATCATAACACCTATGATGATTCTCATTCCCGCAAACAATACACCCTCGAATCCATATGAAATCACACTCATATGTCACCAACCTCATTTTATTCCTAATTCCTATATGTATCCAATCATACTCAAACACCTATTGTATTTCACACACCCAAGCTACAAACTAATGTTTCCCACTCGAAAATTCCATCAAAATGCATAAAGGTTGAATCAAACATACATGGATTGCTACCACTTCTAATTGATATGAAGCTTCTCTTGTACCCATATATGAAATTATCCTAAAATCAAATAAAAAAGGATAAAGGTGAACCATTCGATAAATTACGCCACATAATGGGCCATGACATGGTGACACATGTACCACATTATAAGAAAAAAATTAACTTTGAAAATAAGTTCATCCACACACTATTGAGATATCCCAAGACACACCACAAAAACTAGTTATACCTAAGAATCACATGTTCCTCACCACTTCAATCAATTCATATTAGGAGAGTTTCCTTATACATGGTGAGACCAATTATAAAAATGCATTATTGATATGTACCACAAGATACAATATCCTCTATTTTTATGGTTTGTGTCACTATGACTAGATGGTTTATAAGGTTACATTAGGGCATAACTATTCCTTAGAAATAGAACCCCACTACAATCATAACATTAGTGGCTACCCCTTTGGGAAACCCACTTATTCTAGCATAACAATGGCTAACACATTTAACATTTACAATATATTATACTACACAACACCTCTCATTCATCACTCATGTGGATATCCATCAAATTATAACTAATGGTAGTTGTACAATCCTTGACATTGACTATGATTCAAAACTTGATGATATGATGAGTGATGAACCACCCACACCTACTATAGGTCCTCTATATAGGTATCCACTAGCCGATATACCCTTATAATAATACACATACCTTCCTTACAATTATCACACTTTACACACACATTATAAAAATTCTCTCATTGTTTGCCACCTTCTTACCTAGTTCTTAACTAATTTGTTACCGAAAATGCAACACATTTCATGGGCTCGATGTTATTTTGAGAGAAAAATTTACCGAAGACCCCACCTTGTCTTTTTCATTATTTATACCCTACCACATGGCCATTAAATTTGCATTTACATTTCACCATCTAACTCCAAAACATAGAAAACAATACAACATTACACACATACAAAATTAGGACCTACATGTGACATACTTAGCCTTCCCTAGATTTAGGCCTTTTTTTCCATTTGGATTTAGCACTTCACACTTGCCTTAACACTAAGACTTCATCGAACTCACTAAGGGGTTTAAACCCATTGAAGCTTCACATACTACCACCTTGGGGCCATATCCATGTTGGGGGCACCTATATCTATAGCTTACTTTGATTATCCTTTACACTTTATGGATTTTTACAACCTTGTAGCTTGGGGATGTCTACCACATCAAGGAAAATATCTACACTCAAGGAATTTATACATAAGAGTTTATCATGATCACATATCTTAAAACTAGTCCAACACTGGTATATACCTTGGGATATGATAATATAATATATATGGGTTGATGGAGATGCCGAAATGTGGCACACATCCCTTTAGTTATATGTATGGGTTCACATGGGATATAATATTATAATGTATATGGGTTGATGGAGATATAATTTAAAGGACACTCATTATATGGCTTCTTCTTATGTTTGAGGGGATGAAACATGTCAAAGAAGAAGGAGGCAATGCTATGTACCTTGGAATATAATAATAATTATGGATATGCATGGATCCGAGGAGGAACACATATGGACTAGGATGGAATCGGATGAGCACAATGGAATATATCAAGTTTGGAGCAACATCACCCACTAGGATTTCATATGGGTGGTTGGATGATCGACCATGGCGACAAGTGTGCAATAATTTAAAGCACACTCATTATATGGCTTCTTCTTATGTTTTGGGGATGAAACATGTCAAAGGCGTCTGTAAATACTTGGGATATAATAATATAATATATATGGGTTGATGGAGATGCCGACATGTGGCACACATCCCATTAGTTATATGTATGGGTTCACATGGGATATAATATTATAATGTATATGGGTTGATGGAGATGCCGACATGTGGCACACATCCCGTAGTTAGTTATATGGGTTCACATAGGAATTAATTATATTGGGTAATGAGTCGGCCTACATTGGGATTAGGTGTTACCCATCCTATTTAAAGGATGTGAGTATCATTATGAGGAGGTGATGTATGCATGAGTTGATTCTTCTACTTGGTAGAGGTATATTGGAGGTGTCCCCCTTGAAGTGGATTCCCATCTTGGGAGATTGTGGAGTTACTCCTTCCTTAAGGAGCATTGTATGGTGTTGCCCTACCTTAAGGGTATTATTATGAATATATTGCATATTAGGGCATCTTGGCCCCCATATATCTTGTGTTGTGTTATCTTCTGCAATTTATTGATTTATTATATGCAAGGTTCTTATCAAGTGGTATCAGAGCATCGATTTCGGCAAAAATTGGGTCTAAACCCTAATTTTAGTGATTCAGATATATTTTGAAACGGCCATGTGAAAATTTTCTCAATTTTTTTACCACAGTTGTGGAAGGGTTTCATAAAGCTACAGTCCAAATTTCATAAATTTTCAAGCTTTTTTGTTGAAGTTATTGCATTTTTAGGGTTTCACCTAAATTTGCTTATGAGCAGCCGTATTGTTCGGAAATTAATTTTTAAATTTTTTACCAGTGTTTAGAATCCGTATCAAGAAGATATGGTAAAATTTTTAGAATTTTTGGATCTATTTTTGAGTTATTGAGCCGAGTTTTATTGTTTTTCACTATTTTGCTCCTGAGGACACGCAATTTGAGGAATTTTCTGAATTTCTTACATATTTTTCGGAAACCTCTCAAAAATTAAATTGGGGTTTGTGTTACGTGATTTATGATTTCTTTCGACCTTGACCAAAAGGGTTAGAATAAGTTTTGATAAAAGGGTCTATTCCAAAACCCTAGTTTTGTGGATCATGGGGATGATAGTAACGTTTTTGGAGATGGCATGATTGATTCTAGAGAATGGTGGAAAAAAATTTAGGGATAAATGATCTAAACCATCATATATTTGGTTCTTTAAGTTGTGGATTAGTGGCCTGCTGGATCTTGCATATTTGGTTTTACGAGTTAGAAAAGGAAAAGTCTAATTGGTCTTTGGAGGAATTGGAACAAGTTTTCATGGACAGATGAGAAACAAAAGAAGAAAAGAAAGAGGAAGTAGAAGAATTTAATGATAATAGTGAGGAATATGAAATATCAAAAGAAGAAGAATAAGAATAAGATGTTGAGGTTGAAGGCTACTTTGCTACACGAGGATTTATGAGAGACAACAAATCGAGATGCAAGTTCAAATAATGTATCTCCAAGGAAGGAAGCTTCAATATTTCAGTTTGAAGGGCACATTCAAAGGAAAAAGGTAATTATTTGCATGAACCATAGTAACAAATACAACTTCATCAATATGGATGTAGCTCAACATCTACATGTTCAAGCAAAGCATATTAAGGAATCTCAAATAAATGGTAAGCAGATTCAAGTTTTTGAAGATTTAAAGATTTCTATCAATAAATATGTTTTACATTCAGATTTTTATGCTTTAGATATGGATGGTATGGATATTATTCTTGGATATCCTTGGTTAGAGACATTGGGAACAATCAATATTAATGTGCAAAAGAAATTCATGAAATTTTGGTACAAGAGAAAGAAAATTACATTGCAAGATATCACACTTAGCAAGGAAAAAAGTAATGTAAAATTGGATCATGAAGAGTAGTTCCTCTGAGCTGAATTTGAAGATGGTGAAGAAGGGAATAAGGGTGAATCAAAAGAAGATGATGAAAAATTCAAAAATAATTTCTCTACTTAAGAGAAAAAGAAATAACAAACAAGTTGGAAGAGAAAAAGAAAGTAGAGGAAAAGATTGATAAGGTTGAGCATACTAAGGTTGCACCATATAGACACCCACATCATCATGAGAGGAAAAAATCATGGAATTATGTTAGGCCACATAAGGGCAACAATCTATATAAATATGTAGGGAATTGGAGAAGTAATAATTTTCGCTATACATGGAATCAATGGAACAATAATTGTATGACATGGAATCACATGAATAATAATTATGGATATGCATGGATGCCGAGGAGGAACACATATGGACCAGGATGGAATCAAATGAGCACAATGGAATATGGAATCAGGTTTGGAGCAACATCACCCACTAGGATTTCATATGGGTGGTTGGATGATCGACCATGGCGACAGTGTGCTGATAATTTAAAGCACACTCACTATATGGCTTCTTCTTATGTTTGGGGATGAAACATGTCAAAGAGGGAATGCAATGCTATGTACCTTGGGATATAATAATATAATATATATGGGTTTATGGAGATGCCGACATGTGGCACACATCCCATTAGTTATATGTATGGGTTCACATGGGATGTAATATTATAATGTATATGGGTTGATGGAGATGCCAACATGTGGCACACATCCCCGTAGTTAGTTATATGGGCTCACATAGGAATTAATTATATTGGGTAATGAGTGGCCTACATTGGGATTAGGTGTTACCCATCCTATTTAAAGGATGTGAGTATCATTATGAGGAGGTGATGTATGTATGAGTTGATTCTTCTACTTGGTAGAGGTATATTGGAGGTGTCCCCCTCGATGTGGATCCCCATCTTGGGAGATTGTGGAGTTACTCTTTACTTAAGGAGCATTGTATGGTGTTGCCCTACCTTAAGGGTATTATTATGAATATATTGCATATTAGGGCATCTTGGCCCCCCATATATCTTGTCTTGTGTTATCTTATGCAATTTATTGATTTATTATATGCAAGGTTCTTATCAAACATACACACCACAATGCATTAACATTTATGACATGTGCTACAACATGATTATCAAATGATCACATTGTTTACTTCTAGACATAGACTCTAATTCGATCCACACTTACTTGCTTTATTACTTTTACTTGTTCACTACTCTTGTCCCTAGGCTTGTATTTTGGCTATCCTTGTTTTGTACAAAATTTGTTTCTCACATGACACTAGTTTCTTATATAATTGATTTCTTACACTATATTGCTTGTTTACATAATTGGTTGCTCGCACAAAATTACTTGCTTAGTCATATTACCTTTCTTACTTACACTATTGATTACTCAAGCTACACTGATTGTTTACATCACTACTTGCTTCATGACATTAATTGATCAGTTTGTTATGTGCTCTTGTATGTTACGTTCATTTATTACTTGCTCTAATTAATATGCTTTTGTGTTACATGCTTTGTGCACTTACGCTTATCTTATTCCTTACTTTTGGTATGACATTTAGAGGCATTTCTGCTCTATGCATTTGTGTGCTTTATTCCATTTATTTTTGTATGAAATTGTGTATCATTGATTACTTTGTGTACTTGTGTGATTACTATATGATCATTTATACCTTTGTGTCCTTTAGATAATTGTTTCGATTTACAATATTATTTTCTCTAAATCCTCCTTGCAATTGGATGTTATCTGTTGAGTTTTATCTTTCTTGTATTTTGTATACCATGCTCACTTGATACACTTGTGTGCTCTAAGTTGTGTTTGATTGATATGTCTATATGCTTTATACTCTGTTTTCCCATATAAATGGATGTATATGCATGATTCCCATTTTTGGTTTGTTTTATGATCATTTCACATTGAGGCGAGACTACCCTCCTACTTCATATGACACATTATTGGTTACATATCAAATGGAACAAACATCCTGTGACACATTTATTGATATATCTTTAACATGCTCACACATTTTATGACATATTTTCTTACTTGCATGAGTTATTGTTGCTAGATACACATGCCTATGACATACTTAGCTTACAACATACATTTGTTTTGACACACATTGCATATTGTACTCATTAACCGACATGCATGGATTATTCACATACTTCTTTGAATTACATTGCATGATTACATTCTTGGTTCTAGGCCCTATGGTTGAATTAAATTATGATTATGGATCGATTGACATCACTTATTACACATTAGTTTTTAGCATATTGTCTAATAGATTATTTTTACTACACATTTTCTATGTATGTTAAGTTCTTAAAAATTTATTGTTACACATTGCTTTGGGAACATTGGTTGTTACACATTACGAAATTAGGTCATTTCTTGTTGTACATTTCTCTGTGCATATTGGTTGTTACACATCACGGCATTTGATCATTTTTGTTTCATTTTTCTTAGTAAATATTTCATATGAATTCTCTTGTTACATAGTTCTATGTGCACATAGATTGTTTTTCAATGCTTAACACACGTTGATGATCACAATTTTTTATACCACTACTTGTTGCAAGCTTGTTCACACACACAACTAATAATCGACACTACTAATATTGGTCAAACAGTTCATGTCTTGCAAAGTCATGTCTCTATGATGGGCTTGTTGTTTCATGTATATCACATCATGTCTTAGGTCACCATGGATCCATTAGGCATTGAGTTGTGTGTAAATTTATCATGCTACTCATCCTATCACTACTATGCTATCTTGATAAATATTGCTAGAACACTTTCATTATATGTTTAATTCTTTTAATGATTGTAGACATTGCTCGGTAGTCCAATACTTTATCTTATGAATGCTACAATATATTTTATGCTAACACTTGCTCTTATGTTATACCATATAAACATTTTCCCATGTTATTGGATACACTAATTTTGGTTTATATCATTACTTATGATGCTACTATGAATTTACATGACTAACACTTTCTCTTTTGAGCCAAGTCATCACAAAGGGGTCATATTATTGAGTTTTGTAGCACATTCATGTAGATTTCATATATAGTACTTCATATGATACCACATGATGATATACACACAACTATTACATCATATACACAACTATTACCTCACATATTTACAAGGCTTTTCTCAACATGCTCAACTATTTTAGTAGATGGTTTATAGGGATTTAATCAATAGGCCCAATTGTTGTGGATGTTTTCAAAGCTTCACCCAACATGCTCAATTATCATTGATGATTTTTAGCTTCGCATAATAGGACCGATTATTGTTGTTCGATTTATGTTCACATTACTCTTCCTCACACACATCA
The DNA here is from genome assembly GCA_018340775.1 of Taxus wallichiana var. yunnanensis. NCBI lineage: Eukaryota > Viridiplantae > Streptophyta > Pinopsida > Cupressales > Taxaceae > Taxus > Taxus wallichiana. Next base: position 522,166,103 of record CM031236.1, on the reverse strand, counting down.
TCGAGGGAAAATAAGTGTACATGTTTCATGCTCTTACTATTCAATTACTATTCCCTGCATATAACATTAGGGTCAAATAGGAGTACATGTTTTATGCTTTTACGTGTTCACTTTATGATATTTAGTACTTTTGTAGTAGCATCTTCATTGGAATTTAATCTACTTCTTGTTCATGTGGCATGGAGGTTCACATGTACATATACACAAAAAGGGGAAATGAACACATTAAAATCGTTCAACTACATGACTTAAAATGCTACTACGATACTTATAGATATAGTTACACTTAGGGGTTTCAATGAAGAGATGCCTTAGAACCATACAACCCTTATATTTTTGGAGAGAAGAACTCACACAAGCAATCTCACTCCACGACTTCAAAAACAAAAAAACCATCTTCTATTAATCAATCATTGAGGAAAATATTATAGAATTAGGTAGAAAGCATTACAAAGATGGTTACAAAGTTACAATGAAGAGTCTACGAAAATTTCTCAAGAGAACCAACTCCTAGGATCCAATCCTAGCTACAATAATTCACAAGACTTAAACAAAAGCAAACTACACTCCCTAAAATGGAGCTTTAGCACAATCTATCTAAGCTACTCAAAATACACTTTCTAGGTTCTTGGTTACTTCTCGATTTCTTATTCTAGCTCTCTTGCTTATTTATGTACCTCTTGATCTTCTCGAAAGATATTTTACACGATCACCTCTCCTTCTATTTATAGAATCGGCCGGAGAAATAAAGATACCTTTACAAATATTCCTCAACTTAATTCAATCACTATAGATTCAATCCATAAGTTTAATAGGTAATCACTCAGGGGACATTTTCATAACATATTAGGTCACTCCATCATCAAATAAAAAAACAAGACTAACAAATTCAAGTCACAACTAATATTCAATATCAACGATAAAATAATAAATTAGACCTAATTTACCTTAATTAAACTATCTAATTAAATGTTTTACACCTGCCTAAACCTAAAATTAAATATATTATTAGCATTTGTTTGCCTCAACTCTGCAAATCCATTTTTCCACAACACATACAAAATAATAATGCAATTTTTTCGAAGTTTTGGCACCTACCACGGCATTCACAAAATAAATAAAAACAAAAGCCCTAAAGTTCCCTGATCGAGAGAATATATATTCACGTCTTATATGGTCTGTCTAGTGCAAACCGTTACATAAGATTTATTAAAAGTGAGAAAGGGCAAGATGATATCAGGGGGTTCTTTGTGTGTCTGAACATTTCTCCGTGTGTGGCTTCTTTAACTTACCTGAATAAAAAGTATTATAAGAACGTTAGATTCTTTCTGTGTTTAGTTCTCAAAGTTAATAAGAATACAGATTTGGACCAAGTTTTTTTGTTGCAACCATAAAATATATACATACAGAGGTTGTAGCAGGGTTGCCTGAAAGCTGGATCCTCTTCAATGGATGCCGGTATCTTTCCAAATACCACCTCGCAACTCATGTCTTCAAAATCTACCATTCAAAATATTTAAAAGTTACCACGTTGTTGTGTTAGCATCCATCTTCTCTGTGAATATTTTCTAGAATCAATTGTGTAATAATTTTTGGGTTGGTCTGACTTTTAGTCTCTTTACAAGACCCAGCTTCCTTTTTACCACAAAATACCTCACACACACATATAAATACACACACCCACACATGCAGAGAATTTTTTTAAATTTTTGTTAAGAGATACATACATGAATCAACCACAAGTGCAAAAGAACCTTACTGGGAGTTAGAGTCATTGGAGTTCCAAGATATTGTCCTATAAATCGTTGGGAAGGAATTTTACATAGATTTGTACAAACTCCAACACAATTGGTGCTTTCTAAGATCCTACAATAAACATCCAAATTAAAATATAAATTAGAAACAACATAATTTGGTTATGAATTATATGAGTACTCGAATTAAACTGATAATTGAATCTTGATTAGAAGAAATCCAGCTACCTAAATTTTGCTATAAAAATGTTTTATTCTCAAAAATTGGAAGTAAATACTTGATTCATTTGCTATGTTTTAGAATAACCTTTCTTATTAATAAACCTATCTTATGAACTTGATACCCCATTTGAATCTATGAAATTTTGCATAGACCTTGAAGGAAACTTGGTGAAGTTTTTCACGGGCACACCTATTTGGTTTGGTATTCATTGAGTGTGAATTAATCTTTATAGGAGGTTTCACAGTGTTAGTATGGTTGAAATGTTGACTAATCGATGAGTTATTTACTATTTATGGAAGGTATCTTTCAATGGTTGGTCAACAAATCAACTTGGTAACTTACACATGAGGTTTACATAAAAGGGACCTGACATAAGAACATGAAAAACTTACATATTAACAGCCAATCAATATCAACTCACCAGTAATCTAAACTCTTTTACATGACCTATCATAAAGGTAAAAATTGAAACTAATACCAATGCTTCAATCTTTACCATGATGACGGGTCCTATAAAAAGATCCAAATCATCAAACATAATATTTCAGATTTACATCACATTTTCTCTACTCGTCAAATCAGCTTTTAAGTCTCCTTTTGATTTTATTTGTAAACTTTATAACTCTTATTGATAATTTATTTCCAGCTGGTGCCACATCTCATGGTTGCTAGATTCAATCTCAAACACAAATGTACTGTGCTTAAGCAAGCTTAGGATAATAATATCCTTTGCTTGTTTGAAGTGACAGACACCAAATTCATGAGAGAAAAATTACATTCTTTGTTAGATTTACTAGAGTCACCTTTTTTCTTAGCTTCTTCAAACTGAAGATTACCTGCATTTCTTGACATACACAGTGGTTTTTGGGTTGGATCCATCTATATTTTCTGTTTGCCTGACCTGAAGAATAAAACATGCGAAGCATTGTAATATCAGTTTTGATAACATATATAGAGATTGTTTTTGGATTTAATCATATAATTGTTTTTAGAATCAATGGCTTGGATTCTATTCTCATTTTAATAAGAGCGATCCGAAACATTACTCCTAAAATCAACTATACAAAATTGAATCCAGAAGCAGTCTCTCTATATAACATAGAATTATTCAATCTTAACATACAAGAAGCAACATTAACAAATAATTAAACCAATATCCATGTATGATTAGACTAATATATAAATAAATTAACCTCACAAGCTCCAACAAGCCACCCAAAAAAAAAGGGAGTAGAGGCAGCAAAGTATTCCGAGGTGAATTTTGAAGGCCGTAAAATAGTTCGAGCCTGGTTAACAATCACAACTATACTTTAATGTTATCCAAATAACTTCAAAAACATATTTGAACTGTGAAATAAAAATAAAAATAAAAACTCTTCAAGAATAATATGACACCGCTGCAAAATCACTCACAAAAGCCAAGAGAAAATCAGGAATAGCTTGGCGCAGTGCATGAACAATTAGTTCTCGTTGTACAATAGGGCTAAAACTTTGAGAAGTATTTGAAATAACATCAACAAGCCCATCATACCCATCCAAATCTGTACTGATACCTGCAAAATTATGAAGAAACCTGAAAAAAACTATAAACATTAGAAATAATAGGAAGTGTTCCAAGTAGAAGGGGATGAAATCCATTAGTGTTCCATGTCCAAGGGGATGGGATCATGGTAGATCCATGTATGAAATTTTAATTGTAAATAAAAAAGATCTAAATAATTTAGATATTTATTTCCATATGTTATTGTGAGGGATTTGTATTTCAGTGGATGGTTTAATAAGTGATTAAAACTCTTTCAATTATTTTTTATTAAAATTAAATTTGTAATATGAAATAATAATATAAAATTAAAAATATTAAAAACTTTGGAATTTAGATCCGTAAAAGTTTCGAATAGCCCTGAATTGCCATCTGAAAAGTTAATAAATCGTATTTATGAGAATGAAAAAACTAACAAGATGGAAATTTGTATATAAAAATTGCAATTTTTAGCCACCTAAAATTTTGAACTCAAGCACCATTATGGAAACAGAATCAATTGCGGCAGTCCACATTAATTGTCATAAAAGTTGTTTAATTTAATATGATAGAGACTAAACATAGGCAGTATAGGCATGTAATTAAGACTGTGCATCAGAGGTAAGTGGCAATTTTTGTATGAAGAGTATTAAGTGATGGTTTTCAAATATTAAAAAAAAGGTGGATGATAAAAAATAATGATAAATACAAAAAAATACAGTTTCATTAATTTTCTAAGAACTGCTAGAAACCTTCTAAATAATATTGAAAAATGAAAATCCTTTTAGCTCTGAATATAAAAAAATTTCTAGTATAAAATAATAATATATTATATAAATTTTCTAGATCCTGTATTTTTAAATTTACCACCAAAAATTTGAACTTGGTTGAATGAAAAAATAGAAAAATATGGAAAATCTTTATGATTTTACCGTATTTACGAACCATGATCAGAGGTAATGTAGCTAGGCGAAGACCTAAACTGCCCAGATGTTCTGGATGGTCATTTCCCATGGATGAGGCTGATGTGTTCATTTCTAACTGTAGCTACAAGATTTGTATGGGCAAGTATGGACATGCAATTAAGGCTATGCATCAAAAGCACTGTAGCTAGACGAAGACCTAAACAGTCTAGATATTCTAGATGGTTATCATTTCCTGTGGATGAGGCTGGTCCATCGATTTCTAACTGTAGCTACAATATTTTGGGGCTTTTTTCACTCTAAACAAACAACTATCAGAGTAAAAATATAAGGTTCTAGGAATTATTCCCACTACTGTAAAATGGAGAGACCTTTTTAACAATGATCAATGCCTAGGAAAGTTACAGTTAGGGCTATGAAATATCCTCTGTCTACTACCATAAAGCTGTTTATAACTTTATGTATGATACAACACTTCACAGATAATTATTTACAAATTTTAAGAATATTTTGCAACCAGGTTCCACCCAACATGGTGAGCAATCTATTGACCCCAAGTGGATGGGTTTTGCAGTAAAGATAAAGTGTTGTTACCCATATTGCAATACTTCTTGACTGTGGATCAATGGACTACCCAATATACAAAACGGAAGTGATTTCTATGCCCTCTATCTCACACCACTTTAAAGGTTGGCCTATATTAACCCCACCAAGGCTTCAACAAGGAAACAAATAAAATTCAATGATTTAGACTTGGTTACCTGTTGCTTCTTGCACACAACGGGAAAGATAGTTGATAGCCATATTTTCAATACAGTTGTCTTTGTATTCAGTTTTCTGCTCTATGGAAGCCTTAAGTGTTTTGTGAGAAGAGTTGATGGATTGCATGCTACTCCTGGATTTGATGGATTCCATGCTTCTCCTGGATCCCATGAGTGATTTCCTTCCTGCACATGTGAGACTACCAAAGCTTGCCTCCATGGTTGGTTAAGCTCTGAGATTCTTCCAACAAAAACCTCAATGTTCCAATGAAGCCCATTTGTGTTTTTGGAGATTCATATGCACATTAGAGGCTAGAGTCATCTTAACAAACGACAAAGGGCCTTTGAGTGAAACAGAGTGGTTTCTCAGTTTCGTATTCTCAATGGGTCTATTTTCCATAAATTCTCTATTCTCTAGATATCATAAAACACTCTTAAATAACCAAATGGAACTCATTTTTGACCTTTTAAAATATCAGCAGTCCTGTCAAAGGTCATCAGACCAATCATATTTCCAAAAAAATAATCTATACTAATGGAGCCTTTTTGGTAATTATTTGTAGCATATTTTCTTAAGGCGGCCATATATTCCTGAGGTCTTGTATGTAGATACCTTGTGAAACTAGTTTTGTCAACGTGTGTTAGTTCAGACAAGCCAAAGCATGATCTCATCCACGATGGATCTTTTGGTATTATGTGGTAAGCACGTGCTCACAAAGTGTTGTAGTTGTTTTCTGACTCGGGCCGTATTATGTAAGCAGATTTCAAATTTGGTTTTATTTTTCACATCTAAAACGAAAACGAATCTGCATGGTTACAAACACATCTTCAAAGCATATGACGACGAACCTGCATAGATACAAACACAGCATGATGCATCCATAAGAATCAGCCTTCTTGAATCTGATATTATGAATTGATTCTTTTTCTTAAGGTATATGTTTCGGAAGGCCCTATCTATCACACATGTTCATGATGGAGGGCATTGAAACAGAACGCACAACCTTCGTCCAAATAATCTAGCCACCCACCACTACGCCACACCTAATTTTAATGAACAAAAGTTAAAAAATTATATATCTTTATTTGCATATCTTTAGTTGTATAGATACAAACAGAGCATCCATAAGAATCAGCCTTCTTGAATCTGATATCATGAATTGATTCTTTTTTCTTAAGGTATATGTTTCGGAAGGCCCTATCTATCACACACGTTCATTATGGAGGGCATTCAAACGGAATGCACAACCTTCGTCCAAATAATCTAGCCACCCACCACTATGCCATGCCTAATTTTAGTGAACAAAAGTTAAAAATTATATTTACCATTGACTGCGAACGTGTGTGATCTTTAGGGTGAACGATATGTTTCTATATAATTAACATGGTTTGATAAAGGGAAGAGCTTATATAGTTTATAAAGTGGGTACAAAGTAGGCACTTGTATATTTAGTATTTTTGGTGTTGATTTGTATTAATTTAGAGAAAAAACATGAATATACTAGTTTATTCCTAAAATATCAAGTTGTTTACATGAATGCTTTATAAAACTCTAATAACACCAAGAGGTGTGTTCTATGATGGAATCCTAGGAGAGTGGTCAGCTGAAATGGTGTGAGTGTGTTCACTTTTATTTCTAATCTCAAATTTGACGTTCATTTGACCATCACTTAGAAGCCTTCCTTTTTTTAAGAATGTCAATCGAAAAATTATTTGACGATCATTTGACCATCACTTAGAAGTTTTATTTCTTTAAGAATGTCAATCAAAAATTCATAATATGTGTGCGATACAATGGATTTTGGAGCCCTTTTTTATGTAAATATTTTTCCAAGCCTCACACATTAGTGTATCTAAATTGACACCATTTGTCTTTAGTCATGTAGAACATATGTTGAGAAGGAAATAAATGTATTAATAATTATGTTATGTAATATATCTAAAATAAAGACTTTAAGATTGATATATATGTCTTTTTCAGATAGATGTATTTAAGATATATGTACTAGTTTATATAAACAACATAAGCTAAATAAAGTTCTCATGCTTTTGTAAACGTTTGACCTAAATGTACATCAACACTAAGAATGTATCAAGTCATGAACCTTTTGGCCATCCCTTTGTACCTTAGTGGATGTTACGACAATCCACTTTTAACATTATTCTCACAATTGAATCATAACCCTTTTGATCTACCCATTTATATTTTGCCATTACACACACCAATGCATTATAATATGTAAATCTCCATAGAATCAATTCTAACATTTATTTGTGGAATATTTCCGTCAAATGAGTAATGATGCATTAGTTGTAATTCAAATAATACATAAAATACATGAAATCAAAGCCTAAAGATTAGATAGTAAATATATAGGATTAAGAGGTGTATCTTGAAAATATTGTGTTGGTGGTTACATGTTTAAATTTGAGCTTGGAAATTTGTTTTTGACATATTAGTAACCTCGTCCATAATAATAAAGTTGATTGATATTTGATATAGGGAGCATCAATGGCACTTTGACACGGTTAGGAACACTCTTGACAAGTGTTTGTCTATTGAAAAATGACTTAACAAGTGTAGTTTCTTGCTTATGTTATTTTTCCTTGTTTTTATTTGCAATTTTTATAACTTGCGATATCTAAAAAAAAATGGAGGAAAAATATTGGAGTCTGTCATTAGGGATAGTAATCTGTTAGTAGGGATAGAAATGACTTCTATTAGGGTTGCAGTAGTGCTTGTAACACGTTCTCTATGTATAATTGAAATACACCAAAACCATTACAATTTTGTCTTTTCTTTTAACATCAAAGTTCAACAAATTATAACTGCCATATACACATATAAGAAAAATGCAACCACAGAGAAAGACCATGTTAATTGTTTCAAATAAATATGGACTTGATAGAATGATTTGGGTCTCACCACAACTTTGGGTGCAGGTTTATTTTGAACATAATATTTTTTTGAAATTCATATTCTTTAATAATAAATAGTTTCCTAATATTGTTATTATTCAGGTATCATATGAAGAAGATTGATACAAATATACTATCATTAACAGCTTTGTGAATTCATTCACATCACACATGACGAGGAAATAATTTTAAAAACTGTAATATATCTTACAAAACAAAAAACACTTGAGACGGGCGTCAAATCTCATCCAGTTTAAATTACAATCATGCCCACATATAAAATAAATAAGCAGGTAAACGAAAACACTAGAAAAAGCCTTCCGTCTGATTCCTACTAATAACTCATTTAATCAGGTGGTGAATCTTGACAGTGGGTGCGAATTTCCATGAAACACTGACTTAATCAGGTGGTGAATCTTGTTTCCAGGAAACACTGATTTAATTAACATTTAAAAAATGTTTGGCTCCTGCTGCATAGAGAGAACAAAAACAAATACCCTCAATTTGTCTGGATCAAGAGAATGTATATACATATCCGTCCAGTGCAAACCATTACAAAAGATTTATAAATGAGGACGGGAGATAATATCAGGGGCTCCTCTGTATGTCTGAACATTTCTCCGTGTGTGGCTTCTTTAACTTACCTGAATAAAAAGAGTATAAGAACGTTAGATTTTTTTCTCTGTGTAGTGATATACAGGTTTACACCCAGTTTTTTTGTTGCAACCATTGAAAAATACTTACAGAGGTTATAGCAGGATTGACTGAAAGCTGGATCCTCTTCAATGGATGCCGGCTTCTTTCCAAATACCACCTCACAACTCATGTCCTCGAAATCTACCATTCAAAACATTGAAATAATATAAGGAATTATCAAATCCCAAATAGGCTTTGTGGGTGAAAGTTCCCAAGTTGTGTTTGTACATTTTTATCTGAATAATTTCGGTAATCAATTTTTTTTTTTTTTTTTCCCCTCAATCTAAAGATTAAATATATTTGTAAGGTTGAATAATCAACCGATTAATGGAAAAATACTCCCAAAAAATGATAACTAATCTGCTGGCTGATGGACCATTCAACCTTACAAATATATATATATATATATAATTAATAGATAGACTGTTCTTTTTTTTTTTTTTTTTAATTTGTCCCATCTTTGTAGTCTCTCTATAAAAACCCATCTTTCTTTTGTTACAATAAAAATATCCCCCACATTATTAAATAAATTAATAGGTATGCATACATGAATTAACCACAAGAGCAAAGAGCCTTACTAGGAGTTAGAGTCATTGAAGTTCCAAAATATTGTCCTATAAATTGTTGGGAAGGAATTTTGCATAGATTTGTACAAATTCCAACACAATTGGTGCTTTCTAAGATCCTGCAATCAACATTCAACTCCAAATTTAAATTACACACAATTAATTTGGGTATTAGTTTTATAAGAGTATTCGTATTAAATTGATGATTCTTGATTAGAAGAACTTCAGCTACATAGGTTTTACTTTAAAAATCTTTTATTGTTCCAAATGGAGGCTTCGGATAAGCAATTGGTGCATTCATGTTGCATGGCACACCAAAAAGTTTTATTCAACATATGGGTTAGTAACCTATCAATGTCAACTTGTTATTTATTTCTTTACAAAATCCATCATCAAGGTTAAAATTGAAACTAATGTCAATGCTTCCATCTTTAGTTTGATGATAGGTCTATAAAAAATCGATACATCGTACCTAATAGTTCGATTAATAGATCACATTTTCTCTATCGATGAAATCAACCTTTCTTCTCTTCCCCAAAGATGGACTCAAAAGTGGGATCCGAACGTGGGACTTCAACAATATTGAATGCTCATTTTTACACAAGAACCTACTAATCTCAAGACTAATCTTAGAAAACGTTTTAAGTGCCACCTCTCATGGTTGTTACATTCAAATTTCAATCTCAAACACAAATGCTTTCTTCTCTTCCCGAAGATGGACTAAGTCGTGGGATCCAAAATGTTGGACTTCAACAATATTGAATGCTAAATTTTACACTAAGAACCTACTAATCTCAGAACTAAACTTAGAAAACATTTTAAGCATCACATCTCATAATTGTTAGATTCAATCTCAAACACAAATACTTCCTTCTCTTCCTTGAAGATGGACTCACAAGTGAGATCCCAAACGTTGGACTTCAATAATATTGAATGCTCACTTTTACACTAAGAACCTATTAATCTCAAAACTAAACTTAGAAACCATTTTAAGTGCCACATCTCATGGTTTTCAGATTCAATCTCAAACACAAATGTAGTGTTCTTAAACATACCTCAGAATACAAATAACCTTTGATTTTTCAAATTATCAGACACCAATATCACGAGAGATATTACATTGTTTGTTTGATTACCAAACCCACTTTTTCTTTTTGTTTTTACTTCTTCAAACAAAGATTACCTGCATTTCTTAACATACACTGTGGTTTTTTGCTTGGATCCATCTATATTTTCTGTTTGCCTGACCTGAAAAACAAAAGATTGGAAGAATCCAAATATCAGCTTTGATAACATATACATATTCGATCTTGACATACAAGAAGCAAAATCAATAAATAATGAAACCAATATACATGTATCAATATGTGAAGGTATGAAGCCAAATTAACCTCACAAGCTCCAACAAGCCACCCAAATAATAAGGGAGTAGCAACAGCAAAGTATTCCGAGGTAAATTTTGAAGGTCGTAAAATACTTCGAACCTGTTTATCAATCACAAACATACTTTAATGTTATCCAAAGCTTCAAATCTGTCCATTAAACAAAACAAAACAGACAGTACAAGAATAATCTGAAACCCCTGCAAAATCACTCACAAAAGTCGAGAGAAAATCTGGAATAGCCTGGCGCAGTGCATGAACAATTAACTCTCGTTGTACAGTAGGGCTAAAGCTCTGAGAAGTCATTGAAATAACATCTAGAAGCCCGTCATACCCATCCAAATCTGTTCTCATGCCTGCAAAATCCTGAAGAAATTATTCAAAAATATGTATAAACATTCAAAATAATGAGAAGTCTTCCAAGTTTTCTGTCCAAAGGGGATTGAACCGTGGAATGGCTATGACCCATCAAGCTTTTCCCGTACCATAAAGGCTATTTGGATGAGGATGGTGGATATTTAAATTATCTTATATACCCTTAAGCTTTTTCTAATGGGGTTAATATTACAGAATGGTAGCAAAATGAATGTGATAGCCCTTTCTAACATAAGTTAGAATGGTTGTAGGTCTGTGAAACCTCTTGCTAGGAGTCTTTTCCTGCCGGCCTTAAAGTTCTTCCTACTGCTTAAGTTTCAATTGAGGTTTTAACATTTATGAACAATGGAGGAGTATTAGGTTCTTCTTATGTAGTGGGAGTATGAGATATGGTCTTATATATTATGTAAGTTACATTGTAAATGAAAAATAGAACATTTAAAATTAAAAAGAATTTTTCATTTTTACATATAGAAAGTGTTCCTACGATTTATTGTTAAGAATATACAATCTCCTGCAGATTTTTTTAACAAATCTTAAAAATATTGTCCAACCTTATCACACACCACATTCAAGGTGGCCCATAACCCCACCCAAGATTTAGCACTGGGAAAAAAAAACTAAAACTAAAATAAATCAAATGGTTGAGACATTGTTACCTGTTGCTTCTTGCACACAATGGCAAAGATAGTTGGAAGCCATATTTTGAATCCAGTTGTCCTTGTACTCAGTTTTCTGCCCCGTGGGTGCTGCTATTGTTTTATGAGAAGAGTTGGCCAATGCACAGTACACCCTCCTCCTGGACTCAATTAAATTCATGGATTGCATGTTTCTCCTGGATTTGCTGGATTGCAGAGATGATTCTGTTGATCTTGAGAAGCACTTGGATACTGTTACTGATTTCATTCCTGCACCTCTAAGAGTAGGAGAGCTTGCCTCCATGATTGATTGGGCTATGCGATTCCTCAAAGCTCCAATGAAGTTCGATTGTGTTTTTGAGGAGATTTATATGCACATCATCGACTCAAGCAATTTTAACAAACGACAAAGGGTGTCTGAGTCAACTAGAGGGGGTTCTCAGTTTCCTATGCTCAATGGGTATATTTTTCTCTAGATACCACTATCATACAGCCTTTGTAAGCATTCATTTATCTTGATCTTAAATGAGCAAATAACACCTTAAAAAATTAGAAAACTATCGTCTGCAGTCCTGTCAAATAACATGGCATCACGAAGCTATCTAGTTACAATTAATCTATTCTAATACTACAATTTTTAGGAATTATGTATAGCTTATTTCCTTAAGCTGGACGTATATCCCGAAGGTTTTATATTTGTAAGCTTAAGTAACCAATACCTATGTTCTTTTCATATTTTAAAGAACTAGATTGTCTCTTCATTTTGATTTAACACTAAGGCCCATGCATGCTAAGTCATCAACAATAAGAAAAATAATTTCATGTGGCTCTGCTCTTTTTACTCCGAAGGCGTTCCCCTATGGGAAAGGCCCTTCCCAACGTTTCTGCGAGTGTCCTAAATTTGACGGCCGTTTGAACGTCATTTTAGTACGAATAATTTTGACGACCGTTTGGACGTCTTCACTTTTTCCAGCTATTTAAACGGTTGCTTTTTCGTTGTTGTTTTTCTTTTTTGCTGGCTTTGCACATATAAGGGCCTTCCGAGTTTAAATCCTCCACCTAACCCATCCATTTTTAAAAAGTGGATAGGTACTGTTAATATTTTATAGGTGGCTTTTTAAAATGTGGGCCGGTTAGTTTTATTAAAGGGAGGTGCATTTTTTAAGTGTGGGTATTATTTTTTATAAGGTGGTTTTTTTATTATACTCGTAGTGTTTAAAACTTTAGGTAAGGTAGTTTATTTCATTAAGGGTGCCCATATATTTAAAGGTAGGGTTTATTTTTTAAAATTAGTGTGTTTAATTTAAAGGTGGCTTTTAATTACGCCTAAGGATTCCGATACAAGATGGGAAGAGATGATGTTTAGGATCATGTTTAATATAACATTCATTCGATCCAATATTTTGATGTTAAATTGGGATGACATTAATACTCTATGGAATGCTAAAGATCATTTTCCCAAGGACTTTAGAGTTGAGGTCAGGCTTTTGTGTCATCTTTCATATTCAATTGATATCGTTAGTTTTTGGAAGCATTGGCTTGTAGTAAGGTTTTCTATCAGACAATAGAAATACTCTAATCAAGTTCTTTGTTTAGTTACCACACATTGAGTTTGTATATATTATTGGCTACAAGGAGATGTGTTAACTCACAAAAGAGGTACTATTACAAATTTGTTACCAAGTTTTGAATTATTTTTAAGAGAGTAATTGAAATATTGTTTGAATTTTATTGGTCAAATAACTTAACAAGTGCTTTTCTCTGACATGGATACTTCATCTTCTCCTCTACTTAATGTGGCAACCCATTGGCAAAGGTGCAAGAGATGTTCAATAGTGTAAATTGGGGAGACGGGAAGGGTGATGTTGCACTTTGTATCCTTCAGAAGATCAGCGAATCAAATGCCCTTCCCATATATCCTGGAGCTTATTATTTTGCTAGGAATTACTCTAAACTCTGGATTGGATGGAGATTGGGTGAAGTTTTTACATTCTTTACCTAATGCCCTTCTACGGATGATTGTCTCACGATGAGTCTCATGTTCAACATCAGACATCTTTCTTACAACCACCTTTGTAATTTCACCACGTAATTCACTCCTTGATGCTTGAGAAGATTTATTTGTTCCATTTCTGTTTGTATGTGACCTATCCCTAGAGATCGACTTTCTGTTTTGCAATTGGTGTCAAGAGATTCTGAAACTGGTATATGATTTTTTAGTGTTATTTCTCGTGATGTACAATTGTTTTCGAATTTCTCGAAAATCCACATACATTGTAGGCAATTGCTTGGCTTCATTCTTTTCAATTTGTTGCATTTGTCTGGTTTTCACTGTCACTTTCTTTTGTAACTGGATGTACAATTTGTGCTGATTTGGCTTCAACAAGTAAGCTCTCACGATCGATCTACTTCTTGGATTCACGGTTTTCCTTCATACTTCTAAAAACATGATATTTCATGGCACTCTTCTTACCCTCGACAAAATCTTCATTTTCCTGAGATATTGAGAAGTTGAGATATTTCCTCAACAATTTACTTCTAGATTTTGTCAAATCGTCATCTCTATCAAAGCGATCATGAGTTTCTGTACCTAAATACATTTTCTTTGGAGTCATATCTTCCATTTTATACATGCAATGTCATTACCCAAGAATAATTTACAACTAGATGTAGTTGTTTGTGCTCTGTTGAAATATATGCAATATGTGGAAGCATGCAAATGCCATGCGAATTGTTTGACTAAATGCATGTAAGAAATGTGGCCTCGTGGATTGTATTGTTCACAGGATATGAATAAAATGGGTTCATTGGAAAGGCCTTGGAACCTTTCCAGAAATTACATTTAGTAGGTATAAGGCCAAACCCTACAACCATTGTCAACATCCTCTCATCTTCTACGAAAATGGAAGCTTTAGAACAGGGCACGTGAACTATTCGATAGAATGTTTTGATGAGATGTGGTCTTATGACATATAAAGAATGCAAAATATGCACAAAATGGATTTTTGAAAAGGCCTTAGAAAATTTCAAGAAAATGCATTTGGCAGTGATGAAATCGTTGCCAAAATGGGAGCTTTAGAACAGGGTATGAACATCCATCAATGTATAATGTAAAGTGAATTGACTTGACATCACTTACATAACACATATAGTAGATTTAACTTGGGTAGGAACAATTTGCTTCATGAAATTGGTGTGGGACATGCAGGTATTTCATTTCCCACTTTTTAATTTACAACATTCTAACTTTTTGCATAACTATTCTCGAGTAATTACTTGATCTCAAAACTAAAAAGGGAGTTCTATTAAGTTTTCCTCATTTTTAATTTCGGCCTCTTTAAGCACAAATTACATTGATGTGAACAATGCAAGTGTGATCGAGACCATAAAGTGGAGCGCATGACTTAGATTGTTCCCACCTTAATAATATTTTCTATGTGCTCCACTTTTTTGTCGCGATCTCACCCACATTATGCACATGAATGCAACATGCGTTTAAAACGACCAAACTATAAAAAATGGAAAATGGGCTATAAATGTTCATTCTAAAATTCAAGCTCAAGTACTTATAGGGGAACAAGTGATGTGTAAGTAGATTTCTCCAATATAATTTGTGGAATAAGTGTGGGACATACATGTATTTAATTCCCACTTTTTAATTTAAAAATCCCTCTTTCGAATGGTAAATGAAAAATACCTTTCATTCAAATTGCGTTTATATGAATAATGTGGGCGAGATCGAGATGAAAAAGTGGAACACATAACAAATATTGGTTAGGTAAGATAACACTAAGTTAGGGAATAGGTGTGGGACAAGCAAGTTTTTAATTCTCACATTTTTTCTAATTCACTTGTGGAATGGGCGTGGGACATGCAACTATTTAATTTCCACATTTTACTTAGAAACCCCTCTTCTGAATGGAAGATGAAATCCACTTTTTGTGCATATGGCCATCCACTTGCATGGCTCAATTATCGATGGTTTTTCGTGTATCACCTATTCCCCTACAAATACTAATCTTGAAATTGAAAATGAACGTTTATTGGGTTTTCCTCATTTTTAAATTTTGGTCCCTTTATGTAATTTGCACTCATGTACATGATGCACATGAGATCGAGACAAAAAAGTGGAGTATAGGGTAGATATTATTTAGGTGGAAACAATCTAACTCGTGTAATAAGTGTGGGCCATGCATGTATTTAATTTTCACATTTTCATTTCTATTCTTACATTCATGCCTTCATCTTCCTTGAACATTCATTCATGCATAAATTCCTTAAGCATATGTTCTCACATTTCACATTGACTCCCTCATTCCTCTTTCCTTTCTCATGCACTTCCTCACCCTCTTACGCCTTCGTCTACACCCCTCTTCATCTCCCGTTGTTTCTCTTCATCCATTTTTACTTCTTCAATATATCCTTTTTGGCGTTTCCATTCATGCCTTCATCTTCTTTGAACATTCATTCTAGCTTGCAGTAGACTGAAGAAAATCAGACTTATTGTGGATAAAGCCATGATTTATGATATTTACATCTCACATTTTTTTTGGTTGAACAATAATATGAGAAAATAAAATCGTTTGATTGAAACTCGATAAAGGCTTGTAATGACACTAAAATTTACCAATTTTCTAATGATTACAGTTGTATTGCTTAACTGTAATAAGATGTAGTTTCTCAAGGTTAGAACAATGTAAAACAATGATTTCACTATTTTGGATTTAAGTCATATTTCTATCACTTGGGCACAGTCCCATGGAGGGGTTTCAATGCTATTTTTTTGCTTTAGGAGGTCCTTGAAAATATCTAAAGCCGGCTACAATAAAAATAGTTTCCCTATAAGGTAGGAGCTCCGATATTTGTGGCAATCAATCCTATTCCTCAAGAGCTTGGGCAATTACAAAACTTAGTCTCACTGTATGTTCCTTTCAAATATACCTTAAATGTAAATTACTTGTATAAATTAGAACATATACAAAGTAGAATAACATGAGAGAACACCAAAATATAGATAAATGATGACAATATGCTTATATAATAGCTTTTCCACTTCGAGGGGTTGAAGTGTCCTTTCACGAGACTAACCTTTTGGAACCCTAGGATCATCCCTGTGTCTTCGATTTGTGAGGTGAAGTCATTCTTCTTGCGACTCATCCAACTTGGGATCATTCTTGAACCTTGAGTTTGAAATATTTATAAATTTCTTTATAATGTTAAACGTCGATCTAACTAAAGCATATTTTGTTATCAATAAAAGGATTCCATATTATTCTCAATGAAGATATTTATGTGTTAATTAAGGGAAGTATTGAGGAAGTGAAGGTTTCGATTAAAAGAAAATGTTAAAATAATCAAATTAAATCATGAAATTAGCATAAAAGAAGACTTTTCATTAAATATAAATATTTCTTTAGTATTCTTAAATCTCTCCAAACTTATTTTGGAGCTTGAGCCAAACCACATTTCAAGAAGAATTTAATGTAAATCCTTGGGTTTTGTATTTTGGTCTTCTCGTGAGATGTTATTTTGAAAATTATGGTCAAAAGAATGTTTTAATGAAATTTTGGGCATGTGTGAGGATGTTTTTGGATGGAGGCTTCATGGTGGGAAGGTAGAATTGCATTGTAGGTCTTGCACAAATGGGTCTGGAAAAGGGCATTGTATGGTGCTATGAATGAACAACATGACAAATTTTAGCTCTTTCGGTGATGTGTCTCAAGCTTCTGTTAAGGCATAAGTCTGAATATGAATGGGTCTCTTCTTCTATTACCAAATATCACTAAATTGTATAGTGACCAGGCTTGTTGTGATGTTTTACATCAAGTTAGAAATGATTCAGGGTATCTTTTGCAAGAAAGGAATTATTTCCTTTTATAAGCAAAGGAAACTTGACTTAATAATTTGTAGTTTAGCTCTTTTTTCCTTGGATTGTAATGCATTTAGTTTGAGATGCTCTCTTTGTGCTATTTTTTAAAGCTACCTAATTATGTCCTCTTACTTAAATGAAATTTCTCCTTGCTTAGATACAAAGTATCTAGATACCATCAACATGTGAGTAACTCAGAAATGAAGGGCGATGTCTCCTTTGATTGTTGTTTTTATTATTTTTGTTACATCTTTTCTGACTGGGACGAACTTTGAAAATTAGATTTAGATGCACGTGTGTGAAATGTTTTTAAAAATTACCTGAAAAATGTGGTTTCGTGGAATGCCAAGGTTGTGGGATAGGAACAAATGGTTTTGTTGAAAGCGTTGGAAACTTTCAAGAAAATGCAATTGACACGGGTCATGCCAAACTCCACAACCTTTCCAACATATTCTAGGATCTTTTGAGCATGCCACGGAAGATTAACAAGTATGTTAAAATAGGTTTTTTGTCTCATGTTGAAGCTTACGCAAGCCTGTGAAATGTTTGACAAAATTTCTGGAAAAAATGTGGGCTCATGGACATCAATGAGTGTTAGAGATGTAACGTGGGTAACACTCACATGGAAAATGGACTGTTTGATATAATCCCTCAAGAAAGGAATTTCTTAGGATGTATTTTTCATACGTGGAAAAGTATACATAGACCTGATGCATTGAAAATGCCACTGGGGCCACTTTTTCTGGTGTATACAACTGCATGGGGTCTATAGAATGTGCAACAACTATGTGTGGAGTGTTTTTGTGTACATTTGGTGCACTGGGGAAAGTGGGGAGAGCCTAAGCTGTAACATGGAAAGGTGGGTAGGAAAGGCATGTGAACTGTTTGATAAAATGTCTAAAAAGAGACCAAGCTGCATGGATTACAAAGGATTACAAATTGTGCACAAAATGGTGTTCTTGAAGATGCTTTAGTGTTTTTCATTGAATTGTGCCAAAGTTTCATGGTTCATGGGTTGTTAAGATTGTAGGAAATACACAAATGCATTCCTTTAATTGCATATATAGGAGTTTTAAGGAAAATATTAGTCCCAATCTGTGCCAAAGTGGGAAGAGTGGAGCAGTGTTTGGTCGGGCCACCATAACATTGGAGAGAATTATTATTTTTACCTAAGGTTATGGGTGTTGGTACATTGGTTGTGATATATGTAAAAATGGGAAGCATGATCAATGTTCATGAATTGTTTGAGGAAAATCCTTTTTCAAAATGCATGGTCTTGACACAAGGAAAATAAGAGGTTTGGAGAAATTATAGAGAGCCTTCAACCATCGAATGTGGTGATAGTGAATTACGTGAAATAGGTATGGATTTACTCTTCTTCTTGCATTTAAATTACACACTCTATCATGTCCTATGTGGTTGGGTTTCAATAATTTGGATCATAGAAAATACATCTAGAACGAATGTTACAACTTTTACCCTTCCCAAAACCTTTAAAACTTGGAAAGAAAAAAAATGGCCTTGAAAATTGTGCGCATGGAACGCCACACCCAAGTATACGATGAATCCGGAACTTATAATTTGATCCCTGGTAATGTAGGACATCGTGGGGAAACTTAACTCAGTTGTTTGAACTCTTTTAATGCTTTTCCAAGTCAAGTCTCGAAGCCCATTTTTATATATTAGCCACTTGTGGTGACGTGCTCAATTTAATAAAATGTGATCCATTACGAATCTTGAGATGCCTCTTCGTTCGAGTGAAGCGAAAACAACTTCCACCTACCTATAGAATGAAAAAGGATAATTGGAACCAATTCTCGAGTTATGCAAAAACATTTACAAGTGGGTTTTGAGGTCCTCTGGCCATTATGTGACAAGAAAGTTTAGTTGTGTTTACGTTTATCATCCCGGAGATACCCTTGTAACTTGAGAATTGTTCATCATTTTTGAATTCCGTCGAATGCGATGAAGTCTATGTATATTGGGGAATAAGTGGGAATCATCCAAATTTGTGCTTGAACTCAAGATGAGTGTTTTGGAACCCAGTTTGTAAGCACTTTTGTTGTTTTGGTTAGTTTTCTCAACTTACTACTTTAGCTAGAAACTCCTTTTGAGGGTCCGTTTGACTTCTAACCATGTGTGAGACCTTTTTAATACCATCACAATGTTATGTAGAGTATTATTCGATATTTTATCTTGTATGAATGGATTTTGAAATGTATGGTGTTTTTATCTCTCCTCCCTCTTCTCTCTCTAGAAATGAATATGATACTTTGGTTGATTTTGAAAACGTAAATGAATTGAAAAAGGTAAATTGGTTTGAAATGAAATGAAAATGGACATGAAATGCAAATGGTTATAACATTGTAAATGGAAAATAAAATGTCTCTTAACCTTCTCTCTCATCCTTACTCTCTCTCTAGAACCAAAAATGTAAAGTGTGAATGAATGTGAAAATATGAATGCATGAGAAATAAACTCTCTCTTCTTCTCTCCCCCTATATCTACCTCTCCCTACTCTTTTGTTTGATTTTTTTTAAATGATTAATGTGTGGATTTATGTTTAAGTGTAGGGTATTTCCATGCCATTTCTAAGATTGACCTTGCGGTGTTTGCATGTACATGAGACAAGAAGAAAATGGCAGATTAATTGTATTTTTTTATCATGGTGTTATTTTTAAAATACTTGTAATGTTGTATAGAATATACCATCGATATTGTTATGAATATATTACATGATTTCATTATTTCGTGATATATACAATATTGTCACATATTGGTGAAATTCACTATTTTGTATGTAGTTGTACTTTTACATGTTTGACTAATTCCACACTTAGTCATATTTATATATATTTGGTTAGGTAAATGAAGTTGATTATATCTTGTTGTGTTGGAAAACGATGTAAGAGGATCACTTTTATTATATCCAAATCATCATCAAGAGAATGAAATTGAAATCTTGTTATTTAAAATTATTTGTACCATCATAAGTTTGGATGTGATTTATACCAGTAAAATTGATGGTAGTAATCTGGTAATTATGTTATTCATCTATCTCCTAGTGATATATTGACATAGAAGATCTCATAGCCTTAAAAGCATAAATATAACAATTATAATGTGCGTGTTTCCAATTTGGGTGAAAAGCGTCAACCAGACTTATAGTTTAAAATATCAACCCTTGTGGTATGGAATGGTCCCCTTTGAGCTTAACCTCATGCCTTATTTCTATAGTGGAACCAAACACCACTTGGGACATCAATATTCCTTAGGAATGGATGTTTTTTCCTTATATTTTTATTATAGGAACAACTTTGAGTTTTTTGGAGGTCTTGGGGGAATAAGTTGTTGAACGTTAGCTTTATCTTGTAGTGGGGTTGTTTCACCTCAAAGTAATGTGATAAAAATAGATAAGGGTAATAGGCATAGGAGGAATACCTATGAATAGTTAGGAGAAGGTTACGCACATTGTAGACGTTGATCATAATGATTTTAGAGATCTTCCCTTTGGCTAGGAGGAACAACCTGTAAGAAACACAACAAGACCATAAAATAACATTAACAATATATGTTAGTGGACTTCCTTCCAAGTGCTAGATTTGGGAAGCAAGATGCTTCTAGAAGGCTATCAATCCACTTTCAAATACAATTTAATGCAACAAATAACATGAAATAAGGAAATCCTACTGTAGTTGTATGATTTAGGTATCTCATGATAATACAATAAGTAAATCTAATCTAACATGCTAAGTTATGATTAGATCCAGAGGTTTGGTAGGTTGTTCTAGGTTTAGAGGTATGACATGGGTTGTAGGTGAGGTCTGGGTGGAGTTTGGTAAGGTTTTGGGTTGTTTGGGAAAAGTTATGAGCTTGTTGTTATAAATGAAATTACCAGTCACAAAGACCGGTATCGGTTAGGTGAATGATGTCGGTACTAGTAGATGACCGACATCAGTTGGGTGACTAGTGCCCGTAGGGACAATATAGTGGAAATGTTAGAAATGGGTGTTTTGGGTCTTTTTGTGATTACATAGAGGGTTGAGGGGTTTTAGGAAGGATGATATGATTTTTGTTAAGGATCAAAAAGGGTGGTAGAGGTGTTAGGATGGGTGAAATCACTCAAGTTGATGGAACAAGTGGTAAACAAGTGAAAGGTGGTATTCGGGACATAGAAGGGTAAGATGAAAAACATAAATGAAAGACACAAGATCAAAATAAGAACTTACAAATAAGAATGAATTACTTATTTGGTAACTGTAGATCTCAAGGGGTTGTTGATTGACTCACAATCATGGGAGATATGAGAATGTGTCTAGTGTCGCGGCAATGGAGCATGTGTGCTCGGTTATGATGATCTAAAACTATGGATGGGATGGGTGGATGTTGGTGAAGACCTAGTGGGATCTGGTTGGTCATTGCGTAGCTTGAATGCTCGAGAGTTTGAATGCCAAAGCTTGAGTGAGTGAATGAATTGGAGAACCCATGCATAGAGATAGAAAATATTACTTAAGTGTAACTTTTGGCGGTTAAGGAACCGAGTGTGCCGATAGAAATCAATGTCGATTAAGGATAATTGGTCTAACTTCCTAAAAATAGCCTAATTGATCCTAGATTTGGCATGATTATAGTCTTAGTCCGCATCTAGAGTGTTGAATGGAGTTAATAGGAGTGTAGAATTGGTTAGAGGATTAATAGGTCATGAATGATTAGGTTTGGAAAGAGTCCCGATTGGTTAGGATAAGTGGAGACTTGGTCTACGCTCATTAATAGGTCTTAGGGTGAGGTGGCTAGGTGAGGTGGATATTGATCAAATCAAAGTAATTAAATTAATAATCTTTGTGACAATGAGGATTATTTTAAATATAGGTGATTAAATTAATACCGATGTGGGGAAGGGGGCCATGGCTAGGTATATGTGTTGAATTGATGAATTGAAAGGGGTTAAAGGGATTGTGACCCAAATTTGGTGTCTACATTTTCCCCTTTTGTCACGTAGCTTTTATTAATAAGCGACATTGAAAAAACAGGAGGTAGGTGCCCCAGTATGAGTGAAAGTTAGGTTTCCTAAGTATGGTTGGAGGTGATCCCCTCAAACTAAACCGAGGAAGTGATAAGCTAAGTTAGTGGGTGGTTTGATAAAGTGATAAATGATGAAAAATAAGGTATAGGTGGGGTGTAGGTAATGATGATATTGGTGTGGGTAATAGGTAGTGGCATTTAAATACATGCACATGTATAACATGCAACAATGCACTAGGTTGAAGATTTGACAAACACGCCATCGTCAAAGGTCGATAGGTTTATCCAAACAACATGGATGTGATCCAGGTATCCAATGTATAGGATACAGTCCTGAAACACAACTACGCAAGGTGTAGGAGTGGGCATTAGGTGTGTTCCAGAGCACAAAAATGTTTAGTCGGGATAAACGACACGACATTAGGAAAAGCAAGGTCAGTAGGCTAAACAACACAAGTAGCGTCGTCGCAAGGTATAATAAGTAATTGAATTCAAGTGTAAAATGGGAGGGTTTGGGTTGGGTTAATAGGTAAGGCCGTAGGCAAGGCCAAGGTAGAGGCAAAAACATGCCCCAACTGATAGTGCGGTTGGGTGTTAGGTAATAAGGCAATTTAGGTAGGGTTCTGAGGTTGGGGTAAGGTTGTGGCTGTAATTATATGGTTTCGGGTAGCAAAATTGAGGGTAAATTAGGTATAGGTTGGTGGAAAGGTGACTAAAACCATTTTAAGGTGAACCGATGTTGATAAAGGATAACCGATGTTGGTCCATTAGGGTAGGAACCCGACGTTGGTCAAGTTGTATTGGGGGTAAAAAGGTAAATCCATGTTTTACAGATTCATTTTTAACTTTCTATCTTTGGAAAAATGACAAAGAGCACTTTTGAATGAGAGAAAGTACAAGTGGATGTGGAAGGATAACTTGGTGAGTGATTAGCAACTAATAGGAATTGGTTTGATGGGCCCGCGAGATCGATATAAGCTAGTTGATTGGGTGAGAGTTGAGGAGTGGATTTAGGTATAGTTGAGGTGGGAGAGGGAGTGGGAGGATCGCTAGTACAAAGATCAGAGATCTTACCACGGAGACGATGCTAAGTAGAGGTAGGTTTCAAAATCTATTTGTTGTTTGTAATTAAAATGAAGGTAGAAAAATTTAAATTTTAGGTTTTAAAATGAATTTGATATATTTTTTTGAAAATGGGGTGAAAACGAGTATGGGGAGGGTGAAATTTAGGTTAATTAGGTGGTAAAATAAATGTGGGTGAAATTTGGGTGGTTTGGGGTAGGTTTTAGGCATTTTTGTTAATTTTGGCAAATTAGGGACGTTAGAGTTTGATCCTAGGCCCAAACCGGTGGACCGAGCGCTAGTTGGGAATCGGACGATGTTGGTAGGCTTACCAACATTGATGGGGTGAAATGATGATTAGTACCGATCGGGGAGATCGGTGTCGATCACTTTGTAAAAGTGACTAGGTCCTAAAAATGAAGGTTTAGGTGGCAAAAACTGAGAAGAATGGAGTTGTAGGATAGATGATGAAGTGGGGAGGTAGTGGTAGATAGAGTAGGTGTATAAAATTGATAGAATTAGGTGGGGTTTTGAGTGAATAGAGGTATGAATGGTCAAGGTTTAGGTGCAAGTGTGTCAAATTGGTGAAGGTAGGAAAGTAGTAAACCAAAATATGTGAGAGTGTTTTAGGCAAGATAAAATCGAGTAGGCGAGTTAATTCAGTAGAAAATAGATAGGCTAGGAAAATTGTGTGTGGGATGGGACTGGGTAGGTGCAAATAGATGATTAAAAAGAGGTAAGTGATTGAAAAGTGTAATTGGTAATGA
Organism: Taxus wallichiana var. yunnanensis; assembly: GCA_018340775.1. Classification (NCBI taxonomy): domain Eukaryota; kingdom Viridiplantae; phylum Streptophyta; class Pinopsida; order Cupressales; family Taxaceae; genus Taxus; species Taxus wallichiana. The sequence continues at coordinate 522,141,627 of CM031236.1, read as the reverse complement.
TGCAGGTGCATCACTAGTTGACTATGTGGGATAAGGTACCACCATTGTTGGTATAGATGCGAGCTAGCGCACGGAGGATGAGTGGGACCATATGAGAGATGTTGGGCTTGTTGGTGTGAGGTGATATAGGCATATTGTTTGAGATCATAGTTTGATGGTTGCACTCATCGATAGATGGGACTTAGTGACCAATACCTTCCATCTACCCACCGACGAGATGACAATTACACTGGAGGATGTGTACAAGATTTATGGCTACCGATTGTGGGGGAGTCACATATATCGAGGAGGCGATGGAGACCGTGGTTGTATTATTTGGTGAGGTGGTGGGTGACCTGGGTGAGCATAGTGCCAACATCAGCTATGGAGCTATGTACACTACACATCTAGAGGAGACCAAGTTAGTAGTATTGATGATGGTGGCGGTGGGATGTTATGCACTCCCATATTTAAAGGGTGGTAGATTTCCCTGAGCACTAATGGGGGTTTTACAGGATATGATTGAGGAGAGGGTTTGTTTTACATATACGCATCCTTACTTGGTACTGATTATACGAGGAGCTATAGGCATATCGAGGATTGGTGGTATGGTATATGTTTTACATACTTATTGCACTATTGGGCCTATGAGCACATAATTATTGTGTGCCCACATGGAATTCTGAGACAGGATTGACATTAGGGTGTGATGAGAGATAGTTATAAGAAATGGGTGCCTGTGGGGGCTCATCCATAGGTAGAGGAGGCATCACATGATGTGACTTATTATAGGTAGATGTTAGAGGGATTATATGCAATGGATATTGTATGGCGGCCATATGTGGATTTTCCATCTTATGGAGGCATGGCAAATGAGATGAGGGATTCTGATTAGTTAAATGGATATAGTGGAGACATGTCAGTGAGCATAAGATGATTCCAGTAGACAAATTACGATGCGATTTAGGCTGCATCAGAAATGCTTCTACCATTTCCTCAGTATTGCAGAGACAATGTGGAGAGACCTTTATCTCCACATCATTCGACAAGGCCAATAGGGCAAGAGGATTAGGTGGTAGATAAGAGGATCGGTGAAGATGGTACCACTATTACATACATATAGTGGTGGGTAGTGTAGCTACGGAAACACCTCCATGCCAAGCCAACCATATTTAGTGATAGTGATAATGCAGGGGGATGCACTACATGGACAAAGTTGATGTTTTACATGTACAACTGACACATGCACAAGCATAGGTGGCTACTCTTCATGGGTAGGTGGTTGGGTTACAAGGTTAGGCTCTCACACAGGCACTAGCAAGAGATGGGGGACATGTAGTAGCATTGAAGGTGCAAGTGAGTGACAGGGTTACATGCCCAGATAGTCACATTACAGGGGAAACTAGCCACATCACATGAACATGTGGCTACATTACAGGTGCAGAATAGGTACACATGCACCAACAACAAGACAGTGGTCCCATATTATAGGCACAAGCACTAGGACATGGTCATGTATTACATATAGCAAGGAAAGGACCACTTGTATAGGCACAAGGTCTATAGATAGGTGTCGAGGTATGACATTGCCTCGGGTGATATCGATGGATACATACATGGATATTAAAAGAGAGGTGAGATATAATAAAGATAAGATTTTATATGTCAACCTTCGGTGATGACATATGTTGAGAATAGGGGCCAACAGAAGCTAGTGAGAGGACCAACTCAATGACCCGAAAACTAGCAACTTAGAGATCCATCGAGACACACATGTGAGGTAAGAGAGATGTGGTGAGCGAGTGAAGACCGAGGCTAGAGGAGGATATTGGTGAGATGATGAGGACGGAAACTAGGACCAAATGAGGGTACCGGTGAGAGAACAAGAGGTGTCAGCCCCTCACATGGGTGAGACAAAGATGGTATTTTCCATTGTATTTTGATTTTGGACATATATACCGGCTCACATGCCGAAGATGTGAGATTGTATGTGAGAGTTTTGAGATACTTGTATTATTTATATCTGTGTATATATGTATTGACACACAAACCGTCCATTTATATAGTTGCTAATGTGATTGATAGATGATGTGTGGTTTTATTTCCATTGTACTGTTATTATGGAAACTAAAAATGTTTAGTCATGGTTTGCTTTAGTTTCCAAGTTATTAGTAGTATGGAAACTAGATGATTATGCATGGTTGAGTCGAGATCCGACATGGTGGAGTCAGTGTAGTCATGGTTGAGTCGTGTACAAGCATGCTTTAGATTCATGAAAATTAGAAGGTTTAGGCATAATGGAGTCGGGTGTAGGCATGATTGAGACATGTATAGGTATGGTGGAGTCATGAAAAATAGATGGTTTAGGCATGATTATGATGAAAATATGTGATTTCCATTGTATTGATGTCATGAAAAATTAGTTATTTAGGCATGGTTTGTGTCAATTTTATTATGAGATGAGATGATGTTGTAACATGATAGGTATGGTCATATGAGGTGATTGAATTTCCAAATTATTGTGTGTATGGAAACTAAGTAATTGGGTATATTTTAGGAAGGGGAAAGATTGGTGAGCTAACCTTAAAGGGCCCCATTCCCTAAGAGTGTTGCATACATAGCCCTGGTGAAAGGGGCCTCAGGACGATGTAGTTCGCCCATAGGATAGGGAAGAATAAGATGAGGTAGGTGAGTAGGTTAGGGAGTTCATGTATGGTTAAAATGGGCAAGGAAAGTGAGGCATGATTGTGTCTAGGTTGATTAGGCATGATTGAGTCTAGGTTGATTAGGCATGGTTGTGTAAGATGAGTTAGTGAAGTAAATGATGAGTGTAAATGCAGGTGAAAGGAGAAGAAATCCCAGAAACTAAGTGTCAAAGGTCTTTTCCTGTGTAGAATAATCAATAAGTAAGCAAAGGGGTGAATGGTAGAAGAGGAGAAAAATTCTCCATAAGTGGAAAGAACCATTATGAGCATACCAAAGATAGGCTTATGAACTTAAGCCCCTAAAGGTATTGCAAGATTGAACTTTCTAGGGGTGAAATAATTTACATGATCATGAAGTGTCGCATGTGCACCGCGTCCCTTGATTAAGTAGAAGAAGAAAAATGAAAGAAGGTGAGGTGGAGTGGTTTTGTTAGCGTAACCTCATTGTGAGACATCATGCCCCTTCTTCAAGATACCCAAAACTAGAATAGGCAAGTCCATGACCAAATTTTTTTATTTTTCTTGATTTTTGTGTTGTTTTAAAGACTGGTCAATGCAGGAAGTCTATGTGGGATGAATGGAATATCTCCTTGAGATATTTAAATTGATCGATGCGGGAAGCTTCAGAATATTTTTATTTTATTGGGATAGAAATAGTCTTCTTTTTAGATAGACTATGTACAATAGGGATATCTTTTTATAGTTGTCCTTCATGGGAGCATTCTATTTATAGCAGAAAGATAGAAATATAGATGTCCTTTTTGAGGGAATCATCTATGTACAAGAATTTTGACTGAATGATTTGAATTTGAATATCCAATATATTACTTTTGAATATTTTTTTGTTGGACTTTTAGGTCATGAACAAGATTATAAAGGAGTATAGGATTCTTTATGAGAGAAAAACCATAGCAAAAATGCTTTAAAAGTGAGGTTTTAAGAGAAAAATGACCATGGGATTCCATCCTAAAAAGAACCAAAAGTATCCATGAGTCGAGTTGTGGTACTCATATTGAAGACAAGGTTGAAAGGTGATGGATAATCACAAAATTCTAGTTTAGTCATTAGTCCTTAAAAAGGGTAGATGAAAGGAAAGGTTACTCAAGGGACGAGTGCATAATAGAAAAAAGGTGATATAGTACTTGATTCAAAAATATAATCGTCGAAGATGCAAGGAATTGAGGGATACGGTTTGGGTTTACCTTTGAGAGAAGATAAAAGATAAGCACCTGATCCATAAGTATGAGTGATGATATAGGGTCCAAGCCAATTAAGAGAAAACATTCCCCATTTACTTTTCTCAGCTTTGGTTACATGTTGATTTTCCTTCAAGACAAGGTCATTGACCTTGAAGGTTCATTCATGGAAACATTTTTCATATGCACGCTTGATGCATTTTTTGTCTAATAACTCAAGTTGTGCCAAACGGTCTTGGAAAAAGTCATCATTGTTGAGCATATCTTTGAGTGAGATATGAAGAGATGGAATTTGAACTTCGAGAGGCAAGATGACCTGTATCATAGACCAAAGAGAAAGGTGTGGCAGCGGTTGAGGTGCAAATACTAGTGCGATAATCCCATAAGGCAAAAGGAATGTACGTGTCCCAATCTTTACATGTATCGTCAACCAATTTCATAAGAATTTTATTGATAGTTTTGTTACTCGATTTGGATTGACCATTTGTTTGAGGATAATAAGGTGAAGAAAAATTGATTTGAATGCCAAAAGTGTCACACAGTTTTCATAAAGTTTTATTTTGAATTGTTTTCTGTTATCATTGATGAGATGGTGAGGAACACTAAAGTGAAAAATGATGTGATGGTTGATGAATTTTAATATTTTCTCAGCTTTGGTATAAATGAGAGGTAAAACTTCCACCCATTTAGTGTAGTATTCAATCATGGTGATGATCCATTGATGACATTGGGAATAATGGGGGTTAATCTCTTCAACGAGATCCAAACCCCATTAAGAGAAAGGCCAAAGTTCTCTAGTGAATTGTAAGGCATGACTAGGGGTGTGGTGAAGATTATCATGTTGTTGACATTTCACACAACATTTGACATAATCACAACAGTCTTGGTTTAAGGTGACCGAAGAATAGCCAAGGTGAAGGATGCGTTTAGCGTGACAACAAGGCCATTGAAGTGATCACAACAAATCCCATCGTGAATCTACTTAATGGTGTATGGGATTTTAGAACTTGTAAGGAATTGAAGGAGGCTACCGTTAAATACATGTTTGTATAGAAGACCTACCATGATGACATAATGAGAGACACTTTTGAGAAAGGCTCTATGTCCATTGCGATTGAGATCCGGAGGTAGAATTGAAAAGGAAAGGTATTCAAGCAAACTTCTTATACCAAACATCATGTGCTTTAGTTTCAATTCATCCTACAAAGTTAGCATCTCGAGAATAGATAAGAGGGTGATTGCAAATTTTATACGTGTGACAAGGATTTTTAGTGTGAACGTGAAGCGGGTATTTGAGAAGAAAGACAACCCATGGTGTCCAAAAATTCATTAGTGGAACGCAGGGGGTGGTTTGAAGTTCATAATGATCAAAGGTAGTTAAAAGCATGTTGACGTAATGTTTATACTTTTGAAGTATGTCGTTCTACGAAACTAGTATAAACCATTGACTTGATTTACAACTAGTTGAGAATTACCAAAGATATTAATGGATTTAACATCTAACACTATGGTGGTTTGAATACCTAACACGAGTGCTTCATATTTGGAAATTTTGTTAGTGTATTTAAAATCTAGTTTGAAGGATAAGGGCATAAGCTCACCATCAAGAGGAATGAGGATGACCCCTACACCACCCCCATGTTGACTTTTAGAATTGTCAAAAAATAAGGTCATCTGATAAATAGTGTCGTCAAGGGAGAGGGTAGCAATGGGTTCATCAGGAAAATTGAAATTAGAAGAATGATTACCAGAAAGAGGTGTATATGCAAGTTGGTCTACAATAGTTTTTCCTTTAACAAACTTTTGATTGATGAATTTGAGATCTAGGTCTGAGAGAAGCATGAACCAACGTGTGACATGTCGGTTTTGGTAAGGTTTAGCATACATGTAATGCAAGGGGTTAGTGTTGGTGATGATGAAGGTTTTTGGTTGAGTACATAATAACGGAGTTTGGTGGTGATGAAGACTAGGGCTAAACAAATTTTTTCCATGTGAGTGTATCTGGTCACAAGTCTAAAAGAGTACTTACTTATATAATAAACCACTTGATCCCTATATTTCTCGCCACGATGAGCGATCATGACACCTACGAAATTATCAGTGGTAGAAATGTAGAGGTAAAATGGTTTGTCATCCTTTGGTGGGATGAGCACAGGTGGCTGAAGGAGGTATTCCTTTAATGATTCAAAATATTTGTGGCACTCGTCATCCCAATTGAAGGAAACATCCTTTTAAGAAGATGATGAAAAGGGTGACATTAGTTAAAAACTAAAAGATAAAACATCTAATAGATTGAAACTTGCCTTGCAAACTAAGAAGTTTTTGAAGGTTAGTAGGTGGAGGCATCTCAAGAATAGCCTTGATTTTTGTGGGATCGACTTCGATACCTTGCAAAGAGATGATGAAACCAAGGATTTTTCTAGAGAGGACGAGAAAAGATGCACTTCTTTGGTTGAAGAAAAACACAATATTTAATAAGGCGATCAAAGATGACTTTGAGAACTTTGAAATGTTCAATGTGATGCTTAGAATTGGCAAGAAGGTCATTGACATAATCTTCTAATATTATATGCATGATTATTGGAAGATATAGTTCATAACATGTTGATATGTGGCACCCGGGTTTTTAAGACCAAAGGGCATGACACAATAATGAAGGTCCCAAGGGTGATAAAGGTGGTTTTGTGTTGATCTTTCGGGAAAGTAATATTTTGTTATAACTCGAGATACCTTCCATGAGTGATAGCATCCCATGGACGGTAGTGAGATCAACTAGTTGGTTAATACTAGGTAAAAGAAAGTTGTCCTTGGAGGAAGCTAGGTTAAGGTCACATAAATATGTGCGAGATGTGAAGTCCCCTGTCACTTTGGTGAGAGGAATGATATTATAAATCCATTGGGGTTATTCAATGGGTAGAATAAAAGAAACAAAAAGGAGGTGCTGGAATTATTCTTTCACAAGAAGGGCAATGCGAGGATGCATTTTTCACAACTTTTGTTTCACAAGTTTAGCGTCAGAATAGTTATGATATTGTGGACCACAATATTTGGGTCGATACTAGGCATATCAACATAAGACCAAGAAAAATCATTGCTATGATCTCTAAGTAAATAGGTGAAGGATTCTTGTTTAGTGGAATCTAAAGAATGGCCTATTTTTAGAATGTGGGGTCATTCAACTTGGTTTGTGTCTCGAAGGTAACGACCTATGAATGTAAGAATCCTCTTCACCTAGATAGCTGAGGATAAAATTATCATCCTAACATTAAACAACATTTATAGAAAGTGCATCATCATTAACCATGTCAGGATACATGAAGGTAATGGAAGAGGTATCCTCGCCATCGCATTGATAGGTTAGGGGACCCAAGGAAATGGTGTTCACAGAAAATAAATTTTAGGAGGAATGGATTCTGGATCCATAGACTCTATAGGTGAAGGTGGTGTAGTAGGTGAGTGAGGTGGAGAAGGTGTATGTTCCTTTAAGGTGGAGAAGGTGTATGCTCCTTAGAAATTCCAAGACCGGTGTGGTCTTTGTGTTTCCAAGTGGTGAAAGGAATGAATATATGCCGACCTTATTTGTAAAGAGAAAAGCTAAATCCTTTCCAAGCACATCGATGAAGGAATGTGTGGGTGAAGTGGCGATTGGTGAGGTCTATAAATCGAGATGAAAATAGATGAGTTTCGGTGGGTGGTTCTAGAGTATATGAAGAAGCGTCAAGTCCTCCATACATCAAGTTGATGCAAAGGTGGGGAGGACCATATGGAAATACCTCACCTATATGATGGTTGTAATGTGGGTGTTTATGGAGGCTTCCATACTCTTGAGGAGTAAGGAAGGTGTTGACATTATAGAGACAATATTCCCCCATGGTAAGGTGTTGAAAAACACCTACCAAGGGATTATAAGTTTGTATTTGGGTAGTGGGGATGGAAGCATGACCAAAATCTAAGAAGGGAGTCATCAAGTGTTTGTAAAGTAGATGGGTTGAATTATGGGCCACTACGGAAGCTTTGGCGATAGTGGGAATAGAGGATTTAGTCATGGAAGATGTAGCGATAGAAGTAGTGGAGGAAGTAGTGGCTGAAGAAGAAGTGGTAGTGGTGGTAGATGGGATAATGTCTAAAGAAGAAGTGATAGCGATGGTATATACCTTAACTAGTATCAGGACATCATTATCTCGGTAGAGCATGTTACACATTTTGAATGGTGAAGGATCTGTTGGAATGGTGTAGTTTTTCCTTTCATGTTCAAGTTTTAAACCATGGTGTAAGTTGAAGGAACAAAACCCATGGCATGAATCCAGGATCAGCCAAGCATAATATTATATTGGAATTCCCCCTCTAAGACATAGAATAATTCGAGAATGGTACATGGGCCCAAGAAAATGTGGAGAATGATGGTGCCAAGGGTGGAAGTTGTGGAATCGTTAAATGAATGCAACATAACTAGATTAGTATGCATGCAATTAGAAAGGATGCACATTTTTGTACACATGATAGGAAATGACGTTGATAATCGACACCCCCATCGATCATAACATGTCGAACACATGTATTATTAATGTAAAAAGAGATAAAGAGGGTGGGGTCGGGATCATCGATTCGAGAGGGATAATCTCTTCATCAAAGAAACTAACAATAGAGACTTGATGAATGGTAGTGGGGTAGAATATGAAGAGAAGTGGTGAGGTCAGCCACATGATGAGGAGTGATAATGGCGAGAAATAGGTGTGGGGTCTATTGACACTAAAATTTTCCTCTGTAATTTCTATTTCATTAATGTATGTATTAGGAATAGGATTTTGTTAAGTATAATTAGTAGTAGAGTCCGATAGAAGATAACTTGGCGCTGCCGTACTTATTTACGCCAATAATGTATAGTATGGTAATAGTCAAAAGTACAATAAGAATGTTGTGGTAAAATGTAAATATTTGTTGTAAGTGGTTTGGTAATGTTAAAATGTCAAAGTTAGGGTAAGTAGAGAAGTAGGGTCTACATGATTAGGAATTAGAAATATTATATTGGTAATAAGGACAAGGAGTGAGGTCATAAATATTTTGTGTATTTTATTTGTAAAAAGTCTAAAAATGTGGAACCCATGTGAAATGATAAGGTTTATCTTATCTTAAAAGATAAGCTTACATGTAAAGATAAGAGTTAAGGTATGGAATATGATTCGTTAGAGTAGATTTCTTATCCTATCTTAGAGATAAGGTGGATAAACACTGGAAGTTTTATAAATAGAGAGGCCACCCCCTCATTTAAGCATAGAAGGAAGTAGTGAGAAATATTGTATGAGTGTGTGAAGGAAGCCATCATTTTGAAGGTGTGTTAAAGAAGCCATTAAGAGGTGTAATTGTGAAGTTTCTCCCATAGTTATTGTTGGAAGGCAAGTGAAGTTAGTAACACTTAAAGTACCTCATGGGTGAGATTGTAACAATTTCACGTTGATATTATAATTTACACTTATATTTCATATTTGTCATCATTCCTTCGTATCATAGTCTATGGTATTCTTGTGTTATGTTTGTTGTTGTGTTTCCAGATTACATCTACCAAACTAAAATTTGTGCATTAGTAAATAATCATAGCACGAGGAGTTCCCGGTGGAGAATTATCATAGTGCCGGATTGGTGATGACATTTTGGTTCCGTTGTCGGGACCATTCCTCGTTGGTGGATTTTCTGGAGAGATATTCCCACTTAGTCAAAAATCATTTGGAGGGTAACCTTGTTTTTACTATGCATAGTAGTTACCATGGTAAAGTCACTTTTTATCATGAATAGTATTTACCACAGTAAAGTCACTTTTTACCGTGAATAGTATTTACTGCAGTAACTTCACTTTTTACCGTGAATAGTGTTTACCACAGTAAAGTCAGTTTTTACCGCAATAAGTCAAGTTTTACCATAGTTTACCGTGGTCATTTCTATTTTATTGTAGAAAGGTGTAAAGTCACTTTCTATTATAGTGATTCCAATTATTTGTGCACATAAGTCTTGTTGATTGTACTTGTGGGTTGGTATTTCTTTGTAGGTACTTTTGAAAATGGGGAAGATTCCTATTTTTCAGCCCAATCTAATGAAGATGCTTCCTCTTTCATTCAAGAGTTTAAACGATCTTATATTTGTAATGGCCTTATAAGAAGGGAACAATGGACTAAATTTTTCCTACCTTTTTGGATGGTTCAACTCTTAGGTGGTTTGAAACATTAGGTCATAATGTGAAAAACTCATGGGATTTATTAACTGAAAGTTTTCTTGAAGAATTTGGTAAACAACAGAAATATGCAAATCTCATGATCAATATCACAAAGCTATCCCAAGGAGAGAAGGAGAAGATAAGGGATTATCATGCTCATGTTCTAGAGCTAAGGAGGAAGCTCGATGCCCAGATCCGGAAGGAAGGATTAGTGGATGGGTTGATGAATGGCATGGATAATCTCCTCTGTAAGCACTTCATTCTTGGGATGAAGCCAAATATCAGACAACGAGTGAAGTATGACCACCCAACAACCCTCGAACAAGCAAAGGAGATTGCAAGAAGGCAAGAAGAAAGCATGGAAGAAGATCCCAAAGAAATTGTTGCTAAGGTAAACCTACACTAACACCTTTGGTCCATAATACACAACCACTCTCGGTGAGCACAAACCTTTCTCCTAGTACATCTATTGAGTATGAAGATCTACTCAGGAAGATGGGCCAGTTAACTATTAATCTTCTTTAAGGAAAATAATTTAGTTCTCAGGGAGGAGATAGAGGTCCAAAAGAAATATTTCAAGTGAAGTTGTATGTTATGGTTGTCATAAAAGGGTCATTATAAGTATAATTGTCTAGATAGAGCTTCTACATCTGGTACAAGAGATAGTGATAAAGGAAAATCACTTGTGAATTCTTTTGATGTAGTAGATAGGAGCATAAATAATGAAGTAGATGTGTTTGTAACAAAAAGAAAGAAAGAAAAAGATAACCAAGATGGAAATGATCATAAGAAGATGAAAGGAGAAAATAGTAAGAAACATAGGAGAAGAAAGTTGGGTGTGCAGGATTTTCTAATTTCACAGGGAAAATGACCATACTCCATCTTAGAAGATTTTTCCAAAAGGCTTGCAAATATTACATATGGTCAACTTTTGGCTATGTCTTCTGAGAAGAGGTGGGAGCTGCGAAGTGGACTCAATGCTCAACGAAGGAAGGAGGTTGAGGTCCCTATTTTGGAGGCAAAGGCGGATCCCTACACTCCACAAGTTGAGGTATTATGTAATGGTATTTCAATTCATGATGTCTTAGTTGATAGAGGTGTTGTAATTAATGTAATGACCGAGTCTGTAATGAATATGTTGGGTTTAAAAATTGATCGCCCCTCAACACTTATGTTAAGGTCATTAAATAAGGGAAAAACTAAACCAGAAGGTGTTGTTTCAAATGTGGCAATATCTGTTATGGGTGTTGTATGTGTGGTAGACTTTAGGTGATGAAAAATGGTATGCATTGCATACCCAATGTTGTTGGGAAGGCCATGGCTAAGGAGAGTTCATGCGAGAAACTACTGGAATGAAGGCTTCATGACACTTGGACATGGTAGAAAGAGGGTGAAGATAAACGTGATCCCTCGGCATCATAAGGTAGAACCTGTGGATTCAAGTGATGAAACTAATGGTTGGACATCCTCTGATTACTCTAGTACTAATGAAGTGGACACAGAAGATGAAGAAAGTGAGGTTGATGTTTCAGTCATGGATATCCTTCCATTCACACCGACTCATGAACCCATAAAATTATCTGAAGAAGAAATTGATGATCGTCTCCAACAAATAAATATTGGTGATGTTGTGATGGAGAGTGAGAAGGAATCCTACCTCCAGCTCTTTCAAAGGTACATACACCTATTCACTTTTGATTACAAGGAACTCCATTAAGTAAGTTGGGTAGAACATTCTATTGAGCTGGTAGATGGTGCTAAGTCCATAAAGTAAATGCCATATAGAATGAATCCTAATTTTTCCAAGACTGTAAAAGAAGAAATAGATAAGTTGCTTGATGTAGGATTCATATTTATTTGTGGAGAATTCGAGAATGGGTTTCTCCCATTGTGATCTCAATAAAAATAATGTGAAGCTATGCATTTTGTTGATTATAGGAAGCTTAATAAGGCAACAAAGAAGGATCATTACCCTCTTCCATTCTCAGATCAGATCTTGGACGAAGTAGCTAGCCAGGAGTGCTATAGTTTTGTTGATGGATATAGCGGATACAACCAAGTTTGTATATAGTGGAGAAATATCAGCTGAAGAACATGTTCACCACTCCTTGGGGAACATTTTCTTATAGAGTTATGCCTTTTGGGTTGTGTAATGCTCGCAACGTTCCAGTGTTTGATGAATAGGGTGTTTGAACCCTACATTGGGAACTTCATCAAAGTATTTCTAGATGATTTTTGCATCTATGGGAGCAAGATGGACCACCTACACCAGATGGAGATAGCATTTCAAAGGTTAGATGAAGCACAAGCCTCACTAAACCCTAAAAAGTGTGTCTTTGGATGTTCTAAAGGCGTTTTGTTAGGGCATGTTGTATCCAGAGATGGTATTGGTATTGATCCTAATAAAGTTTCAAAAATCAAAGAGTTACCATTTCTTATGAATAGAAGTAAGTTGAGATCATTTTTAGGCCATGTGGGTTACTATAGAAGGTTCATCAAGAATTTTTCAAAGATTGCACAGCCACTAACCTAGTTCTTGAAGAAGGATGTTACTTATGAACTAGGAAAGAAGGCACATGAAGCTTTTGAACAACTGAAGGAAGCTTTGGTGTCTTCACATATTTTAAAGAATCCAAACTGGAGCAAGCCATTCATTGTGTATATTGATGCTTCAAATGCAAAGCACTAGGAAGTACTCTAAGCCAAAATGATGAAAATGGGAATGATCATCTAGTTTACTTTGGGAGTAGACAAATGAGCAGTGTTGAGGTAAATTATACTATAACAGAAAAAGAGGCTCTAGCTATCATTTTTGTTGTAAAAAAGTTTAGAAATTACTTGCTAGGGTAGAAATTTATAGTTGTAATAGATCATCAAGCTCTAAAATATATTGTAAATAAGCCTAACCCATCAGGGAGGATAACAAGATGGATAATTTTGCTAGAAGAATTTGAATTTGATATTATAGATAGGTCGGGAAAGAAGCATGTCAATACAGATGCACTTTCTTGAGCCTATGATGGTTTAGGTTCATCTTGTGATGATGATGATTTCACAGATGCAACATTGTTATCCCTTGACATAATCCCTAGTGAATACATAGATATTTGGAATTATTTGAATGAATTCAAGTTTCTGATGGTGCCAATGCAAAGACTAAGAGGAAGATTACTCAAGTCAATCGTCCATATTCTATTCTGCATGGAGTATTATTTCGAATAGGACATGATGGACAATACAAGAGGGCAGTTGGATGTGATCAAGGGAAGGAGCTAATAGAAGAATTCCATAATGGTACATGTGGAGGAAACTTCTCTAGACAACTTACAACAAGAAGGATCTTGGATGCAAGTTATCACTGGCCCACTCTTTTTAGAGATTGTTATAATTATTGTAAGACATGTGATATTTGTCAAACACATGGTAACCGTAAGACTTCATCAGCTCCATTATGCCCTATTCTTCCACTTAGTCCCTTTGAAAAGTGGGGAATAGATATTGTAGGTCCACTTCCAACTACCCCATGCCAAAATAAGTATATTGTAGTTGCCATAGATTATTTAACCAAGTGGGTTGAAGCTAGGCCATTGAAAACAACTTCCATGGATGAAGTGGCAAGGTTCATATATGATCGCATTATCACCAAATTTGGTTGTCCATTAGAAATTGTAACAACTCAAGGAAGCCACTTCATTAATGAGGTGGTAGAATCCCTAGTCAACAAGTTTTCTATTAAGCATAGGAAGGCAACAACATACAAGCCAAGCACAAATGGACAGGTGGAATGAAATTTTTTTGTGTTGTGTCAAATTCTAGCAAAAATGATGCTACAGTACATAAGTGGGATAAAAGGATTCATGTACATAAGTGGGCATATAGGGCAACATCAAAGTTAGCAACAAGATACTCCCCATTTCAGTTGGCTTATGGCATTGATCCAGTTCTTCCTATTGAGTTTGATATTCCCAATGTGAGAGTTATGAAAAATGAAAGGATGGATGAAAGTGATTCAGTAAAAGAAAGGTTGGTACATTTTCATTTGCTAGAGGAAATGAGGGAAAGAACGAAGGATATAAGCTATAAGAAGAAAATGAAGTAGAAGGAATACTTTGATCAAAAGATCCGTTGGTCTCCATTTCATGTGAATGACTTGGTTCTAGTATATGATTCTAGATACAAAAAAAGAAGATAGAGAAAATTTCTTCCCAAATGGATGGGGCCCTACAAAAAATAGCAGATTTGTGCATGAAAATGGTACATACCGACTGGAGGAATTGGATGGCACTCCCATTACGAAATGGGTCAACCACGACAAGTTAAATATTTTCCAAGCACCATAATAGTCTACTCCGAGGATGGAGTAGAAGCTAGGAAGGGGGAATATGTCGACACTAAAATTTTCCTCCGTAATTTCTATTTCATTAATGTATGTATTAGGAATAGGATGTTGTTAAGTATAATTAGTAGTAGCATTCGATAGAAGATAACGACACTACGGTGCACGACGCCGCCAATAATGTATATTACGGTAATAGTCAAAAGTACAATAGGAATGTTATGGTAAAAAGTAAATATTTGTCATAAGTGGTTCAAGAATGTTAAAATTTCAAAGTTAGGGTAAGTAGAGAAGTAGGGTCTATATGATTAGGAATTAGAAATATTATATTGGTAATAAGGACAAGGAGTGAGGTCATAAATATTTTGTGTATTTTATTTGTAAAAAGTCTAAAATGTGGAACCCATGTGAAATGATAAGGTTTATCTTATCTTACAAGATAAGCTTACATGTAAAGATAAGAGTTAAGGTATGGAATATGATTCGTCGAGTAGATTTCTTATCCTATCTTAGAGATAAGGTGGATAAACACGGAAGTTCTATAAATAGAGAGGCCACCCCCTCATTTAGCATAGAAGGAAGTAGTGAGAAATATTGTATGAGTAAGTGTGTGAAGGAAGCCATCAATTTGAAGGTGTGTTAAAGAAGCCATTAAGAGGTATAATTGTGAAGTTTCTCCCATAGTTATTGTTGGAAGGCAAGTGAAGCTAGTAACACTTGAAGAACCTCATGGGTGAGATTGTAACAATTTCATGTTGATATTATAATTTACACTTATATTTCAGATTTTTCATCATTCCTTCGTATCATAGTCTATGGTATTCTTGTGTTATGTTTGTTGTTGTGTTTCAGATTACATCCACCAAACTAAAATCTATACATTAGTAAATAATCATAGCACGAGGAGTTCCTAGTGGAGAATTATCATAGTGTCAGATTGGTGATGACGGAGTCATTAAGAGAAACCTCAATAGATTGTAGAACCTCGATGAGGGCCTAACGATGAGACTCGGAGGTTTGGATGAGGTCTTACAAAGAAATTTTGAGGGGAGATTGGTGAAAGTTATTTGATCATGGTACGATGTGTGACTCCATCAGAAATGGGATATGTCGGTCCATAAATGGTTACTTTGGGTGCAGGTGTAGATGGAATGTTGGGTAAAGGTGTAGTGGATGGGTTGCCTATCTTCTCTTTTCCTTTGTCCTTCTATGCTCGAGTGGAAAATCAAACCATATTGATCTGAGGAAAAGAGGGAGATGTGTCATGAAAGGTATAACGGTAAGATGGAAAAAACCTAATGCGGGATAAGAGCCTTGTGAAATGAGTATAGTGCACTAGCATTTCGAGAAGAGGTTGGGCTAGTTCCCTAATCCGAACCATATTGATCTCGAAGGTTAGAGGAGGAAACATAGGTTGTTGAGGTAGAGGTGAAGGTCATCGAATAGATATGGAGCGAGGTTGTGTGGTGATAGGTGAAGGTGGAATGGGAGCTTCATCTAAAAGGTCGTCTTCTTCAGGAGAACATAGTTGAAGAAGAATATGTTTAAGGGCCTTAAAATTTTCAACATCCTTCCCTAGAACGTGATGATAAGCACAAATCTTGGTATCATCAAACCGTTTTGGTTTAGGTTTGAGTGCTCTTAAGGTCCGAGAGATGGCAATGTAATGATGGAGGTTTCTAGAAGGTTAACAAGGATGTTGGTGTAAGAACCTGCCAAGGGATCACAATGAGAAGTGAGAGTGGGTTTGGTTGGAGGTTTGGGTGACTTCTATGGGAAAAGCAATGTTGGAGGCAGAGTTGTTTTGGATGTAGATTTAGGTGGCTTTTGTGGAATAGGCACTGGTGGCGGTGGGGTTTGAGGTTGAGTAGGTTGAACTACCTTTTTGGTAGGTAGTGTGGTTTTGGGCTTGGGTTGCACCTTCTTGGGTAAAGGTCTTTGGGTAGTGCGTGAAGTAGAAGGGAATGTAGAGGATGGAAGCAAACGGGTCAACCAAGGTGAGAGTGGAGGTGTGGTAAAGGTAGTGGTAGGAGGAAATACAAGAATTGGAGGTTGAAGGGAAGGTAAAGGCATAGGTAGTGGAGCAGGCGTAGGTAATGTAGAAGGCTTGGGTGGAATGGGAGGTTGTGATAAGGATGTAGGTTGCTTCGTTTTAGTTTTACCTTGGGTAGAAGTCTATTTGACCAAGGTTGATAGATGGGTACCTAAGATGGATGGAAGTGGTGAAGGTGAAAGAGGAGTGGAGAGAAAATAGGGTACTAGGGCTAATAAGGTGGGTCTTCTTCTTAGATGGGGGATAGGCCTAGTGATAGCTTGGGATGAGGTGGTTAAATCGATCTTCACTTTGGAGGATGGAATAGACTAGGTATCAAAGCATGACCCCTAATGTAGTGGTAGGTTTGGGTGCAAGTGAAGATATAGGTGTAGGCGAGTCTTGGTGCAGGTGGTTGTTGGAGTAATGGTAAAGGTGTGGGTGTAGGTGAAAATGAGGCTACTATAACTAGCTTAGGTGTGATGGATTTAGTTGTCTTGAACACTTTAGGATAAATTGTTGAAGTGTCTGCGGATAACATTTGCATTTGAGTTGAGACAGGAAGTCGAAGGCATCCCCAAAGCATGGAATAATCGACATACTCTAAGCAATTAGCCAAATGTGAGAATGGCGTAGAAGTGGAGGGGGATGATGATGATTTGGTAGTAATCCTTGTAAATAAATATGACATCTGTGAGACAGGGAAATGGTTGGCTTTAGACTTTGTGGGTAGAAGAGATGATAGTAAATCAACAGGGTCTTTAAAAGCTAGTGGGGAATTGTCACCAACATGAAGAGATGTTATAAGTGGATCCTATGTGGGTAGAGGAGAAGGAAAGGTGGATGGTTTAGGATCTTCATTCGGTGAAGAAGAGGGTACGCTAGGACCCTTAGTGGGTAGAAAGAGTGAGTAATGCAGATTTTTGAGGTAGAGAAACAAGTGGGGTAGATGCCTCCGTAGATGAAGGGATAGATGAAATGGGATGCTCAATAGACAAAATGGTAGATAAGGTCAACTCCTATGTGGGTAGAGGAGAGGATGAGGTGGGATCCTCTATGGGTAGAGGAGTGGATGAAATAGTTTCCTCCATGGGTGGAGGAGCTCGTGTAAGAATTTCCTCAATAGATGAGATGGGAGGAAATTGAGTAAGAAAGGGGCCGATATAATATAAAAAAACAACTTGAACCTCTCCAACGTTGGTATCATTGATTGACGTTTCTATGGCTTGGTTAGATGATGGAGTGTGATTTGGAAATGAATTCTTAAATATGTGGAGGTTTTGGTTAGCGATGTATTAGGGTTATCCAAGACGAGATCTCCATTATCTAACATTTCTGGATGATGTTTTTGAAAGTTATACAATTAATGTCACTATGACCTTTGACATGATGATAGTTGCACTAATCATTTTTCTTGTAACATGTGGTTATAAGATGGGAGTGGTTGAAACCAAGTATGTGGTTTGATGGGTGGAAGAGTTATGGATCTTGTATTTAACAACTTTTCCAAAACCAAGGAGTAAGGTTCTCCTGGGAGTATATCATCGTTGTTCATGCCTGTATTGAAAGTTCTGAATAGGAGACAGAGTGGAAGGTGGTTTTGGTTGATTATATGGATGAGACGAACTATATTTTGGGACCATGGAATTGGTAGATTGTTTGGGATTTGAATGATTGTTTTGTGGTTTGGAAGAAGAAGAAGAGTCATTTGATTTGAATGGAGCGCTCTTGTTGCGCAATTGTAATTTATTCTCTTCGATAACATGAATTTCAAGCTTCTGAGCCATGATGAATTCCTCATTGAAAATTTGGAAGGTTTGAAATTGGAGATTTGGAGAGATATTTCCAACACAAGCTCTAGTAAACAATTCTATTAGTTCAATTTGGGGTAATTAGAAAGTGAGTTGGTTAATAAGGTTTTGCAAATGCACAACAAAATCTGTGATACTTGTCTTCATATTGGTGTAAAAAATACAAGTCAGTCATGGTAACATTCTTGATGATGTTAATGGAGAAATGATCAAGAAAGGCATGGGCTAATTGATTTAATGAAAAGATAAAGTGCATAGGTTAAGAATTATACCAGTCTAAGGAAGGTCTTGTTAAGGACATTGGAAAAGTTCGAGGAAGCAAGGTGTCATCATGGGTACTCAAATAACATACATGTTTAAAAGATCAAAATTATACTATGGATATTCCTTGTTATTAAATTGGTTAAACTTGAACATTTCAATATCAGATTGCATGAGAAAGGATTCTCCAGAGAAGGTCGGGTTCCTATTCCTCTGCTCGGTGTGATGCACATTGAAAATGTGGGACTTGAAAAATGAGGGTTTTCTCAAAACCTAATCTCGATGCACACGAAATATGCAGCAGAGGGTTTTCTCAAAACCTAATCATGCCAAGAGAGAAGGTAAGAAGATGCATAAAATAAATCTAAGCTAATAGAGGTGATGCACCGAGGAATGAAGAACACCTATTTCCAAAGTGAACACAGCACTCATTCAAATGTGATATAAGATCATGCATGTATAACAAAACTTGTAGTGAAAGACCAGGAGGATGCAAGATGAACACAGAGAGGGTTGAGAATCATCCACAGACATGTATTACTTGCTCCAAAGATTGATACAATACACTACAGAATGCCAAGAGGCAGAGTCGTATTACAGTTTCAAATGAGAGGTTCGAACTCCACAAATTTGCCCGAGGAGAAGAAGGGAGGAGGCAAAACAGAAAATGTTCGACCTTTGAAAAGAAGCTCCTCTTTACAATATATAGAAAGAATGAGAGAGGGAAGAGAGAGAGGAAAGCCAAATCTACCCCAACCACCTCCAGGTTGCATTCCATTCATCTCATTATGGCAGAAGTGGCGGATCCTCGGCAAAAACGGCGGGTCGCCTAATGTAATGGTTGCGAACCGTCTCACGCATTAAAGTTGTTTGTTGAAGCATTACTTCTGCTTGTTATTTCACGCCAGAGGCGTTTCTTGATTTTCTCTCTCCAAACTGAACCAAAATGCAAGATTGACCCCGAATCGTGTAGAGAATTTCACAAGCTTTCCATTGATATAAAGAACGTGCAAATCCGAGCTCGGATCGAAAGTTATGGCGATCTCAAGATTTAGGCACAAAAACGGGCCAAAACGGATTTTTAAATTTTTCCCCGCGCTCGCCACACTGGATGACACGTGGCAGTGTTCCGATTCGACGAGCAACTCTCTCTCCTCCACCTCTCGCGGGCTTTCTTTGAAATTTCTCAGGCCCCTAAACTGGGACACGTGGCACTATCCCATTGGTTCGGGCCGACTCCTTCAAAACTCGCCTTGACTTTTGACCTATTTCCTTGTGACACGTGTCATGATTTGATTGGTTCGCTGGTTTTTGGCTTTTCGCGCCCTTCGCGTCTTTATGTCCCGGATGTCCCAAACTGTTTGGGACAAAAACCTCCGATCCGCCCGAAATGGGCTTCCTCGTCCCTCATTTGCCGATGACACGTGGCGCAATCTGATTGGCTCTCGGCTTTTTCGGCTATCCGCGTCCCTCGCATCCCTGCGGCCCAGATGTCCCAGTACGAACTTTCTCTGTTTCGGCCGAACCGGCCGGTTCACGTCCATTTGTCCCAAATGTCCCAGTGCTTCGTGGGACAAATTCTTCCGGTTCGCCCGATCCGCCGATTCACGCATCCTTCGCCCAGATGTCCCTTTTGCTTCCGGACTGTTTGTTCTCATTTCGGCCGATCCGGCCGGTTCGCGTACTTCGCGTACTTGTGTCCCGTTTGTCCCGGATGAAGACTTGGGCAAATTTTTCCTTCTTTCGGCCGATTCGGGCATTTCACGTCCCGCGCGTACCTGTGGCCCAGATGTCCCTTTGCTTCACGGGCCGCCTGGAGGCTTTTCGGCCGATCCGCGCCTAGATGTCCCAAATGTCCCGACTGCTCCTAGGACTAGGACTTAGCCATTTTTCGTGATTTTTCCTGTTTCAATCTACTTGCCTGGAACTGCAAAACTCTGATGCATGTTATCGAAATTTACCCTGGGGGGTGAAATTTTGACAACAGTTTTGACGACTCAGCGGGGTCACCTGCCTGCTAGGTAGAAGATCAGTGGCCTTTTAGCGATCCATTGGGCATGGAGTTATAAGCAATAACCTGAAACGAGCCTGATACTGCAACTTCTTCTCCAGCAACACTCTGAACTGTAGAAAACAACCTGAGAGCAGCAAAACCTGTGCCAAAGCACTTAGGAAATAGAAACCTAACTACAACAGGACAATGTGCACAAGCACTTGGAGGAATGAAAATCTAAACTAATATTTACAAGGGCAAACCTTTTCTTTTTTAGTAGCAATGTTTAAGATAGATTCCGTTAACCGGAATCGGAAGTTCCTCTCCATCCAATGCAGACAATTGGAAGGCATTACTATTTTTGCATCCCGTGACCATGTAGGGACCACTCCAGATGGCATCAAACTTGGAATGCCTTCCTGGTTTTGCCCGATCTGCATCCCATTTCAGAACTAGGTCCCCTTCCTGGAAGGTCCTTGCTCTTGCTCTCTTATCAAACCATCTTTTTACTAAGGCCTGATCCTTTTCAATCGTCTGAACTGCATGTTCTCTGATTTCTTCTAATTCCATCAATTCTGCATACCTGACCTCCATTGGTTCGAACTCAGATAACTCAAACTGCTTCATGAGCTCCAAGGCTGGCAATTCTAATGATATAGGCAATACTGCCTCCTTCCCATAGACCAACTTGTAGGGAGAATTACCTGTAGACCTCTTTGGTGTTATCCTGTCAGCCCATAACGCTGATTTTAGCCTCAGATGCCATGTTCTTTGATTTTCATCCGAGTCCTTTCGATGATTTTTAGCAAATTCTTGTTTGTGGACTCTGCCTGTCCATTACCCTGCGGGTAATAATTTGAAGAGGTGCTCAAATAGATTCCATTCTTGACAGCCCATTCTGTAATTTTTGAACCTATGAATGCTAATGCATTATCTGATATGATGGTGGCCGGCACACCGAACCTGGTTGCTATTTCTTCATAAAAGTCTAGTATGTTAGACTCACTTGCCTCTTTGAGCGCTACTGCTTCGGTCCACTTGGTGAAATAGTCTGTCGCTATAAGAATCCACTTGTGGCCTTGACTCGAATTGGGATTGATGACTCCAATGAAGTCCAATCCCCATTGCATGAATGGATGATCTACTGAAATTGGACGAAGGGGCAGTGCTGCTAACCTTCCTTTCCCTGTGAAGAATGCACATTTCTTGCATTTCTTAACCCATGAGTAGCAATCATTGAATACAGTAGGCCAATAGTAACCAGCTTTCATGATTTTGAGAGCTGTTACTCGTGGGGTGAAATGGCCTCCTGCCTCCCCGTCATGGAACTCGTGTAAGATCCTCTCAACCTGACCTGTCCCAATGCATCTTAATAGAACACCGTTGATGTCTTTTTTAAACAAAACACCATCAACAAGCACATATGGAATTGCTTGTAATCTGAAGTACCTTCTTTTTGCTTTGCTCATTTCTGGAGGGCACATGCCCGTCTGTAGGAAATGTATCATATTCTGAGTCCAACAGGGAGTGGACACATCATCATTTTCCTGTTTTTGATCATCTTGTAATAGCAGGACAACGTCTTCTTCATCTTCTGGGTTGTCTGGTTGTTTGGAAGCGAGCTGCTCACACAAACCTTTGCCTCTTACCAGCTTGGTGATCTTGATCTCAATGTCATACTCCATGACACGGGTGATCCATCCTGCCCTTTTCTCATTCAAATCCTTGTTGAGGAGGAAGTCCTTAACCCCAGCATGTGAGACTAGCAACTGGACCTTGTTGTTTGAGACTAAATGCTTGAATTTCTTCAAGCTTCTGATTACTGCAAGCACATGCTTTTCAATAAAAGAGTACCTCACTTCGCAGTCATCTAGGCTCGGGTCAAGAAGGCAATCGGGTCTGTTCATCATTATCTTTGTTTCCGCTATACTGTAATGGCAGAAATAGTGTCATCACCTCCAAATGCATAGAGGATGAAATCCTGGAAAAGTCTGGGGATGAGAGTGGGTGCTTGGGAGATGGCTTCTTTGATTGCTTCAAAACTCTCCTTGCTTCTTCGCCATCCACTAAAGCCATGCTTTTCCTTAACATTTTGGTGATGGGCTTGACAAGGGCTGCAAAATCTGGGACAAACCTCCGAACAAAGTTTATCCTTCCCCAGAAACTCAAGGGCTTTTTGTGGCTTGGCAATGGTAGTGCTCTTATGGCTTCAACCTCTCTGGATCAATTGCTAATCCTTCCTCGAGACAATATGGCCAAGGAGCTTCCCTTCATGTGCAAGAAAGATGCACTTCTTAGGATTCAAAGACACTCCGAACTTTCTACACCTCTCAAACACTTGCCCGAGGTGAAAGAAATGGTCTCGCGCATTCTTTGAGAAGACAAGAATATCATCTAGGTATATCAAGACTATCTTGTTGATCAAGCTTTGAATGCCATATCCATAGCTCACTGGAATGTTGCTCCTGCGCTCGACGATACCCAAATGGCATCTTCTTGTAAGCATATGTGCCCCATTTGGTTGTGAAGGCTGTCTTGAACTGGTCTTCCTCCTTCACCATAATCTGATTGAAGCCTGAGTAACCATCAAGTAGTGAAAACCTTTCTGAACCAGCTACGACTTGCAATATTTGCTCCATGGAAGGGAGTGGATAATGGTCCTCGAGAGAGGCTCTATTCAAATCTCTCAAGTCAACACACACCCGATCTCTCCACTCTTCTTCCCGATCGAACTAAGTTGGCAACCCAACTAGAATGCTTGATCGGGAATATGATTCTTGACTCAATCAGCTTGTCCAATTCTTTCCTCATGAGAGGCTCCATGTGGATTGACGGTCTCTGCTTTTCGCCGATGTGCTTAGTATTTGGATCCACCCGATGGTATGCCGAGCTAAGTTGGGATTGAAACCTTTCAAGTCTTCATAGCTCCAAGCAAACACGTCAGGGAATTCTTGACATAGCTGTATGAACTCACACCTTTCTTGCTCAGTTGTCATCTTTCCAATTTGCAATGGCTTGTTTTCTTCTACCAATATGGATACCGAATCTTCTCTCTTGACCTGAATGTTTGCTTTCTCCTTTCTAAACTGATCATTGGGGTTAAAAATGGACTCCAAAGTGATAAGTCCCTGGGCAGCTTGTCCAGTTCTCACTGTATCACTTGGTCACCATATTGTTGTTCCAACTTTTCTTGATTCTTAGCTGAGAACTCAGCTTCTTCTTGCAAGAAATGGATGATTTGCTGGTCATTCTCAAATACTTGCCAACTGACATCGTTATCCGGCACCGAAGGCCTGACAATCACGTGGATGTTTGGTTGTACCTTGTCTTGTTGAATGTTTTCTACAATGTCAAAGGCTGCCCCTACTGCTGCAAGCCTGTCAGCAGCTTGATTCTCTTTCCTAGGAATGGCTTTAATGCCGAAACCCTCAAAATCTTCCATGAGGTCCCACACCCTGTTCTTGTAGCACCTGAGTAGATCATTTTTGGCCGCATGTTGTCCCTTGACCTGATTTACAATCAATTCACTGTCCCCAAAGACTTGCAAGTTCTTTATTTTTTTCTTGATTGCCCAATGCATCCCTTGCACCAAGGCTTCATATTCAGCAGTGTTATTGGAGCATGCAAATTGAAATCTAAAAGTTGAATAGTACTTTACTCCCGAGGTGAAAAAGCACGGCTCCACCTCCTGCACCTTGTCTACTCCTTGATCCATCAAAAAACAGCTGCCATACCTCATTGTCATCCTTGTGGTTTGGCTTGGTGATGCTAGGAATAGGTTGACTTTCTTCATGTATACAATAGACTCCTAGCTCAGATTCTTCTATTCCTTGATAAGGATCAAAAGCATGCACCTTGTTTGCCCATTCATCAAGAGTCAAATCTGGGATACTTCCAACCTTAGTGTCAGCTTCATCAGTGCTAGGGTGATCTTCTTGATCAAATGCTGAGCAATTGACATTAATCTGACTTGGAGTGTAGGGCTCAATATGGAAGTTTGCAATAGGTTCAGATCTGATTGTGGCCTTAGTTCCATATCTCGTTCTGAATAGCATGTGTGACCAATCAGCGGACAAATATCCCCCAATCTTGGCAGTGAAGTCCCTTGACAAACATAGGGCAAAGAGTGGTGGAAGGTCTATGACTGACACATCTTGTAAAACAACAACATTTGGACATGCATGCAAGGTAAGACTCAAATTTCTAATCACTCCAACTGTTGCTATTGCTGTCCCATCCAACTGCACTACTCCTTAGATGTTATTTCATACTGGAGCCCTAACTGATCAGCTATCTGTTTAGGCATTACTGAGCTACTTGCCCCGGAGTCTATCATGCAATTGTGCACTAGCTGATTTCCAATGATTAATGAAACATAGAAAGGAGGGGGTTTCAACATCTTACCTTGTTGTCCTCCATGATTTCCCTCAGATTGGGCAGCATTTGTAAGCACTTTGTCTTGCATCTGCTGATTCGAAGTTGGCCAGTCCTTCATGGCAGCTTGCAGCAGATCTCTTTGGCCTGGGATGGATAGGGATTCCCACATAGATATATTGACGTTTGTCTTCTTCATCTGATCAATGATACTGAATGGTGATGAAGGATCTCTCTGCTGTCCCTTGGTTTGCACATTTACTCCTTGTATGTGGGCAGCAACAGCTGGCATTTGAGTTGGCCTAGGCTGTTCTTTGGCTGTCCTGTGCATTTGAAGGGACTTTGCTTGCCAATCATTTGTGGAGCCATGGAAGGTTGTGGATTGGCTGGGGCTAATGGCTGTTCTTCACCCAAATTTCTCCTTTTTGACCTTGTGTTTGCTGCAACACCTTGAGAAACTGCCTGGTTCATGCCACAAAAATCCTCTGCTTGCCAATTTACCAATGTGGTGTCATTTGGGGCTGATTGTTGTTTGAATGTTTCTTGTTGTTGCTGTTTTCGATCTGTTCTCACCTCCACACCAAAGAGTTGTTACCATTAAAGCTTGAGTCAAAGCACCATTGAAGCACATGGATTGATTATGAGGCTCATTACATGGAAAACACCAATCATACTCCTGGGCAATGTTGTTTTGTGCTGGTACTAATGCCTTAGAGGCAGATATGGCATTTGGATTATAGGGCTGGAATGGTCTATTGACAGGAGGCCTTGTTTGATTCATATTTGCAGCTGGATTAGGTGGCCTTTGAGGCTGATATGGCTGCCTATTAGGTTGAGCTTGAGGCTGATATGAAGGTCTAAAACCTTGAGCTTGCTGTCTTTTGAGAGTGACCAGCTCATTGCCTAGATTTTGCAATTGCTTCATGACCTCTTGAAGCTCATTTGGGGCACTTGGAGATGAAGTGGAAGCTTCATTTGAACTCTGATTTCTAGGAGTGGGAATAGAGCTAAGATGTGTGCTCGACTAGCACTGGGCTCTCTAAACTTGGATATAATGGCATGGAGGCCAGGAGCCAATTTACCACTTGATAAGATAGTTTTCGGCTCTAATGGCAATGCTATAAGCAGCAGTAAGGTTGTGCCTCCCATAGATTGAATTAACATAGAAATATCGAATTCAAAGCTTTAAGATAGTATAGAAAAGCACCTTTCGCTCGTTGGCCTCGACCGCCACCGGAATCCTATCCCAAGACCTTTGAAATCTGAAGTTGAAATCGGGCCACCGCTCGTTGGGGGCTCTCTTGATAGTTGTCAATTTCTCCAAAGAGAGACAAATTGTCTCCTTTTCTCCAAACGCTCATGAAGTGCAATACACAACTGATTCCAGCTTTGTGATAGAGCCACTGTCCAAGGCTCCTAAACCATTGCAATGCTTTCCCTGAATGAAGACGCCAAAGAATTTGACAACTACATCCATTTCATTTATCTCATGGATGCACAGACGTTAGCAATGTCTTTACATGATCACCAGAGTGGTATGATTTTCTCCAAAGAAAATGGAATGTTCTTCAATGCTGCAATTGAACCGGATTTCGTGCATCGAGGGTGAGTGGGCTGCTGCCAATGAAATTGACAAAGGGATTTAGTGGTTGCGCCATTCTGATTGGTCGAAGGACTCTTGAATACTGAATGAAAGGCCGAGCAGGTGGAGGAGTTGAGAGAGTTCTGTTTGGTGGAGATGGAGACCTTTGAATCCTTCTTCCTCTTTGCCTTCTTCTTGGAGATAATTGCAGGTATTCAAACAACACTTCTTCTTCTCCAACTCTTGACCTTGTGATTCTTCTCATAAGCTTTTAGGCCTGCACTGCTGAAACCAGTTGATCTTCCTTTTGGAGTCGCCAGATATGCGAATAATAGCTCTTTTCAAGCAAGAAAATTGCAGCAGATGCATATCAACTTTGCTGCAATAAAAATGAGACCTCTAGGTCCCACCGGCGTGCCAAAACTGTTGATGCAAAATCACAGCACCCCTGGATGCAGATCAGGTTTCTAGGTTGATCACTTTGGCATCCAGTGTGATTGCATAACATTGAATCCTTTCTCCAAGTGTGGGACTTGAAAAATGAGAAAGGATTCTCCAGAGAAGGCTGGTTCCTATTCCTCTGTTCAGATGCACACGAAATATGCAGAGGGTTTTCTCAAAACCTAATCTAATCTGCCAAGGAGACAAGGTAAGAAGATGCATAAAATAAATCTAAGCTAATAGAGGTGATGCACCGAGGAATGAAGAACACCTATTTTTCCAAAAGAACACAGCACTTCAAATGTGATATAAGATCATGCATGATAACAAAACTTGTATAGTGAAAGACCAGGAGGATGCAAGATGAACACAGAGAGGGTTGAGAATCATCCACTGACATGTATTACTTGCTCCAAAGATTGATACAATACACTGCAGAATGCCAAGAGGCAGAGTATTATTAGCTTTCAAATGAGAGGTTCGAACTCCACAAATTCGCCTGATAGGAGAAGAAGGGAGAGGCAAAACAGAAAATGTTCGACCTCTTGAAAAGAAGCTCCTCTTTACAATATATAGAAAGAATGAGAGAGGGAAGAGAGAGAGGAAAGCCAAATCTACCCCAACCACCTCCAAGTTGCATTCCATTCATCTCATTATGGCAGAAGTGGCGGATCTCGAAAAACGGCGGTGGTCTGCCTAAATGAAGTTGCGAACCTGCTCGCCGCATTAAAGTTGTTTGTTGAAGCATTACTTCTGCTTGTTATTTCGCGCCAGAGGCGTTTCTTGATTTTCTCTCTCCAAACTGAACCAAAATGCAAGATTGACCCTAGAATCGTGTAGAGAATTTTACCAGCTTTCCATTGATATAAAGAACGTGCCAATCCGAGCTCTGGATCGAAAGTTATGGCGATCTGAAGATTTAGGGCACAAAAAAAGGCCAAAAACGGATTTTTAAATTTCTTTCCCGCGCTCGCCACTGGATGACACGTGGCACGTGTGCTCCGATTGACGAGCAATTCTCTCTCCTCCACCTCTCGGTGGGCTCTCTTTGAAATTTCCTGTGGGCCCTAAACTGGGACACGTGGCACTATTTCATTGGTTCGGCCGACCCTTCAAAACTCGCCTTTGACTTTTTGACTATCTCCTTGTGACACGTGTCATGATTTGATTGGTTCTCGGCCCTTTCGGCTCTTTTCGCGCCCCTTCGCGTCCTTTATGTCCTTGGATGTCCCAAACTGTTTGGGACAAAAACCTCCGATCCGCCCGAAATGGGCTTCCTCGTCCCTCATTTGCCGATGACACGTGGCGCAATCTGATTGGCTCTCGGCTTTTTCGGCTATCCGCGTCCCTCGCGTCCCTCGCGCCCGATGTCCCAAAGACGAACTTTTCTGCTTTGGCCGAACTGCCTTGGTTCGGTCCATTTGTCCCAAATGTCCCAGTGCTTCGTGGGACAAATTCTTCCGGTTCGCCCGATCCGGCCGATTCACGTACTTCTGGCCCAGATGTCCCTTTTGCTTCCGGACTGTTTGTTCTCATTTCGGCCGATCCGGCCGGTTCGCGTACTTCGCGTACTTGTGTCCCGTTTGTCCCGGATGAAGACTTGGGCAAATTTTTCCTTCTTTCGGCCGATTCGGGCATTTTCGGGCATTTCGCCACGGGCCGCTGCACTGCGGGCCCTAGATGATGTCCCCTTTGCTTAGCCATTTTCGTGATTTTCTGGCCGCCCGGAGGCTTTTCGCCGATCCGCGCCTAGATGTCCCAAATGTCCCGATCGCTCCTAGACTAGGACTTAGCCATTTTTCGTGATTTTGCATGTTATAGCCAATATAGAAAGTGGGAGGAATGGATACATGTATCTAAGACCATATAGGTAAGTTTTCCTAACGATACGAGTAGAAGAGTGGGTAGGTAATGTTGTCATGAGGGATTATGATCAAGAGAGTGATTTGAACAAACTCTTCCTATATCAAAGATGTGGGAGTGATATGAGAAATGAAAACGAGTAAGTGTGGTCACTGTTACACTTTGGTGGTGCCAATATAGAAGTAGGGGCCGAGGGAGGAATGGATATGAAGAAGAGTGGGCTAGGTAATGTTGTAAGGTGCAGGATTATGATCAAGGAGTTTTGCAAACTCTTCCTCACTGGTGGGTATAGAGATAGAAGAAGTGTGGTCCATGGGTGAAGAAACAAAAGGTAGTGAAGGACTATGTGGTATTGGTTGCTGGATAGCATGAAAAACTAGAGTATCGGCTTGCCTACGAGTCAAAACCATGTGAATGGTTGTAGAATAGGTAATATGAGTTCTACAGATGGTACAAAAACATAGAAATAGAAGATAAAAAGGACTTAGTAAATGGAAATTGGTTGTTGTTTTGACATAAAAATCATAACACTAAGACCGACATGGGTTGGCGAACCAATGTCTCAGTAGAAAGGGGTAACTAATGTTGGTCACTTTGGACCGATGTCGATTCGCCATCGTGAATAGATGGCGTATTTTAAATCTAGTGATGAAGAATGTAAATTAGGTGGATCTAAACCCCATTGATGATAACAAAGACTCGAAATGTAATAAATGACAGAAATAAGTCATAGAAAATATTTGGATGTGAATTGAATACTATTTTGGGAGAAATAACCAAAATAGTAAGGAAGCTGATGCCTGCAGTGTGAAGAGGTAACCAATGTCGGTCATTTGGACCAATGTCGATTACTATGAAATATGAGAAGATGATGAAAATTTGAATTTTAGGTGATTAAGTCAAATGAAAACACCAACCCATGAACTAAGTATGATAGTGATGAGTCCTAACACACCCAAAATGAACTGAATACACCATTTATGATGGTGGGGTATGGAGGATAATAAAAATAAGAAGAAATGGCCTCGCACCTTAAAACACAATTTAGGAAAAAACTAGCAATCATGAAAATCCTATGCTTGATTTTAATGTTATGTGGCTTATGCCATTTTAAACCGATCGTTAGTAGAATAGATTTTTGGTCAATGAGGGTGCCCTATAAGTAGTCTATGGCTGGTTTTAGGTGTGTTTTAGATAAAGGGACCCAATATACCTTTCGATATGTGTGGTACAACTCTGATATGATGAATGGCGAACACCACTGGATCCACCGCCAATCCGATTGTTAGTAATTAACGACAATTTTGGGAAGGAAGATGTTTAATAAATGAGTAATTTGTTCAAGTGATTTAGATAGGGATGTGTGTGCACAAAGTGTGAAATCCCGCCAATCATCAACTGGTCATGACCTCTAGTATATATATTGCAAATAAATTTAGGTGATCTAATGCAACATACGAAGGATGAAATGCAGAGATTTTAAACCCAAATCGAAAGTGAAATTGGATGTAGAAAATAGAGAATAGGTCAAGAGGATGATCTTTCACTAAATGCAGTGCAAAAGAAAGTAAGAAGAATTATTTTTAAACACCAAATCATAAATTTCCTTTAGACAAGTAGAAGAAGAGAATATTAACCAGAGAGAAACTTAGTGTGAATTCTTTAGAGAAGAAAGAAAAACACAATTTCCTATATGAAGAAAATGCAAAGAACCCACAAGAAAGGGATCCCACCGAGCATTTCAAAATGTTTCACCTCAAGTGATGCAATAAAATAGATAAGGGTAATGGGTGTAGGATAAATACCTATGAATAGTCCGGATAAGGTTATGCACGTTGTAGATGTTGAACAGACTGATTGTAGAGAGTTTCCCTTTGGCTATGAGGAACGACCTGTAAGAAACACAACAAGACCAAAAATATCATTAACAATATATGTTAGTGGACTGCTTAGTGAGTGCTAGATCCGGGAAGCAAGATGCTTCTTAGAAGGGTGTCAATCCACTTTCAAATACAATTTAATGCAACAAATAACATGAAATGAGGAAATCCTACTATAGTTGTATGATTTAGGCGTCTCTTGCTAATACAATAATTAAATATAATCTCACAAAGCTAAGTTACAATTATATCCATAGGTTTGGTAGGTTATTTTGGGTTTATAGTTCGGACACGGGTTGTAGGTGAGGTCTGGGTGAAGTTTGGTAAGGTTCTGGGTTGTTTGGGAGAAGTTATGAACTTGTTGTTATAAATGAAATTACTAATCACGAGACTGGTATCGGTTAGGAAACCGATGTCAAGATTAGTAGATGACCAAATGGGCGTCGGTTGGGTGATTTGGTCAAAAGTAGGGACAATATATTGGAAATGTTAGAAACAGTGTTTTGGGTTTCTCTATGATTACACGAGAGGGTTGAGAGGGTTTTGGGAAGGATGATATTATTTTTGTTAAGGCTCACCAATGGTGGTAGAGGTGTTAGGATGGGTGAAATGGCTCGAGTTGATGGAACATGTGGTAAATAGGTGAAAGGTGATATTCGGGATAGAGAAGGATCAAATGAAAAACATAAATGAAATACTCAAGATCAAAAGAACTTACAAATAAGAATGAATTACTTATTTGGTAACTTGTAGATCCGAAGGTGGTTGTTTATTGATGAATGCTCATGTGAGATACAAGAATGTGTCCAGTGCCATAGAAAATAGAGTCCTGTGTGCTTGGATGTGATGATTTGAAACCGTGGATGGGATGACTGGATGCTAGTAAAGGCCTTGTGGGCTCTGGGTTCACCATCGGGTAGCTTGAATTCTCGAGAGTTCGAATGCCAAATATTGAGTGAGTGAATGAATCAGATAACCCGTGCAAAGAGTTAAAAATTCTTACTTAAGCGTAACGACAATGGTTGGGGAATTGGTGCCATCCGAGGGAAAATCAACGTTGGTTAAGGAGAATTGGTCTAACTTCCTAAAATTAGCCTGATTGTTCCTAGATTTGGCGTGATTGAAGTCTTAGTCCAGGTATAGAGTGTTGAATGGAATTAATAGGAGTGTGGAATTGGTTATAGGATTAATAGGTAATGAATGATTAGGGTTGGAAAGATTCTCGGTTGGTTAGGATAAGTGGGGACTTGGTCTAGGCTCATTAATAGGCTAGGAATAGGTCTTAGGATGAGGTGGCTAGGTGAGGTGGATATTAATCTAATTAAAGTAATTAAATTAATAATAGTGTGAGGATGAGGATTAATTTAATTATAGGTGATTAAATTAATACCAATGTGGGGAAGGGGGTCATGGCTAGGTATATGTGTTGAATTAATGAATCAAAAGGGGTTAAAGGGATTGTGAACCAAATTTATTGTCTACATGGGCATATATCCCTTGGGGTAATTGGGAATAAAATTTAAAAATAATCCTAGAACCTTTTTGATGTTAATATGTGGATATAATTTGGTATCTAAACCTTAACATATGGGATTGTTATTGGTAAGATGTTGACCCATTATAAGGGTGAGAATTGTGACTTGTTCCTTAACTCCTTACTAAGTCTCAAATTTTATATAACTAAAGATAATATGAGATGTATCCTTTGATATCATGGTATTCTAGAATGTTAAATTTTTACTTGAACACAATCCATAGGTGACTCTTTTGTATCTTATAAATTCTCCCAATCATCTCTATCTTCAAGATGTACCGCAAGCATAATATTAGCTTAAGATTCTCCTCTTATCATCTTGAGATCTTTTCCCTCACAATGAAAACTAAGTAAAATGACGAGTAACCATGCTCTTTAAGAAACGAACCCATAGCCCAAGAACGAGTGTTGGGTGACGTATATGTGTTCAAAATGTTTATAACTAACATTGAATTTGCAAATTTATGGCAATTGAAATGTGAACCAATTAGTGTACTATTATTAAGTTTTTTCATGATGTGTAATGGATTTATGAAGTTTTGAGATGAGGGGATTCATACCTTACATGTTAATGCTCTTTAAACCAATGTTAACTCTTTCATGTGATTAAGTGTGCTTGTTATAAGTTAAACCCAACATGAAATAAATAATGTGTATCGTTGTGAATGAAACTAAGTGCTCTTTGATAAATGGATCTCGATACCTATAAGGTTGAATAAGGGAATGCAAATGTTGGTGAAGAGGGAATCAACTTAAATTGAGTCTTAAACGAAGCAAGGGAAATGAAATCTAGAGAAAAAGGAAAATGTATGTTTGTCATGATATTTTCTCTTTAAACCTTTAAGGTTTAAATAAGATTATGAACATGAAAAATATTGAACCCTGAAAATGTGATAGTGTGGAAGGTTTCTAATTTTTATGTTCATATCGTGATCAGTATCACGATCTCATACTTGCTCATTTATATAGGCATGACATTGGTTGCACATTGTTTCATATTGAAATTTGCGTGTTCTTTATATTGATTTAAATGTTACATGTGGTGTCGTGAAAACCCTTGTGAGTCTTTTGGTGTCGCACAGTTGTATCAAGTAATATGAAAGTAAAAAAACTATCCCGTTATGTTTGGTATTGTGTTTAGGTCCCACATGGTTGGCCACTACATGTTTATATTTGACTTATACGAGTGGTTTCCCACTTGATTGAAACTAATTAGACATGGGTAAATTACGTATTTAAATAATTATCCTTTATAATTGTTTAAGAAAAATACATTAACTAAAGCTAGAAACAAATAATGTTTATACTCTTATCTAGCGAATTTTCCTCTTCTTAGCTCATGTACTA
The DNA here is from genome assembly GCA_018340775.1 of Taxus wallichiana var. yunnanensis. NCBI lineage: Eukaryota > Viridiplantae > Streptophyta > Pinopsida > Cupressales > Taxaceae > Taxus > Taxus wallichiana. The sequence goes on along the minus strand of CM031236.1, from coordinate 522,108,088 downwards.
ATATCAAAGTAGTAGAGAACGGTGGTTTGGAGTCCAAGATGTGTTCTATATAACAATAAGGTTCATAATGAGTAAAATTTGAGTAACAATTTTGGCCTAGTGGCTATGAAGTATCGAAGTAAGCTATGCATATAGGATTAAGTCAATAAATTATGTGAATTGTAATAGGTAGTGATGAACACCAAATTATAATTTAGAAGTTACTTTGTTCCAAATTTAGGGTACTATAATTACCCAAATTTAAATATAGTAATTGAAAAATTCCACACATTAAAATATATCAATTATAAATTTGTAAACCTCCCAAAAGGGCATGTTATGTGCAAGATTGGAATGTGTGTGTTCCATTATCTCTTTATGCCATACATGTGAACATGTAAACCATATGAAAAATTATGTATCAATGTATAAAGTTTTGAATAAAATTAGTAAATAACAAAAATTAAAGTTAAATCATGAAACGGTTACACATGTATGCATTGTATTCAATATAAGGGATATAAATATTATAGGTGAAAATTTTGGTAGATAATCCTACCATGATCCACTATAAAATTTGAGTCGATAAGAGATTGATTGTAGCACTTGAGCATACCACTAGGGCATATGTGGGCAATTCAACTTGTTATTGAGTCAACCTATATGAAATTATTTGTTTTACTTTTGTTGACTTTAGTCCAAGACAGTACAAATTGGTCAATACCATGGCATGGTCTTGACTTAGATGTATGGTCTTGAATTTTGATTTTTAGGTACTTTTTATCTATCAAGGGTCTCTTCCTTACTCTTTTCTCTTTCACATCTTATGTTTTTGGTCGAATTATGTGCCACTAAGATTCTAATTTCAAAATTAAAGACTCATATACATCCAAGTTCACCTTAAGCATTTATTATCTAGAAAACACCTATATAAGTACCAATTATTGAGCTAAGAAAGTAAGAGTACTATCTTCATACCGCATACCACAACACAAGAGGGAATAAAAATATTTTTATATCTACATAAAAGTATATTTTATGGGAGAAAAGTACCATAACCCACTATCGGTGTGGAAGCACAAGATAAAATCTAGGACATGGGTTTATATTACATGCATAATCAAATAATACATTCGGGGAGATAAATTGAGCTTGAAATGTAGTGCAATACTCAGAAAATCACAAATAAGGTGATTGTTGGCTGAGGTCGATCCACCTCAAGAATTTGCATATTTAATTTTTTATCTAACGATTACTTGAGGTCTCATCGCAAGAAGCTAGGTTTGTTTTGTAAATATAGGTGTGAAAACTTGGTTTACATGTGAATCTAAAGATACTAAAGTGTGGTGTAGGTGATCAAAAATGACGAATAAAAATAAAAAAATTTACTACTTACGAGTTAAATATATTACAATAAGGTCGATTTTGAGATCTAATCCCTCTATATAGTCCTACCCCTACATGATTTTAGCAAGAAACAATTGATCGGAACATTTAAAATTCTTTATACTTTCCAAATCTAAAAATGAAATAGTCATAGATTAATCTAAATAAGCTAAGTTACCTTTCAAACCCTAGTTGTACTTATAATTTCCTTATCAATTCACATGCTTTGCAAACCATTGTATAACTCCAAATGATTACATATTATTATTTTCCATGTAACATATCATTCAATCCTATTTAAATTATTTAGAGTAATCTAGTGTAATTAAAATAGGGTTGATACACTAACCAATGTGTCATTAAGCCTATTACTAAAAAAATTTGTTCGTGATCTTGATGTATAAGCCTACATATCTTAAATCATGTGTTAATCATATTCATAAAAATACAAGCTCTAAAAAGACAATATATGGAAGTAAAAATGAGCGTTAGAGTGATTGCACCATTATAAAATATTTGCAATATAAATAAATTGCATGGATAATATAAATGGGTTGTGTAGAGTTGCATTGAGTCATGTGTAAAATAAGGAAGATGGAAATTGACTCAAGGAAATTTCTCTTGAACTAAACAAAACCATCATGGCATTTCTACACTTAGTGGTTGATTTTGACCTCTGTTGATTAAGATTGATTATGGATTTTGAAACCTTAAAGGTATATGTATATGTGTTCTAAATATATTCTCAATTTATTAAGATCACACTTATGCAATGGACTATAATCTCTTTATTTTTAAAACCCCGTCTCTTTCCTCTTAAAGGATATAAAAATGATTGATTTTCATCGTGGTCAAGCTTCATCAAGCCTTCATGGAGTTGAGAGTTCCTTACATAGAAATACTCCAAAGAGGCCTTAGATCAATATAATTTTCCCACTAAATGATTTTTTTCAAGATGCCCAATAACATTATATTTTGCAAAAAGGGCCCAAATAAGACGTATAAAAACTTGGAAATGATCTCTGGTGTAGTTTGTAACATGTGATTGTGATCTACGGAAATAACATGAGATGTGTTCAAACTTGGTATCGTGTTGCTATGATTTGAAGATTTATAAGTAAATGGTAGTCCTTCTCTTTGGTGCCTTTTACATTTTATCCCTAGATAGACAAAGATGTGAGAGGTGAGGCCCTTCTAATGACTAGGTTGATTATGACTTTATATCCGATTTATTCCAGACAATCAAATTTGGTAAATTATCTTTTAGAAATGAAAAGTATGGATTTTTTATTGTGTCAAGATAAATTCTCACATTCTAAGCTTAATCAATACATATTTTTATCTCTTTACTTTTTCAACTCTATGATCGTTATGTTGTTCGCTTAGAAAATATTAATCAACTAAAGCAAAGTAATTAAACCCTAGGCATCATTCTTGAACCTTAAATTTTACATCATTGTCTACTTGGGAAATACCGTATAGTTCTAGTCTATACTAACACTTTGGACAATTTATATGGTCTTGCACCCCTCTATTTAATTATTCTTCTTTAATTTGAAAATCTTTGTGGTTCAGTTCATATTCTTAGGTTATAATAATGTAAATGGATAACCTATGAAATCCTATATAAACAAGTCAATTGTACTTTATAACTCACATGACACTCTCATTATAAGATTTTTTTGCAAATATCAACATTGAATCACTCAAGGCTCTAAAAATATTCCTTAAATAGTTGCACATCATTTAGAGTAACCACTACATCAGGTCTGAAGCACTCAACTAGGTCATAGAGTCTAGTTTCCTCTATTTTAAAGAACTCAAATGTCATAGAGACATGTCTTATAAAGAGAAATTCACTCAAAGAATTTTCAAAGGTCTTCAAGGGAAAAAAAGGTTTAATTTAGTAGTTGAAGCATACCACATCAAAGTACTATTGTGTTGGGTACACTATCTACTCTATAGTTATCCTGTTATATTTGTATTAAGATACATGAGGGAACCCTTAAAGGGTTGAATTAGATTACGTTCACTACTTTAACCTAAACTAAGATAACTACATGAGGCTTGATCTCACTCGAGGGAATGTAGTGCAACATTGGGAGTGGTTTTGTAAGGATTAAACACCATGGGTAGTCTAACTTCACCCAAAATTTCACCTTAATTTAATTCTATATGTTTTCTTTGATGTACAACCACTAAGAAGGGTGAAAGGGTTTGCAAAAATTATACCACACTGATTAATTAACTTCCAAAATTAACAATTCACAATCAGAATAATGCATTTGTACTTGAAATGATTGATAATGATAAGTAATGTCTCAAATACAAAAGATGAGATACATACTTAGTTGTTCATGGTAAACTAAAGATGATATATATGTGTAGGACAATGGAAGAAGTTGATCAAGAAATGTATATGATTTAGTGAAAATTTTGGAGTTAAACTCAATAGGGGAAGGACTATACAAATTTTGTATGATATATACCGAATTTGTATGGTACGATCTGGAGCAGTGGTCTTGGACCCTTTGATGGTCTATATAGGACCAATTTCATGTGCTTCACTTGTATGATAATGGCCTTTGTTGTATATCACTTTATCTCAGAAATTTGTGATGACTTGTAATCACCTACAACAAAGTGTAAACCCTAACAACCTATAGAAACCTTCATCAAATCATTAGAAAACCAATAGGACAAAACATGTTTCTATGGTGAGGTTGGACCCTTAGCAATCATACTCTAATCTCTGAATCAATTCAAGTGTTGTACTATATGTCCTTATAGGATCAAGCCTCTTGTATTTCTCATGTGGTTGTGCAAGAGTGAATATATAGCTAACACCCTAGGGGTTCCATTATGTCTCTTGACACAAAAATAGTGGGCTAACTACATAGTATAGAATGTACCCAACTGGTAGTAGTGAGATGTGGTGTGCCTCAACTATGTGACCTAACCCTTTGTTGATTGAAACTTGTTTGTAATGCTTGGAATGATTTTCTCTTACTAAAACATTGATCTATGATCTTTGTATGCTTAGAGATGGATAAATCTAGATTCTTTTACCTATTTGATTTATTTAGAATTGTACTAGGGACTACTCTAGATGGTGTGCAATTGATTTAGGTAGATTCAAGAACCCTTTGAGTATTTTGGAATGATATTTTAATATGATCTTGTAAGAGTGGCGAGTCATTGAATAGATTTTATAGCCATTAGTATGTGAAATATTCTAATAAGGTTGACCTTAAGAAGATGAATCAAACCAAATATTATTTTTAAATTTAAATTATATTTAGTGAAAGTGAATGGGTGGGACCGTATAGGTCAACCAAGGAAAAACCCTAGATCCCAACCCTTCCCAAAAAAATTGAATTAAAGAGATGAAAAACAAAAATAATTTTTTTATCAAGAATATTATAGGTTTAATACAACTATGATCAAATAATATTCTAATAGTTGATGATAGAGAAGAGTGTAAGATAAGAAAGTTATAGAAGAGCTAGAGAGATGAGGTGATTGGATTCTAAATGTGAGCAATTTCCTTAGGAAGGGAACATGTTCAAACTTCTAATTGCACAAGGAAAAGTTACCAAATTATAGCGTCTACATTTCCCTTCCATTAAGTGTATAATTAAAAATTCTATTTTGAAATGAAAAACATACATTAGTGTGCACACACACTTTATCTTCACTCGATGGTGATTCTCTAATGTGTTGGTATTAGCATGCTCCATGATGAAACTTAAAACATAAAGTGTAGTCAATGTATATGATAGAAACTAAAATTTAACTCAAAATATAGATAATTCATGTAACTTTGAAATTTACAAAAATTTAAGTAAAAAGATGTAAAACATGGAAGGAATACACCTATTAATTTACGAAGGAAATATCTCCCATTTCATTATGTTACTTGAAGATTTGTATTTGTTGTTGAAATGCTAAAGGATTGGGGATGATCATTCCCGAGTTTGTGACAAAGGATATTATTGAGGGTTGAGTATCAAATATTGTGAGAAGAGGAGCCAAAATACCCCATTTTTGAACTTTGTAGAGAATAAGGTATAGAATATGAAGAAATTTGCTTCTTCGTCACCTTCCCCATTTAGGAATTTAGTGAGAGAGGTGAAAATATTAGTCTACGAAGAACCTAGACACTTTGAAACATTTCACCGAACCCATGGATCATACCATTGTAGATGAATCTAGGCCTAACTTGAACCAAAATGAAAAATTATACCTTAGAAGGAATGGACATTATCATGCACCTATAAGGTTTTACTATAACTGAAATTGCTCATGTAGAATTTGAAAAAAAAAAACATGGGAGAAGGAGGTCATGCCCTCAAACCTTATTTTTGCAATTGAATTTGAATATTTTCATAAAGAAGGAATGAATTAATCATGCCCCTTGTAGTTGATATGAATTGTGTCATCTTTATTTTTGTAACAATGTGAAGATCCTATAAATAGCTCATATATACTATAGAAATTGAAAATTTCAAAGTGAATATGCCCTCTGTCTAAGAACATATGAAAATGGTAAAGACCATCCCATGGCCTTGAATGCACTATACGATTTTGACCTTGTTTGAATTTTTCCACATTTCAATGTATGTGACCTTTTTTAGGATCTCAACCTTGTAAAAACAAATCTTGTAGGAATACATAAAAGGATAGAATGGTTAATACATTTGAGGATGTGTACCTACAAAATTGGTTACAAATGGTGAAAACCATAGCATGGAGAAAAATAAAAAGAAAAAAGAAAAAAATATATGTGTAAAGAAAATACTAACAACAGAGAAAATTATCAATCATGTTCTACTCCACAATAGGACAAGTATATAAAAATCATAGGAACAACAATAGTTTATAAAGCAAGTGTATAAATAGTAGTGCAATGATAAGTAAGTCATAGAATATACAAACATGTCATGTAAAGGCATAAATTCCCAAACATGGGATACCCATGGTGTCACAAGACAATCACAATAGGAGGAACAATGTGCCACATTTATAAAAACAAGTACATACATGCAACATAGTCGTAGAGCCACAAACATGAGACACCCACAATGTCACAAGACAAGTAAGGTGTTTAGGTCAGATTCAAGCAAAGGGTCATTGTATTACAATCACGTAAGACAATCAATTCAATGCATATAGGAAACAAGCAAAGAAGAAGTCCATATAAACAAGTAGTGATAATAGTATGTTAAACAATTATATAACACAATAATATTAACAATTAAAATAGAAAGATAGGATAGCACTTCAAAAGAAAAAAATTTAGTCTTGTTAACTTAATACGTAGTAATAAACAATACATATGAAATCATGCATGATGAGGAAGTTGTAATGTAAAATAAATAAAACAAAAGTGTTTGTAGAATGTGGAGGGATGCCCCAAAAAGAGCAAAGTGTAAGGAACCAAGCTAGATTCTATCATCATGTAATAATCTATGAATGTCCTACATCAACCTTAAGATACCACATGAACACATTTGTGTAGATAATAGATATATTATCCATCAAATCAATATGATAAATAACATTTATAAAGTAACAAACAATTTATTGAATCAAATAAAACATGTCATGATTTTGTATTTTTCTCATCTTTGAATTTCTTTGTATTATGTTATTATTTGAATGCTTTTTCAATGTTTTGAAAATAACTATATACAAGAAAAGGGGAAGTACCATAGCTACCCGATGGAATATTCATGAAGAGTCCCACCATACTTAGATGATGAAGGATACATAGACCCTATTAGTGTGAGTAGAATTGATGGATGTATGTGTATAGCTGGTGGGTGTTCTATAACATATGTCATAGAATATACAAGGTGATAAGACCCATCATAAGTCATGTGTGTAGATGGTGACCAAGTATAATTCCTTTGGGTGATATTTCTAACAATTATTAGTATGTAATGTAGATGACTGAACAAAATTTGAAGAGATGTTTGGCAAGTATGTGACCAACTAGGAACAATGTGGGAACTAGAAGACTGTGTGTGTGTGTGTGTGTATCTTAGAGGGTTTTTTTATGAGGCATAACATGAAAATAATAACAAGCTACATTGTGAGGCTACAAGTGGTAAGAGTAGGAACCTTATATGTGGGGATGATATGTAGTAGCATGGAATCCTCAAATGTAATACCCCTAATTGTAACCACTTGACTATTGTGAATGAACTTAACACATTCTTTGTAATATAGAGGGTATAGTTGTGAACGTGTGGAGATAATAATAAACTAATCTCAAGTTTCATGAACAAAGAGAGGATGCCACTAATAATGTGAGATAAAAATTATAATAATCAAGCAAGAGATAGAGAAAAACATGCTCTATTTGTTTATGAGGATTAAATACAACATAGTTTTAATAAATCTAATAGAACACGGTAATGAGAAAGTGGACTAATAATTGAGAGTAACATGATAAACCAAAACATTTATATCATTTTAATCAATAAAGGAAAATATATAAATTTTATTAGAAACAAAACCATATGCTATATATGTATCATCAAAATTATCAATTGGTGTATGAATGGAAGGTACAATAGTGCTAACCATAACATCAAATGCATGATCATTAGAAGGTAGATGTAACACAATATGGTAAGAAGTATGCACTTCTAAGGTATATTTTACAATATCATGTTTTAGAAGTGGATCACTAAATATTTTCAGTTTTTCATTGTCATTAGTGGTTTTATATTGAGATAGATTCCCAAACCTAATAGTACTAGATCGAGGAGATATTGTATAACATGTTAAATCTTGATACATATATTAATAAAATGAATAATACATAAATGGCAGGCATAATGGGCTTTAGCATCAAATTTCTTACCATGGAGGGTGCATTGACCTTGAGCGGTGGAGGGAGAGACATAAGATTAAATTCAAGTAATTTTTTGAGCACTTGTTGTGGTATACTAGGAAAGTGTGTGATTTTGACAAGAGAAGGTTGTAACCATAGCTTTGGAAGTTTGGATACAATGTTGAATTATATTTGACATCATATTTTTCACCATTGGATTTAGTCTTAAAAGTATTATTTCCTTTAATTTTTTTATTAGAGGTGTTAGAGGAAGTATTCTTACCATGGAGGGTGCATTGACCTTGAGCGGTGGAGGGAGAGACACAAGATTAAATTTAAGTAATTGTTTGAGCACTTGTTGTGGTGTACTAGGAAAATGTGTGATTTCTCATAGAGAAGGTTGTAACCATAGTTTTGGAATTTGGGATACAATGTTGAATTATATTTGACACCATATTTGTCACCATTGGATTTAGTCTTAAAAGTGTTCTTTCCTTGAATTTTCTTAATAGAGGTGTTAGAGGAATTAGCCACGCACTTAATTTTGTTTGTGTTAAGTAGCATAGCTTCACATTTTTTCAAATTATAACATAGAAAATTCAAGGAATTGAATTTTAAAAATCAAACAATTCTTGTAAAGTTACAAGGAGACTATGCAATAATATCTTGTAGTTTACAATCGGCTAGGATATTGTTCATCTTAGTAAGCATAGTATTCTAGTATAACACATGATAGTTGATGGTTTCATTAGAGCCTTGTCACATTTTGGAAATTTAAGTCTTAGATAATTTTCTTGAATGTTGATAGAAAATGTGTGGGGATTTTTTTTAAGGGAGTGAAATTTTGAACAACATGCATAAGTAGATCGTAGAACCACTATAGCGAAAAATCCTTAAGAGTGCGCGGAAATAAGTGAATGATCAATGTATCATTTGAAGAATAGTTCAAGAAAGAAAAATGAAATGCTCATAAAGGTCCTTCAGATCACCCCTTCCATCATAGATAGGAATCTTAGGAGAAAAAAGGACTAGCAAGAAGAGTATAAAAGGCCACTTTAGGTGCTAAAGTGGGTTTGAAGCAATCATGTAAATTCATAGTATTTGAGGAAGAAAATGAACATTGTTGTAATTGTTAAATTTGATCTTGTAAAAATAAGGTATTAAATATTTTGTGTGTTAGAAGAAGGATGTGAGGCACTATGAGTGTAGATGGAGATGCGTGATAGTAAGGGTCATACAAGTAGTCATGGAAATGTTGTGAAGGGGAGGATTAGATTCCCTCAATGAAATAGGTACCATTGATGTAGGGATGGTTGATGTATGTAGACTAGATGATGGAGTATCGATATCAAATATGGAATATATAGTAGTATTTTTAGTTGACAATTGGAATTATAAAGGAAAACTTCAATATTGGAAGGTTTTTATTTCAAAAGTGTGTAAATTGTTGCACCTCATTTTATAAAAGAACATGATTTTCAGCCATGTTATGAGACCCATCACCTTTGAGAGTATTAGAAAAAATATTGAATACAAAATGAGAAACAAATATCAGTAATAAATTAAGAAAACTTAAAATGGTTTTCACTAATATCATAAATAAGAGTAGTAGATGTTTCCCCACCCTCACATGAAGGATAATTACAGGCCCGATGAGAAAATTTTAAGTAGGGAAAGGGAAGGAGTCTTTCGACTTAATATATAAATAATGATAATGATCCATGAGATTAGGATACATAATGTGAAAAAATAAAAATGATTTGATTTAAGAGTCGGGTCTACCAAATGTTTTCACCCTAATTGAATTCTATATGTTGTTGATGATGTACAACCAATAAGAAGGGTGAAAAGGTTTACATTATGTAGACTATCTTGATTAACTTACAATATTAACCATTCATAATTAGAATATTTCATTCATACTTGAGATGATTGAAACAATTTATAAACAATAAGTAATTTCTAAAATACAAAAGAGGGGAAAAACTTAGTTGTTTAGGTTAAAAAAAGATTATCTAGATGTGCAAGACAGCGGTGGAATAGGTTACAAGAAATGTATATGCTTCATTGAAATTTATGGAGTTATAAACTCAACAAACATGACCGTACAACTTATTCTATGGTCTAAACTTAATCTATATAGTCATGACCTAAAACTATATGGTCTTGGACCCTTTGATAGTCTAGACCTCCAAATTTATGTGGCCTTCATTATATATCACTCTTTCTTGCACAAATTTAGGATGACCTATAATCACCTAAAACAGATTGGAAACACTAACAACTTGTAGAACCCTTCATCATAACATTACAAAACCAAATGGAGAAAATATTTATGTGAGGCTAGACTGCTACTCGCAGTTAGACTCCTAATTTTTGAACCAATCCAAGTGTTGCACTAAATGCCCTTATAGCGAGATTAAGCCTCGTGTAGTTCTCCTAGGTGCTTGTACAAGTGTGAATAACTAATAAACCCCCTAAGGGTTCCCTTGAGTTTCTTGACACCAATAAGGCAAGCTAACCGCATAGCGTAAAATCTACCCAACATTTTGGTAGTGAGAGGTGGTGTGTCTCATCTATATGACCTAAACCTTTGTTGATTAAAACCATTGTTTGATTCTTGGAATGAATTTTATCTTGCTAAAACATGTCTCTATGACCTTTGCATGCTTGGAAATAGATGAATCTAGAACTTTTGACCTATTTGAGTGCTTCATAATTTTAATAGGGACTTCTCTAGATGATGTACAACTAATTTGGGCATATTTACAAAACCTTTGAGTGCTTTTGGAATGATGTTTACAATATGATCTTATCAGTGTCATGTGAGTTGTAAAGTTATTTTGACTTTCTTGTATAGATTTCTATAGGTTAATATTGTAATAAGTCTAACCTTGGGAAGAAGAAATGACCAAAATAAGATTTTGAAATTGAAATAAAAATTAATGGATGTGAAGGGGTAGGACCATAAAGGTTAGCTAAGATAGGACCTCACATCCCGTTCCCTATGTTTTTGAACTGGAGAGATGAAAACCAAAATTGATTTTTTTCATGAATATAAAAGTTTTAATATTTCTTTGATAAAATAATATCCTTCGAATTGACAACATATTAGAGTGTAAAGATAAGAAAGTTGTAGAAGAACTAGAGAGATGAAGTGATTGAATTCCAAATCTCAACATTTGTAATAGTAAGGAACGTGGTCAAACTTGGCATTACTTAAGGACAAGTTACAAAATTTTAGTTTTTATACCCACATATTAATTTATCCTTTGTTTATCTAATGCTTTGATGAAGGGTGTTATAGGTATCTATGGTTTCTAATTGTTGCAAGTCATCACAGATTGTGTTGAGGTTGTGCCATCTTGAATGACATGCAATGATTGGCATTTTTAGGAAATGGAATGGTAGGAGAATTTGAAAATCCTACTACCCACGTGTCCAAAACCATATAGAAGGATCAAGGACCATATCACATTCCAAGAAGAGTTGTACAACCTTGGGAAAGATAATTTTTTTGTGGTAGTTAAAAGATGAAGAATTTTGAGGTTTAGATTAGCTCATCCATCTATTCTACACAACTTGATCCTCCATGTACCACTTTACATAGATAATTACTTATCCCTTTGTGTGTTTTGACCAATCGTCTTATTGTTTTATCATAGTTACAACTTGCAGGTATTAATGTGTTATTTTGAAAGAGAATGGTTAATTTTAATTAATTAATTTATAATAATCCCTTACTTCAAACCCTTACATCCTATATTGTTTTATATCACATTCTTATTATTTTTAGGGTCTAAAATTTGTTGAACCATATCTTTGTGAAAGATCCACATCATACTATGGTGTAAGCAAAAAGGAAGTAATGAGAAAAGAGGAGATCACTCGTAGCATGCACAAGCACATTCAAGGGAAACATAATAATGGATTTTGTAGATATCATTGTTTTACCATTACTAGGGAATTTTGAGAAACAAGTTGGGTTAGATTCTGAATATAAATTTTTAATATATAGATGATTATCTTGATTATTGAGATAGTAATTATGATGTTATCTCCCATCCCCACCACCCTTATAATAATAAAAATATGAATTATCCTACTAATGTGACAATTACTAGTGGACTAGGACCTACTAAGTATGAATGGGATTCTCTATCTCCTCCTTCTCTAGATACATATAATAATGAAGATGATTCCCCCGATGATGATAATATGTATATCTCTACAGCATAAGAACATACCATCTTAATCCTAAGTTTTCTTCTACAAAGTTTTATTGCACAACATCTCCCATCCTCAATGGAAAATATGTTATAGTATTAAAAAACAAATCCACTCCTCTCAAGAATAGATTTTACATCATTGATTATTTTCTAGTATTACTATTTCCTTCCCTCACGCCCATGTTTGCTACTTCTAGATTTTCTATCAATGATCACCTGATATTCAATCATTGGCTAAATTCTCTAATGGAGAACACCATCTTGCATACCTAGGAGCATATGAGAATATTCATTCCTACTTTCATAATAATAAGTTTCCTCACAATATACATTCTCATGCATGCTTCAATGAATGCACTATATATGTTATTTCTACGATACTTTTAGTACGTTTATCTTTCCTTAGCCTTTTTTAGTCCACCTAGTGCACATGCTTCTCCTCACACATATTTCTATTTTAGGTCTCGTATAACACATTCTATCATTATTACACATGGTATACAAGGTTATCCTTATTCTACTATGACATATGTAAGGTCCAACCCTCTATCTCATGGGTAGATCTCATTTTACCTCCTCCATGTACATAGTTAATTTCAAAATGATAAAAACATTCTAATAATCACATCATGCAAACAAATTCAAATAATTCCAAAAATACAAAATCATGACCTATAAATGACTTATATAGATAGTTATTTCCTTTATACGTGTTTATCATATTGGTTTGGTAGTTAATATATTTTTATACATACTATATTCACACACGTGTTCACAAGGTATATTGAAATTGATGCATGCCATACATGTAGATTGATACATGATGAAATGTTCAAACCTAGTCCCTTCCTAGTGACATTAATCATTTGGGGCCATCTTCTACACTATACAGTGCTTTTTTTTACAATTACTTTCTACTTTCCTCATTACTCTTAATTCATTTATTTTAAATGTTCTATTTTTATAATAATAGGACTAACACATGTATCTTGTGAAACAATATGTTATTTCCATCTATATGTTATGTTATTTCACAACCATTTTCTATACTTACTTATTATATTCCTTTATTACTTGATTGTTTGACTACTTTCTTACTCATTGATGCGACCTAAGTGGCTTGATTATCTTGCAACACCATGGGTGTCTCATGTTTTTAGATCTATGTCCCTCTTTATTTCTTGATGTGACTCTTTTACATACCATTACTTATGTTGACTGGATTGACTATTGATTTTCCCTTGAACTTGTTTTTGCTATCTAACACATGAGGTAACTATCACTACTCTTATTTGTTCTATGTTGTGTGTTACTATTAAGTTATTCTTTATTATTGAATGTTTATTTGTGTGACATGGTATCCACTATGCACAACCCTATTTTGCAGCAACATGATCCTAACACTAGCCACAATTACATCCTTCTATGTGTTCCAATATTGATTATCAAACTTACCTAGCATGGGTATACATCATTTTATTTTGATTAGTGTGATAAAAGGCTTTATCACACACACCTCAAAATAGGGCTATTAATCATCATGTGTGTGTGTATACATTCAATACATGTACATTATAGGACATATCACAAGTGGTTATAGGGTATAGATCCTCAAAAAATAGTTACAAGTACAAAAATTGGAATAATTTACATTGGTGAAAAACCATGAACTTCAAGTCAAGACCATAATATGGTATAGACCCTACCAGTGTGTTTTTGATGTGAGGGTAAAATTTTAGATAAATTCAACAGTTTCATATTCTTCCAAACTTTTATCTACTTATAGTACAAATTCGGACATAATTTAGAGTGGAAAATAGGGGACATACCTACTTCAATCCATCTTTATTACATAACTCAAAAGTTAAAAATAATAATTAGAAGTTACAAAATCATATTTAATAATTACATAGCATATTTACAAAATTGAGCCTAGATCCATCTGCAATGGTGTGGTCTATGGGGTTTTGAAAGGTATCAATGTGGCTAAGTTATTTATAGGTTTTCCTTCCTTTCCTCTTTCACATTTGTGTGGGAAGATATCAAGGTTACTAAATATTTCGATACATTGCTCTTCCCTTTTCTTGGGGTGCTTCGTTATCTCTTTCTCCTAATTCAATTTATCCTTTGACACATATTGGGGACTAATCAATCACAATTTTTGACAATTCAATGACAAATCCAAATATTCAAAGTACAACAAAATGTGAAATCCTCCCTCCGTAAAATGAGAAGGTGTATTTGTCATGTTTCGCATCCCTTTTACTTTACCATGCACAAGTTTAATTTTGTAAATTTGCAAAGATAATTTACATTTGAGTTCTGATTTAATTTATATTGTAGACATTGAATACACTTTTTGTTGTAGGTTTCATGATGGAGTATATCAAGCAACAACACATCAAGCAACAAATATCAAGTGAAGCCAATGTGTGTATGAACACTTAGGTATGTTTTTACTTTTAGTATGTAGTTTTCAATTGAACACTTACAGAGGGGGAAATGTAGACACTCAAATTTGGTAACTTATACGAAAAATTTAGACCACATTTTATGACAAATGAGAAGTTCGTAAAAGAAGTTTGAGCACATTTATCCGACCTAAGTAGTACATATGATGGAGGACGGAGGCACAGGAGGCAGGAGGTCAATCAATGACCTCTCGTCACCACCAATGACGGGGCCGCACAAAAGCTATGGTGTTATATGTATGGTGTGAGTATATGATTTTCAAGTGTGGTTTCCATTTTATTAGTGTGCTTCAATTTGCAGTGTTCTGTTGCTTTGAGTGGTGTGATTTATTGTTAATAATGGAAAAGAATTGTATAAGAGAGTAGAAAACTATGGAGATCCTCGACTACCGTACTTCATTGGAAGATGATCGGTCAGTGAATACGTTCATTGGCAATGGTGATCATGTGCAAGCAAGATCCGGGCAGTGAGATAAAACACAATATATTTTTCCTTTTTCTGTCTTCCTATTTGGAATTTCACATTGTGGGGGGGAATAATAACCAATGTTCCATTCCCATTCTGCGCAAAAATGGCTAAAGTCAAGGGCAGCTTCCAGTGGTAGTGGCAGTTTCTATGTTGTTTGAGATCGAGTGGCAAGCGATGAAGACAATGTGCTGGAACTAAGAACATTACGATTCTTAGAGGTGGAAATGTGAATTATTTTCAAGTATATCTTCTATTGTGTGGTTTTGTAATATGCAAGTTATGTTTCCTACATAATTCCCTGATGTATAAGCATAGTGGTGAACAAAAGTAGCACCAGAGTAAGTCAGTTCATGGATCTTGAAAGGGTTTGTGGGAGGATCCAGAAAACCACATGAGGTGGACAGTTGATGGGACCTATTCATGTCAAGGTTTGTGGTAAGCCTATTTAAAACCATGGAAGGAGAGATCCTTTCTTTTGGATCAAGGTCATGAGTCATAGTGTTGGACATGCCAGGGGTGAGAATCTCTGCATTGAGTGTGTCGATGTTTTTCTACCATGTAAACACTAAGGGGGAATTTTAGGAATTAGTATTTACATTGTGTAAGATAATAATTACGTTGGTAATTATTATTATATAGTTTAATATGTTATTAATATATTATTGTTATATAAACAATAATGTATTATTGGTGTTGATTTGTGTATTGTTACGGGAGTAACAATCACAACTAAATAGGATTAATTGTTGTAACACCTCCCTATTTTGTTGGAGGTTGTTTTGGCTATGTATATGGCTATATAATAGCTCGTGGATGTAATTCAACCACATGGCCGAATAGAATATCTTCCTGTGTTGATTTAATCAAATATTGCTGTGCTTACAAGTTTGAGTATAAAACTCTGTCATTTTGGTTTTGTGAAGCCAATGTGCTATAGGCCTTTGTAGGGACTTTGCCTAGTGATCCTTTAAGATTTTTTTGTAATAGTTTGACTCCATATTAATGAAGCAATAGATTCAAGTTTGTGGGTGTATCTTCCCTTGCTGAGTTTTTGCATTCTCCTGCCTCTCTAATGTTATTCCAAATGTTTGTGTCCACTCTATACTAGACCATGCAAAAAGATAGGACCTATTTTCATTATGTATACATGGAAATGTGTTGTGAATGTTGTTATTAGACTGTGGATAACTATCATCACCATCTCTGATATGCATTTTGCTTTCATTTTCACACATTAAAAATTGTTCTCATTCCCTTCTTTTGGTGCATCACCTCTGTAGTGTAGTTTTCCTTCATTTACATGTTATTTCTCTCTCCTTGGTCCCTTGGAAATTGTAGGATAGAGATAGTTAGTAGCTTCATCTCAATAGAGTTAGTTTGCACTAGGATTAGGAAGAAGAACCAACTTTCTCTGGAGGTCTATCTCAAGTAGCAAGTCCCACAACTTGGAGATAGTACCCATGTTACCCTATACACCGTGATTTCTCATGCACACACACTTGTGCAAATTAGAGGGTGTTATGATTTGGAGATAACAAAATCATATAGTACTATTCCATAGTTGACTACAGCTTTGGCCAACCTTAGGTCTTGCATCCTTCCATATAATGACTCTTTTTCCAATTTACAAATCATTATTTGTGTCAATTCATCTTCCTAGATTATCCATAATGTGAATAACTAACTTATGGAAGCCTATATAAGTAATTTAATTACACTTCATAACTCATATAGAACTCTCATAAGCTCCTATTATAATTATAAACACTAAATCTCTCAAGGATATACAAAATACCCTAAAGCGATTACAAATCATTTAGAGAAACCGGTGTTGCATTACGTTTGAAGAATGAACCAATTTAAAGAGCCTAGATTTTTCCATTTTTAAGAACTCAAAGGTTCTACATCCACATCTTAGCAAGAACAATTCTTCAAGGGATTTTTTTTAGTCTAGCATCTGAAGCACACCACATCACACTACCACCACATTAGGTACAATATTTACTCTGTATTTATTTCACTATCTTTGTGTCAAGAGACTTGAGGGAACATATAGGGAGTTGGATTAGATTGCAACACCGCTTGTACCGCACTAGGAGAAATACATGAAGCTTGATCCCACTTGAGGAGATGTAGTACAACACATGGATCGGTTTGATAGGGGTTGACTACCAAGGGTATTCCAACCTCACCCACACATTCCATTTTTCTTTTGTTATTCAATGCTTATATGAATGGTAAATTATAGGTTTTAGGGACTTCTACTTTTAGGTCATTATATTTTGTGCAAGCTTGAGAGACATACAATGACACACATTTATAGGTAAGTGAAGGGAATGAGAATCTATAGAACCCTTTGCGCATAGGTCCAAATTTATATAGAAGTATCTAAGATGGTTTCATGTTCTAGGAAGAGTTGTACTATCTTGGGTGGGGCAAAGTTATTTCTTCTTTGGATTAATTATAGAGATAAAACATTTTGGATTCAAAACAACTCTTTCAGATACTTTGCATACATAAGTGCTTATCCCTTTGTGTGTTTCAAGAAATAATCTTATTGTTTTATCATATTTGTAAGTATCGATGCATTATTATGAATGTGTATGATTAAATTTAATTAATAAATTCAAAATAATCCCCTATTACAAACCCTTACATCCTCTATTTGTTTATATTACATTTTTATAAATTTTAGGGTATAAACACACATGTGAATGGTTTTCTCACCCAGGTGATTGACCCTATGTCAAATTGGGTATGTATTTGAAAAATTAGCCATTACAAGTGTTTAGGGAAAGAACTTCACCTAAGGTTGGAAATTCCGGATGTTTCTACCCCTACCAAGAAATTATTCCCTACTTAGCTCATAACCTAATCTAAAAGTGCATATGATAAAGGTGTCCAAGATTCTGAATATTTGTTCTTTATATAGTATGTAGGTTCTTATTGAGAAAAATGTGAGCAACATGTTGTACCTAATGTTTCAAGTACTAAATTGAGCGATATGCGTGTGGGATTAAGTCAATTAATTGTGTAAACGGTATTAGGTTGGGATGAATTCCAAATGATTATAATGACATGAAAATTTGTCAAATGGTTGTTTTTTATTCATTCTAGAGGTTGATGTAGCATCCCACATCATCGGTGAACATATTCAAACCATCATTTTCTTGTTATAGGGTTGGGAAGGGTGTTTTATGAGTATAAGAAAACTGTGTTTTATTAACTTTTGAAAGTGTATAATTGAAAACCTATCAAAAAATCACAAGACCAAACTTTTCATTGGAGGTCTTTTTATCCTAACTTATCAACTAAGTTTCTTATTATCATGGGAAGTTATTCTAGGAAAGATTAAAACTCAAGATACTTCTTTTAAATGTACAACAAATAAAGAAAAATTTAATGTTTTTAAAACTATAACCATTTAAAAACATATCCAAAAGATATACTTTTTCTTCATTTTAATCTTGGAACTATAGAGAAAGGGAAAACTTATAAATGTGAAAACATGCTAGAAATAGTGAGAAAACCATGTTTGATAAGTTGAACTAAAGGAATCATCTTATGGATTTGATGTTTCCCACATGACAAGGTGATGAATAATGGTTTTTTGATTTGTACTTCAATTTAAGTCCCTTTGGGGTTTCCTATTGTACCATTATGCCTCTTTGACACTTCATTTTTGTGTATAACTTACAACTACCGAATTTTCCCACTTTTGCACTCAATTTATCAAAGATAAAACATAAGTTGCATCATTCTTTGGATCCGACTCAAAACAAATTGAGGTTGAAATTGCTCATAAACTCATATTCATACATGAGCCACCCAATGCATTTGCTAGAAAGTTTCTAAAGCCTTTTTAACAAAACCATTTTATGCATAACCTATAATATGATATCCACAAGCATGCATTCCTTTGAGAGAATTTGTCAAAAATTTCATGTGTCTTTTCTATACTTCCATATTTTCATATTATTCTACATATCGGGGCACTTAAGACTACAACTGTCAAATGCCCAACAATCCATCCATCAAGCAATGAATCTACCTAACCACCATAGGTTTCAAATCGACATAGTCAAAAAAATAAATTTTAGATTTTCTTCAAGATAACTCTGCATTGCAAGCATCCACCACAAATAGCCACCACAGGTAGGACACCTAACAAACTAATCCACACCATCACCGTAAGTTTGAATGGTAGATTAGATGATAAGTTTATATTTTTTTTCCCTCAATGAAAACAAGGCACCGCCATAATGGTCAAAATGCAAGAAGAAAATAATATATTT
The DNA here is from genome assembly GCA_018340775.1 of Taxus wallichiana var. yunnanensis. Classification (NCBI taxonomy): domain Eukaryota; kingdom Viridiplantae; phylum Streptophyta; class Pinopsida; order Cupressales; family Taxaceae; genus Taxus; species Taxus wallichiana. The sequence continues at coordinate 522,088,415 of CM031236.1, read as the reverse complement.
TGTTTTTAATGTAAACTTGACCTATGGATTTCCAAATAAGGGTGCCCAATGATTAACAAAAATATAAGTAGGTTGCCTAGACTTATGAGTTTAGAGTATTAATGTTAATCTTAATTAGAAGGACTAAAACACCGAATAAAGTAAACTAAAACAATAAGTAATAATTATAACTAATTACCATAAGTGAAATAAAACCCTAAATGTGCAAGAGAAGGAGAGAAGTGGCTTAGCCAATTGATAAAAGAGATTGGTGCACACTTTCATAGAAAACAAAATTTAGAAGTGTAAACGATCACTCAGAAACCCTGTGAAGACTAGATCTAGTAGATCTAAACTGATTGGGGCATGGAAGGTACTTGGGCACCTAGGTGCCCCGGCTAGTAAATTAGGCACCCTAATCTCTATAAAATCTCTAGATCTAAGTTTTGTATGGTCGCAAGTTGATATGAAACTCTTCATGTCATTGCGTCTGGATTCATCAGATGAGTTGAATAATGACCTATAATACAAGAGGAAGTATCAAACCCTAGGAAAAATAAAAATGCAAAAATAAATGGGTCAAATGACCTCAAACTGACCAAACTAGTGGTCTTATCATTGAGCGTTGCACTACATTTCAAACCCAAATGTAGTTTGTGTGTGAGAGTGTGCATGTCATACCCTAGGTGTTCTTGTATTTTGTGAAGTAGCAAGCAATAGAGCTATAAAAATGTAAATAACATGTGTGCATGGAATAGAATAGAATCCCTCCCCTATGCTATGAAGTGTGTGTGATGCAAATCTCCTAGCCTTGATGCATGGCACTATGTGGATGTAAGTGATGTAATGGATGTAACTCTAGATGGAGTGATAGTAGTATGTGATGCTAGGACCCTCTTTATGGTCTTATAACTTTATATTTATAGGGCTCTCAAGCTTAATTTTGTAATCCCGACAAGGCCACTAGGTAAAGGATAAGGATGAAAAATGGCTAGAAAGACCACAAAAAGAAGTGGAAAGAGAAGCATAGATCATAGACCATGGGTAGGACAAGGGGCACCCCAATATAGGCTAGGGTGCCTTGATTTTGGGATATAATGATCGAAAGGTCATGAAATGGATGGATAAGTTCATAAAAATATGGGAGAATGACAAAAATATATAAAACAAAGATGGCCAAAAGGTGGGATTAATTAGTACTTTATTCACTTGAGAACCTTCTAAATAGTAGTATAAAATTGGGCTAAATAATGTCTAAAGTGCATAATTTGTGTCTACATTTTCCCCCACTTTATGTTGGTGATTGGAACACTTGGTAACATAAAGTAGATAAAAATGTATATTGAGATCCATGTAGAGTGTAGAAGAAGACATGTCTTTGATGAAATAGAATCAAGCGTGGAATGATAAAAATAAAAATGTGGAGGAGTGTGGATTCTAAAGATGAAAAATGTGCATAAAAAGTGATGAGAGTGAACATAGGGAAAAACACGTGTGTAGCTAGTGATGTGCATAGTGTATATGCATGGTTAGTAAAGACAAGTTCATAGCAGGTGTGTGTTGTCATTGTTCATTGTCATCATTATTGTTTTGCCCTAATTTGACTACTTGTTTCTCAAATGGCCAAACCGCAAGGAGAAAATGATCAATTAGTCAAATATGTATGTATGTAAAAATGTTATATAAAATACGCATGTAAAATAGATATGGAATGAAAATACACTAGAATAAAAGTGTAAATGGAATATGTGCACTGCTCCATGTTGATAAAATGGTGGAGAAGGATATCATGTACTATCGCAAGTTTTTTTGGTGATCTCAAGCCACCCTGGCTGAAGAAGTATAGGGAGGAAACCATGTTGTATCATCCAAATTTTAACCGATTCTATTGAAATGTGTGAAGAGATCTTTATAATATCCTAGTTTTATGGGTGATCCGATGCCACTTTGGATGGAGTAGTATAGAAAGGCACACCTAGTGTAACCCCAAATCCTGTAACTTCTCCATAGAATTTCCAAGGATACCATGTCCTGTAGAGGCCATTATGTATGGAGTTCTTAGACTAGTCTGAACTTACTCATTGGGTGTGAACCGGTGTAAATACATTGTGTTAGTAGAAAACCCTCAATGATGCCCCCTCTTTGGGGGTGCATGCGATGTCATTGAAAGGAGAATGTAACCCCAAAAGATGACTAACCACACTCGACCTATAGAAATCTACCCTATATGGGAAAGGGAAATGCTTGGTAGATATCAAAGTGCACACAAAAGGGGATGGCTAGCCAAAACAAGTGTTATTCGAAAACACATACATGCAATAAGACAAGTGTAAAATACGCAGACAATGTAGAAAAACTACCAAAAAAAGTAGTGTAAACACGCAAGAAAACAAGTAGACCACACAAAGCGGGTTTCAAACATGGGACATCACTCACGATGTTACAAGACACGCAAGGCCATCATGGCCGCAAACAACAAACAAGTGTGCACACAAGCAAAGGGAAAATCCCACACATAATGGAAAACAAAGCAAACAAGTAGTTATGGAAACATGTAGTCCTAAAAAACAAGTGCTACACATGGAACACCCGTTAGCATGTTAGAGTGATAACTAATATGTCAAAGTGTGTATGAACAAGTAGTATAAGATGCTAAGTACAAAATAAAACAATAACACCTAGATAAGATGAATTTGGATGCCCCAGTGACCAGTATAGGAAGGGTAGAAGGTGAGCATCCATGTTGCGTGTAGAGTCTTGTATCTATGATCACACTAAAAAAGACGTGAATGTGCATGTGTGTATGATAATGACATATAAGAAAGTAATCTAACATGTGTAATAAAGCGAACATGCAAAACACTAGTAAGCAAGAGTAAATGCACCAAGATAATGCAACATGTTGTGGATGGGTGGAATGGAATGCAAGATGGAATGATAGGAGAAACGTGCCCCATGAGTGTATGGAAATGTATGAAATGAGGTTCATTTTTTTCCTCCTCAATAGTCAAGAATGAACCGCAAACAAGAGTGCATCATAGGAAATGGTCAAGTATTGTTGGTTGTATCTAGCGTGTTGTGATGAGCATGTGTATGGAATGGTGATGAAATGTGATGTGTGGAGAGATGTGCATGAACCCTATAGCTGAAGCGTATATCATGACTTATTGAAATGGAAGAGTGATGATGTAGCGCTAAGCGTATATCACGATGGAATGAGTGTATGGGAATGAGATTTATGGAAAGATGTGCGTAGACCCTATAGCCTAAGCGTATACCATGACTTGTTGAAATGGAAGATTGATGGTGTAGTGCTAAGCATATATCACGATGGAATGAGTGTATGGGAATGAGACATATGGAAAGATGTGCATGGACCCTATAGCCTAAGCATATACCATGACTTGTTTGAATGGAAGAGTGATGATTTAGCCCTAAGCATATATCACTATAAGATGAAAGGATGAAGATGGGTGACGGTTTAGTCTAATGCGTATGTCACTAAGGGATGAGTAAGAAGGGAGTGGTGATGTACCCTAAGGTGAATGCCACTATAAGATGATAATGGGGGTGGTGATTTAGCCTAAAACGTATACCACTACAAGATTATAAGATGGGTGACAATTTAACCTAAGGTGTATGTCATTAACGCATGAGGAAGATGTGGCATGGTGAATGTAAGGTCCATTTGATTGGTAAACCATTAGTATTCGAGTATGGAACGAGGAACTAAAGTGCGTCATAGGGTAATGAGGGTAGTAGGCCAATCTAAGTGTAATATTTCTTGAGATGCATGACGTTTAATGGGTTTTGAGTGGTTTTCCGAGAAGGGTGGCAAGGCTAGTAAACACCACCACCAAGCTTATCTGTGACAATGTAAGGGCCAAGCAATTGGGCTTAAATTTACCTTTGAGGGATGCTTCGGATTTTTTATTTTTTGGTTTTCTTTTAATACAAGGTCACCAATATTGAAGTCTCTAGAATGGTTCTTACGGTTGTAAGCATGTGAAATGCGGGATTGGTATGCATAGAGGTTTTCTAATGCTTGGACATGATGTGAGTCTAACATTTCTAATTTGTGTAAGCAATTTTTGTGATATTCATTGTCTTTAAGGATGCCTTTAAGAGAGATTCATAGGGTTGGTATTTCAATTTCTAAGGGAATAATAGCTTTGGCGCCATATACTAGTGAGAAGGGGGTGGCATTAGTGGGAGTGCAAACGCTAGTGCGATAAGCCCATAATGCATAGAAAATTTGATTATGTCAATCAGTGCTGCTAGAGTCAACAATCTTACGTAGGATTTTACAATAGTTTTATTGGTAGCTTCCACTTGGCCATTACCTTATGGATAATAAGGTGTAGAAAATGATTTTTTGATCTTAAACTTAGCACAAAATTTCTTGACATCTTTATTTTTGAAGGAGGATCCATTATCGATGATAATAGAAAATGGCACACCAAAGCGTGTGATAATGTGTGTGGTAAGAAAGTTACAAATGTTGGTTACGGTGGTTGTGTAAGGGTGCTTCTTTAACCCACTTGGTGAAGTATTATGTGGCATTACTTATGAATTTCTAGTCATCGGCTGATTCAGGGTTGATGAGGTGAATTGAGTCAAATCCCCAAGATGATAAAATCCATGTGGGTACAATGGGTTGAAGGTCATATACGGGTGTGTGAAAAAGATTACCATGTTTTTGAAATTTGTTGCAATGGTTAACATAATCAAGGAAATCTTGTTCTATTTTTGGCCAATAATACCCTTGACATAAGAGTTTTTGTGCCATGGATTTACCCAAAATGGCCACCACATATGTTATCATGAATGTTAGATATTTTTGTAGGGATATCTGTGAGGGGAAGACAATGGAGAAGACGACCATCAAGAGCACGTTTGAACAATTTAGTCAAAAATAACATAGCGAGTGGCTTTGCATCATAACCAATGAGCTTCATGAGGTTGTAGAGTATCGGAATAGCCTCGCTTATATAAGTAGTTATAAATAAGGGTGGACCATTCGGTGGTCTCGTGAATACATGTGATGACACATGCTATAATAGGGATGGTGGAAATGGAAGGCTTTCGCAAGTGGGAAATGATGAAAGTGGTCCAGGAATCATTGACATATTGTGGGATGAGTGACATTTGCATTGGCCATGGCATTGGCATGGCGATTATCTTTGTGAGGAATGGTGGAAATGGAATAAGACTCAAAGGTAGCTAAAAGGTCTTTTACAAAAGCATTATACGGGATAAGATGTTCCTCCTTAGTGTGATATATGTCATTGACTTGGTTAATGACTAATTGAGAGTCCCCATGGATGCACAAAGTTATGAATGAGGAGTTTTTAGTTATAAGTAAACCTAAAATAAGGGTTTCATATTCAACAATATTATTTGTATAGGAAAACCCTAGCCGGTATGAAAAGGGAAGTGGGTCACCATGCAAGGTAATAAAGACCACACTAGCACCAACGCCAGAAAGAAGAACGAGAACCATCAAAGTACATTGTCCATATATGTGATTCAATGGTATATGTAGTGAAATCATCACAGAAGCAATCAGAGATAGGGGAAGCATCCAAAAGAGGGGTGGCGGCCAACTGATCAATGATGACCTTCCCCTTAATTGATTTTTTATGGATAAAATTAAGGTCAATTTCGTAAGGAGCATGACCCAATAAGCTAAATGACCTCGAAAGGTGAGTGCAGTATAAAAAATGGCACAAAGGGTTGACCTTGGTGATAATATGAACCTCATGGTTAAGGAGATAATGATGTAACTTGTCCGCAACAAAGACAAGGCCAAGGCACAATTTTTCGATGTAGCTATAATTGCATTCATAAGAGAGAAGTGTGTGACTAATATAATAGATGGCTCGCTCATAGTGGGTATCATCGTGTTGTGCCAATAACATGCCTAAGGCATGAAATGTAGTAGAAATATACAATAAATAGGGGCGGTCAATGACGAGCGGGGCTAGGATAGGTGGGTTTAGTAAATAAGATTTGATGTGATCGAATGCTTGTTGGCATTGTTTATCCCAAATGAACTTGGTGTCTTTCTTCATGAGGCGTGTGAATGGTTGTGTTTTGTCAGCCATTTGTGCAATAAAACATTGAATAGCTTGAATTTTACCTTACAAAGAGCAAAGTTTGTGAAGGTTTTTTTGTGGAGGCATATCGAGAATGGATTTGATTTTGGTTGGTTTTATGTCTATGTGGCATCGTGACATAATGTATCCGAGTAGCTTGCCTATGGTTACCCCAAAAACACATTTTTGGTTTAGGCATACACGATATTGGCGTAATCATTTAAATAGCACACAAAGGTCCTTGCGTGAGAAGAACGCCACCGAGACTTTTCTAGAATATCATCTACATAATCCTCAATGATCTTGTGGATGTAGTCATGAAAAATATGGGTCATGACGTGTTGATAGGTAGCCCATGCATTCTTAAGGCCAAATGACATAACAATATAGCAGAATGTACCCCATGGCGTGGTGAAAGAGGTTTTTTCTTGGTTAGCCAGATTGATCTTGATTTGATTATAACCCACGAAACCATCCATAAAGGAGAGTATGTCATATCCGGTGGTAGAGTCTATAATGGCATCAATGTGTGGGAGGGGAAAACTATCCTTAGGATAGGCCTTATTTAAATCACAAAAATCAGTACAATAATGTACATGACCATCAAAGCTTCATTACAGAACAATATTAGACACCCATTCAAGATAATCAATAGCTCAGATAAAACCGACATCTAATAGTTTTTGGATTTCTTCCTTGACTAAGAGTGCTACCTTAGGGTGCATCTTACGGATTTTCTGTTGAACGGGTTTGGCACCAGGGTTAAGGATGATATTATGCATTGCGACAGATGTATCGATGTCGGGCATGTCACTATAGTCCCACAAAAAAATGTCAAAGAAATCATGGAGGACTTTCTTGAGATCCTTTTACTCGGAGGGGGTAAGAGAAGCAAATCAAAAAGACTATGTGTGGGATGTCGATGTATCAATGTCGGGCATGTCACTATAGTCCCAAGAAAAAATGTTAGAGAAATCATGGAGGACTTGCTTGAGATCCTTTTTCTCGGCAGGGGTAAGAGAAGCAATCAACAAGACTATGCGTGGGTTGTCGATGTTCCTAAATTATGTTGGATGGTTTCTTCATTGATAAGTGTGGAATGGTCCTCAATGTATGGATTAGTGGGGATAATGTCAAGTGGATCAGAATTATCAACTTCTTCCAAGCAAACCATATTAACAAACATGATAAATCGATGTCGTTTGTGATGAAAATAAGGGAGATCATCATAAGCACCCATATGATCAAGTAATGCATCATCAAGTAGGAAAATTATCGGTATTGTCCCAAAAGAAAGGGGTGTCATTACTAATAAGCTTGGGGTGCAGCAATGGTAAAGACGTGACATGAAATGTGGTATGTGTCTTTAAAGGTGGTGGGGCGAAGGTAAGGTGATATTCAAGGCCAAACCTATGCGGAACATGCGGGAAGGTCTCAAAGTGTTGTGGCTTTGTGGTCTTGGTAGTGAGAGATTCGGAAGCGATGAATATGGTCGCATCCTAACCCATATTTTGAGAGATCTTGGCTAATACAATGGGAAGTAGATAACTCCAAAGGGTTTTAAATAGAGTTACAATACTCAAAAGGGGAAGGGTCAAGCAAGCACGTTGTAGATAGTGCAATGATAATGGAACTTGAGTCACACATGGAGCATAGAAGGAACCGCATGCATAGCATGGATCCAAGGCCTACCGAGGAGAATGTTATAGTTAAGGTCATTGGGCATGACATGACATGGGATGGTAATCGTACATGGGCTGATGGTAATGGGTAAATGAACAATACCTAAAACATATTTTGGGATGTTATCAAACCATGAATAGAAATGGTGGAAGGAGCAAGGGATGCTGGAGTCATGCCAATATGTTGAAGAAAATTGATGTTACAAATGTTGAGGCCAGATCCATTATCTACTAAGGCACGCTTAACACCTACTTTGTTAATGCAAACCTGGATGTATAAGCGGGGTCATGGGCTAGGAACTCTGGTGGTGGTAAATCATTGGATGTGAAAGTGATTTGATATTCGTTAAGGGATAAAGCTGAAACAAACTTATTATAAACATATTATGGCGATACGTGTGGAGATATATAATGTTTGGCTAAGTATTTCTGAAAGCAAAGGAGAGACTCTGGGTGTTTTGTAGGTACATGTGAATAGATATGCTCATGGTGAATTGAGTGTGGAAATGACTATGGAGAGAAGGAAGGTAGCAATGAGGGGGAATAAGTGGGGTATAAGAATGAAAAAGAGATTTGAAAAAGCATAGTGATAAACTAGATGGAAATAGAAAGTCCTGAAGGTGCCAAGGAGAAGGTCGGGTTCACCAAAATGATTAACAATAATATAAGTAGGTTGTCAGACTAATGAGTATAGGGTATTAATGTTAATCTTAATTAGGAGGACTAAAACACTAAATAAAGTAAACTAAAACAATAAGGAATAATTATAACTAATTACCCTAAGTGAAATGAAACCCTAAATATGAAAGAGAAGGGAGAGAAGTGGTTTAGCTGATTCGAAGAGACTATCGTAGGTTGTCGCAGTCTGAAAACAAAATCTGGAAGTGTAGACGATCACTCAAAAACCCTGCAAAGACTAGATATGGTAGATCTAAACCGACTAGGGCACCGAGAAGGTCTTGGGGCACCTTGGGGTTCCCTGGTTTGTAAATTAGGCACCTTGATCTCTCAAAATCTCTAGATCTCGAGTTTTTATGGTCGCAAGTTGATCGAAACTCTTCTGTCTGTCTCCCTGGATTTGCTAGATGAGATGAATAATGACCTACAATACAAGATGAAGTATCAAACCCTGGGAAAAATAAAAATGCAAAAATGAATGGGTCGACCGACCTCAACCGCCAAACTAGTGGTGTTATCATTGAGAGCTATACTACTTTTGAGACCGGATGTAGTTTTGGTGAGTGTGTACATGTCGTGCCCTAGGTTCTCTAGTGTCAGTCACACTTTGTGAAGTAACGAGCAATAGTAACTATAGAAAATGTAAATAGAATGCGTGCATGAAATAGAATAGAATCCCTCCCCTATGTAGTACTTGTGTTTGATGCATATCTCCTAGCCTTGATTCATGGCACTATGTGGATGCAAGTGATGCAACTCTAGATGGAGTGATAGTAGTATGTGATGTTAGGACCCTCATTATGGTCTTATAACTTTATATTTATAGGTATCTCAAGCTTAATTTCATAATTAATCCTGACAAGGCCGACTGGGAAAAGGATAAGGATGAAAAATGACTAGAAAGGTCCCAAAATGAGTAGGAAAAGAGAAATATAGATCAGGGCACCTAGGGTGGGACCAAGGTGCCTTGGGGCCCAAACGCAGGACCAGGGTGCCCCGATTTCGGCTAGAATGATGTGGAAGTTGTGAAATGGATGGATAAGTGCTAGAAAATATGTGGGAATGATGAAATAAAATTTAAAATAAAGATGGCCAAAAGGTGGGATTAATTAGTACTTTATTCACTTGAGAACCTTCTAAATAATAGTATAAGACTGGGCTAAATAATGTCTAAAGTGCATATTTTCGTGTCTACACCTGGACCTTACCATAAAAATAACTCCATTCTTCTAAAAAATAGCCACGCGCCTTGCCAAAACTTCCATCATGCACTGAAATAAAACACATCTATTTTTCCTCAAGATGTCCATGTTGCCATCGAGACATCCAAGAAAAAATAACCATACTGATTTGCCATAGGTTTCTTTGGTGCACTAATGATAAAATTTAGAGCTTACACAAGACACCAAGTATTGCCACATATTTTAGTAAGTAGGTGAGAAGGAAAAGCATGAAAAAAATGTATAGAGTTTGGTTTCACACCTCCCAAAAGGTGTTTTCTTTAAGGTTTGTAAGGTCTTATCAACAATCCCCTTTTTACAGATCTACGAACCAATTAAAATTACATTAAAATAATCTCCAGTACATCTCACATGTAAGTGTGGGTTGGGGAAATGAAAAATTGATGAGGGGAGGAACTTGGAAAAAACAAAGTGTACAGACTTGCGTGATTCTATTCCCAAAGAATAAACATGAAGTTTCCAAGATTCTTTCTAGTTACACTCGATGAGACCACATGAATCCCAATATTTCATGCATTTTTATTGTTATTATTTTAATTCAAAATGTTTACTTTGAAATGTAACATAGTGTTATGTTTTGGATCATGTTTTCATGTGCGGAATTGTTGAAGACTGTACACTCTAAAAAAAAAAAATTGGCCTCAAAAATGTGTCCGATATCTCTAGAAATGTGCTCTTCTCATATGTGCAATATTTTTTACCCATAGGTTTATGGGTCGGTTTTGTCCCATGGTTTTAGTACCTTTGTATTGTAAACCGCTAAGCAATTGCCTATTTATGTGATTTTATGCATATGGTAAGGTTGATGTAACATTGCAGATGTGTGTGAGTTCAAGTGTGAATTTTGTAGAGTTTTTAAAACATAGCTCCAAACAAATGGGTACCTTGTATTGAGAGAAGAGATGGCTTGTAATAAAAATATGAGCAAGTGATTCTTGGTGGACGTAGCCCAAATTGGGTGAACCATGTTAAATATTATCTTGTGTTATGTTCTTTTATATTATGCACTTTTATTTCAGATGTGTTATTATTCGCATATTAGTTTCTACTATTGCAATCATGTGTGGAATTTTTCAACGTATTTTATTCCTTATTTCCTAATAAGCGGTATCATAGTCTGGTTTGGTTTGTTAAAGTGTTGAATCATAGGGAAGGTTTTAGCTTGAGTGGGAGCTATGGCGGATGATGGAAGATCAAGGGTTGTGTTGGTCGTCAAATAGGACTTTACGAAGAGCAACAGTCAGGGGACAAGAAGTCCCTCCTCTTTAATGGGAGAGGTTCCCTTATTCAGAAATGAACCTATTTACAAATATACAAAACATGATTTCCTGGTTGAACTTGGATATTACGAAAGTGTTTTCTATAAAGATCATCAATTACAAAAGGAGGACCGAGGAATGAGAATACGAGAATGAGCAGAAGGGAAACATTCAGAATTATAGATGACAGAGTAATTCTTTATGTATGCGAAGTTACAGTGAATTGAAACAGGATCATTTGTATCATATTAGTAAGATGGAATTTAAAAGACACAAAGTTCTGTAAATAACATCTGCAAGAACACAAAGTTTCTTGACATAACACAGACAAATGATCTTCACAAAATTAAATGAAAAGCTTGGGGATAAAAGAGATCAGATAGACAAAGAATGAAAAGCCCTTCTGTATTGATTTCTTTATGATCTATTTACACTTTCAGAAAATAAGCCAAGTTCTTCCTCTACCTTGCAAAATGGCGTGGAGAGGCCATTATATAGCTTACAAATCAGTTACTCTTGGTAACCACTTCTTTTAACTAAAGATTAGTTAAGGATTTCCAATCGCAATACCTCAACTTATTACAATGAATCCGAGAAAAAGAATTGGAAGAGAAGAGAAGAATAAGGAGAAGAAGACAGGTGGTTATGACTAGGAGGGACCCACTGACTTCAAAATCCGCTGCCTGAATTTCTTCAATGCCTCGGCTATGTCTCTACCACGGGGGACTGACGTGTTGGCTGTAGAATGAGTCCAAAATCTGAGGCACTTCTCCATTTCCTTATCAAACTCGACATGAGTATGATATTCTTTATTTGCTTCTTCAATGGCAGATTGAAGAGAGCAGATCTCCTTCATTTTCTCTTTGGAAATGGAGCTTTCCTTGAATAGATTATCTTTGACAAAAGCTTTGAATTGAGATTTGATTTCTTGCAAGGAAAAAGGCACACCAGAAGTTTCATCCTGAAGATGACAATGTATATCTTTGAAAGCAGATACAACTAGTGTCTTGAAAGCCTCACCCTTCTGCCAGCTATTCTTCAGTTCTCCCAAAGCCTCCTCCAAGACTTTTATCTTCCACTCCATGCTGTAAACCCAGGACTTTGACAGATTATCCTTTGCATCATCAAAAACCTTACTCGACAATAAAATGTTCTCATCTATCTGTCCCATGAGGCGGAGGTCTACTATGCAACTGCTCCAAAGTTTGAGCTCTTTATCTATGATCCCGATAGTGGAGGAGAGCTTCTGTTGCAAGTTGTTCACCTTTCCATGGAGTTTGAAAGCTTCATCGATGAAGTTCAATCCTGCAACAAGCATATCTTCCACCATGGCCTCCATAGCTCTGCCATAGATGGAATACTTGTGCATGTCTTTGATACTCTATACTTCATCTTGGCTCAAAATTACAGGTGGCGGAAGGGTAGTCAGTGGGGTAGGGTCCAAAACTTTGTCCTTAGACAAAAGAGATTTGATAAAACCTGTGAGAATTTGGGCTTGTTCCTCCAACTGTTCAATAGTTTGCTGCCCTTTCTCTACCCTCCCAATGACTCTTGTGACCGTTTCCTGGAGGTTGTGGATCTCACCTTCAGGGGTAGACTCTCCCATAGGAATCCTTGAGAATTCTAGGTCAAAGCTTTGTAAGTCCTACTCTGGTTTATCTACTTTGTAGGATTAGCAATCTCCGTGAATTGCGACCACGAGCATCGAGACACTATCCCTGGAGGTGATTGGCTTTTTGGCGCGAGAAGGAGGAGTAGTGCTATAACAAGCTGCCTGCCACAAAGATCAAAATTTGGCCCTGAGCTCCGAGAGGAAGATTTCCTCTTCCTACTGTCGACAAAAGGTTGCACCCATGCAAAAGAGGAAGAGGAAGCAGCAGGAGGGGCAAGAGGACCAAGAGACAGAGAGCTCATGGCACTCAAAGTTTACACAGCTGTTGTCTCAAGTTGAGACATGAGTGGGGCGCTTGAGACAACTGGTGTAGAGGAGACAATAGCACTTGGAAGTTCGGTGCTCTGGACCTCCTTGTCTTTATCCGTTGGAGCTTCAGGAGCACTTAGAGGAGCTGGCACTTCACTCTCTTCACTTTCACTGAGAACAATAATGTTCTCTGATCCCAAAGGTAATTCTACCTGCTTTCTCTGAGGATCTTTTCCACAGGCTCCTTCTTAACCTCTTTGAATTTCTTCTGGTATACTTGGGTGGATGAAGAAGGAGTAGAAACTGCAGGTCCTTGCATTGATGAGGCAGGAGGGTTTTGCACAGGTGTGTCTGATATTGGAGTCGATGCTTCCCTCCTTGGTGTTGAAACATCCTTAGAGGAGGATTCTCCTGAGTGCCTCCTAAGCTCTCGAACTTTCTTATCAAACCAGATCTTAGTCCTGACTAAGACTGGAGCCAGGATCTCGGCCAGATCATCTTTCTCTTTCTTGAACCAATCCAAGTCCTCCAAGGGAGTGTGCTTAACCACATTGTCATACTCATATGAGTATAGATCAGAGTTGTCATCCTGGAGTCCTTCAGGAACTTGGTACAAGCTGAGTTCTTGGATCAATTGTAGAGAACCTGCCATAATGCCTCCTTCTAGCCTCAAAATCATCGGCACAGTCAGCCCAATAGTCTTCTGTATCTGCCCTATGATGATAGATTATCTTGATGTTCTGCTCAATGAACTTCTTCAAGTCGAAGCAAGTTCTTGGCTTGAAGAAATGGACAGTGATGGGAGCCAGGGCTCTTTCTATATTCTGTGCGTCCAGGGCTGTTTTACAAGTGTAGTTTCCCAAAGAGATGGGAAAGTGCAAACCAGTAATCTTCTTGTCTCTGCAGGTTCTATGCAATTTGTCTAATTGCTGCATACTTCTATCAAAGCCATCTTATCACTGCAGAACATGGGAAGCCTCAGAGGGGTGCTCTCATAGCCAGCAAGCCTGATATAGGAGAATTTTCTGAATTGGATAAAATAGGCACCGTAGTGCGATATCAGGTTCATGGCTTCATCAGAAAATCTTCTAGTAGTGTCACCCTCGAGAAGCCTGACCACATACATGGTGAAAGCATCATTTACCCTTCGGAAATTGTGATTGCTGGTCTCTAGGGTGAACTGCAGGCAGTAGGCATATACAGGATCATCCTTGTGGGCATCGATGTAAGAAAAACCAAACCATTGCCTTGATGCCACCAGAGTATACATCAGGTATGAAGTCATGTAGAATTTCTTCGTTTGTTGTACATTGGACAGCTGCTCCGCTAAGTTCATGCTGATGATTTCTACCCAGTTGATATTTTGAGTTCCCTCGCACACCATGTTGATGAGCGGGCACATCCAGAAATGGAACTCGTTAGTAGAGGGTAAGCCCATAACCCGAGCCAGTAGGATTATAAAATCGACAATTCTTCATTGAAATCAGCCCGGAAAAGAGTCTTGGATAGACGAGATGCTCCCTTCTTAGGGTTTTTAAGCCAAGACTTCGCCACCCGTGCCTTGTAGTTGTCACTGTCTTGACTGAACAGGGTCTGTGCTTGATTCTGGGAAACAACTATGGCATTATCCATTTCTGGAATCCTCAGTGCAGTGCCAATGGTGGCAGCATCAAGTTTGGCGATGAGTTCCCCGTGTATGTTGGTCAATTCACTCGAATCAGGGTCGAAATGAGCTCCGCATGAAAGCACTGTATCAGCACATTGCACCGAGATTGGGAAACCTCCAGCGAAAGCTAGACCACTGTCGTGAATCATCTGTGCCATTGGTGTAGGGTTTGCATCTGTCATCCTCGACCAAAAATCACCAAAGTCAAGATGGCGAGCTTCACTGTCCCCGATATTGGGAACGGCAGACTCTAGTGGTGAGATTTGTT